>SJYX01015904.1:0-28080 GCA_006410675.1 Oreotragus oreotragus
CTTTTCCAGTCCTGTGGCCACTGCTGAGTTTTTCAAATTTGCTGACATATTGAATGCAGCACTTTTACAGCATCACCTTTTAGGATTTGAAATAGCTCAACTTAGACATCGTATTAAAAAGCAGAGACATTACTTTGCCAACAAAGGTCCATCTAGTCAAGGCTGTGGTTTTTCCAGTGGTCATGTATGGATGTGAGAGTTGGACTGTGAAGAAAGCTGAGCACCGAAGAATTGATGCTTTTGAACTATGATTTTGGAGAAGACTTGAGAGTCCCTTGGACTGTAAGGAGATCCAACCAGTCCATCCTAAAGGAGATCAGTCCTGGGTGTTCATTGGAAAGACTGATGCTGAAGTTGAAACTCCAATACTTTTGCCACCTCGTGTGAAGAGTTGACTGATTGGAAAAGACCCTGAGGCTGGGAGGGATTGGGGGCAGGAGGAGAAGGGGACGACAGAGGATGAGATGACTGGATGGTATCACCGACTCGATGGACATGAGTTTGGGTAAACTCTGGGAGCTGGTGATGGACAGGGAGGCCTGGTGTGCTGTGATTCATGGGGTCGCAAAGAGTCTGATGCGACTGAACTGAACTGATACATTTTAAGTATTTGAATAAATGAATCAATAAATAAAATAGCCCTGCTGTTAACTCTGTATACCCTCATGGCTGTGACTGGTGCTTGGCATGAGGTAGATGTTGATTAAAACTTTGTTGAACAAATGGTTCTTTACTCTCCAGTATCTTCATTTTTAACTTTCAAACAAGGGGAGATATGACTCCGTAAGAATATTTTTGTTTTCTCCCGTATACAGCGTGAATCCAGATAGATTACTCAATGAATATAAAGTCAGTCCTTTTTCCAATAAGAAAAAGTCATAAATAAAAACAAAATTGCTCTATAAGAAAAAGAGTTCCTTTGTTTTGTTTAAAAAGCTCAAATGTGGCCTTCACCATTGAAAAGTTTCAGCATTTTCAGTTACAAATATTGTAGCTTGCGGAGTCCGTCTGGCACATTTTTCACATTTGTCAGCTCTGGTGATGTAAAATATGTTCTTCATCTGAATTCTCTTCCTTATACCCCCTGCCGTCGGGCAAAAAGAATTTACATTTTACTGCTGCTTATCATTAAGCTGCTATAAACAGGAATGCCTGACGATAACTTAGGAGCAAGGGACTTGAAATTTCTGATAACCTTAAGACTCATTGCCAAATTATATTACTAACTCTGTGAATAATCTGGGGAAAACAGTAGGGTTTCATTCACCTCTGCCCTCAAAGCTTATAGATTTACAAGTTAGGACAGCCATTAGTGATGGTACCTCTTGAAGTGGATTTTTTTCTCCCTTAAACCTCAGGAAATGTGGTATATTTCTCTCTCTGATGTAATTAAAACTAACAACTCCTTGCATATAAACTCTCAATTTATCCCTAAAAAGTTGCTTAAAAATTACTCTATATTTAACTTTTCTGTTTAACTAAAGTATGTTAAATATAGCATATGCAAGGTAATCTATACTGTAGAATTCATAATGTATAATTTCACATGTTATACTACCAGAAAAGTAGGAAAGAAAAAAGAGAATTTTATGTTAAGAATGACTTTTCTATCAGATTGACTGGGAACTGATTATTTTTGTTTTAAAGAAGTTTTTCTCCAACATAGCTTCTTTAACCCTTTATGGAAACATTTATTTTAAAAAATTTCCCCCATGCATATAAGGGGAAATATCAAGTTTCCTTTAAATTAAATAGAAAAAGCATGACATTTAAAGCACTTCAGTCTTGAAAGCCTTCTATAAAGAAAAACTATAGCAGTTTATATAAAGTCTTCTTTCCCAAGACTGAATTGTTGAAGGCAGGGTTTTAAAGTTTCTATGGATTCATCTTTTCTTTTTTAAAATTTGTGATAGTGTTTTGTTGCAGTCTAAAGGTTATCTTCTTTGTTGTTGTTTCAGGCTTTTTTTTTTTTTCCATCCAGTTTTATTGAGATATAACTGACATACAGTACTGTATAAGTTTAAGGTAGAGCATAGTGTTTTGACTTATATAAACCACAAAACGATTACCACAATAAGTTTAGTAAACACCTATTATCATATAGAAACAAAAAAAGAAAATGAAAAGAAATTTTTCCCTCCTGATAAGAACTCTTTAAGATTTACTCTCTTAACTTTCATATATAACATAAAGCAGGGTTAATTATATTTATTACGTTATACTTTACATCCCTAGTACTTGTTTATCTTATAACTGGAAGTTTGTACCTTTTGATTGTTCTCCCTCCCTGTCTCTACCTCCCACCACTGGTAACCACAAATCTGATCTCTTTTTACTATGAGTTTGTTTTGAAAGTATAATTGATACACATCATTATGTTAGCTCCTGGTATACAACATCGTGATTTAATATTTCTATACATTACAGACTGATCATCTCAAGAAGTCTCGTTATTATTTCTCACCATGCAAAGATAACTACGTTATTATTGACTTGTATTCCCTACACTATGATTACACAGTGGAGGTGACCAACAGATTCAAGGGATTAGATCTGATAGAATGCCTGAAGAACTATGGATGGAGGTTTCTAACACTGTACGGAAGGCAGTGATCAAAACCATCCCCAAGAAAAAAAAAGAAGAGAAGCAAAAGGCAAAGGAGAAAAGGAAAGGTACACCCATCTGAATGCAGAGTTCCACAGAATAGCAAGAGAGATGAGAAAACTTTCTAAGTGATCAATGGAAAGAAATAGAGGAAAACAATAGAATGAGAAAGACTAAAGATCTCTTCAAGAAAGTTAGAGATACCAAGGGAACATTTTCATGCAAAGATGGGCACAATAAAAGACAGAAACGGTATGGACCTTACAGAAGCAGAAGATATTAAGAGGTTGCAAAATTGCACAGAAGAATTATACAGAAAAGGCTTTAATGACCTGGACAACCACCCAGAGCCAGACATCCTGGAGTGTGACGTCTAGTGGGCCTTAGGAAGCGTTATTACAAACAATGCTAGAAGAGGTGATGGAATTCCAGCTGAGCTATTTGAAATCCTAAAATATGATACTGTTAAACAGTGCTGCACTCAATATACCAGCAAATTTGCAAAACTCAGCAGTGACCACAGGACTGGAAAAGATCAGTTTTCGTTCCAGTCCCAAAGAAAGGCAATGCCAAAGAATGCTCAAAGTACTGCACAACTGCACTCCTTTTACATGCTAGCGTGATAGTGCTCAAAATTCTCCAACCTAGGCCTCAATAGTACATGAACTGAGAACATCCAGATGTTCAAACTGGGTTTAAACAAGGCAGAGGAACCAGAGATCAAATTGCCTATGATCTTCACCCGTTGGATCATAGAAAAAGCAAGAGAATTTCAGAAAAACATCTACTTCTGCTTCATTGACTATGACAAAACGTTTGTGTGGATCACAACAAACTGTGGAAAATTCTTAAAACAGTGGGAATACCAGACCACCTTACCTGCCTCCTGAGAAACTTGTATGCAGGTCAAGAAGCTACAGTTAGAACTGGACACGGAACAATGGACTGGTTCCAAATTGGAAAAGGAGTACATCAAGGCTGTATATTGCCACCCTGCTTATTGAACTTATGTGCAGAGTACATCATGTGAAATGTCGGGCTGGATGAAGCTCAAGCTGGAATCAAGATTGCCAGGAGAAATATCAGCAACGTCAGATATGCAGATGACACTACTACCCTTATGACAGAAAGTGAAGAGGAACTGAACAGCCTCTTGAAGAAGGTGAAAGAGGAGAGTGAAAAAGCTGGCTTTAAACTTGACATTCAGAAAATGGAGATCATGGCCTCTGGTTCCATCACTTCATGGAAAATAGATGGGGACAAAACGGAAACAGTGACAGAGTTTCTTTTCCTGGGCTCCAAAATCACTGCAGATGGTCATGACTGCTGCCATGAAATTTAGAGATGCTTGCTCCATGGAAGAAAAGCTATGACAAATCTAGACAGCATATTAAAAAGCAGAGACATTACTTTGCCTACAAAGGTCTGTCTAGTCAAAGCTATGGTTTTTCCAGTAGTCATGTATGGATGTGAGAGTTGGACCACAGAGAAGGCTGAGTGCCAAAGAACTGATGCTTTCGAACTGTGGTGCTGGAGAGGATTCTTGAGAGTCCCTTGGACAGCAAGGAGATCAAGCTAGTAGTCAGTCTGAAAGGAAATCAGTCCTGAATATTCACTGGAAGGACTTAAATTGAAGCCTGAAGCCAACTCGTTGGAAAAGACCCTGATGCTGGGAAGGATTGAGAGCGGTAGGAAAGGGGGCAACAGAGGATGAGATAGTTGGATGGCATCATCGACTCAGTTGACGTGAGTTTGATCAAACTCTGGAAGAAGCAAGGACAGAAGAGCCTGGTGTGCTGCAGTCCACGGGGTCGCAAAGAGTTGGATACAGCTGAGCGACTGAACGACACAAAGTTCCCTATGCTGTGCATTTCATAATTGTGCCTCATTTATTTTGTAACTGAAAATTTTCACCTGTTTTTAATCTCCTTCACCTATCTTTCTCATCCCTACTCCCCTCTTCTCTGGCATATACCTGTTTGTTTTCTGTATCTGTGACTGTTTCTGTTTGGTTATTCATTTGTTTTATTTTTTATATTCCACATCTAAGTGAAATTATATGGCATTTGTCTTTCTCTGGCTTATTTCACATAGCGTAATATTCTCTAGTTTATGTTGTTGCAAAAGGCAAGCTTTCATTTTTTTTTACAGTTCAGCAATACTCCATTGTACATGTAAACACAACTTCTTTCTCCATTCATCTGTTGATGGACACTTAGGCTATTTTAAATACTGTTTTTATGAACATAGGGGTGCATATATCATTTCAAATGAGTGCTTTCATTTTCTTTAGGTAAGTACCCAAGAGTGGAATTGCTAGATTGTATGGTAGTTTTATTTTTAATTTTTGAAGATTCTCAGTACTATTTTTATAGTGACCACACAAATTTACATTTCCACTAATGATGCATGAGGGTTTCCTTTTCTCCACATCCTTGTCAACCCTGGTTATTGTTGGTTTGATAATTGTAACAGGTATAAGGTGATTTCTCGTTGTGCTTTTTATTTGCATTTCCCTGAGGATTCATGGTGTTGAACATCTTTTCATGGCCATCTTTATGTCACATTTGAAGAAATGTCTATTTCTTCTGCACATTTTAAAATTGGATTGTTTGCTTTTTGGATGCATGAGTTCTTGGTATATTTTGAATATTAATCCCTTGTCATAGGTATCATTTGTAAATATCTTCTCCTATTTAATAGGTGGCCTTTTTTGTTTTGTTGACATCCTTCACTGTGTAGAAGCTTTTTAGTTTGGTATTATCCCATTTGTTTATTTTTTGCTTTTTTTCCTTTGCCTGGAGGGTGAGGGCATAGACCAAAAAAAAAAAAAAAAATCTAAGACCTATACGAAGAAATGTACTACCTATGTTTTCTTGTAGAAGTTTTATGATTTCAGGTCTAAGTTTTTAATCCATTTTGAGTTTATTTTTGTATAAGGTGTGAGAAAGTAGTCTGATTTGATTCATTTGCTGTCCAGTTTTAGTAATACCATTTATTTAAGAGACTTGTCATTTTTGATTTGTATATTTTGGCCTCCTGTGTCATAGATTAATTGCCCATATAGGTGTGGGTTCGTTTCTGGGCTCTCTGTTCCATGTTTATTGATCTATGCATCTGTTTTTATATCGGTTCCATACTGTTTTGAGTACTGTAGCTTTGTAGTATAGTTTGAAGTTTGGGAGCCAAATACCTCCAGCTTTATTCCTCTTTCTCACAATTGTTTTAGTCAGTTGGTATCTTCTGTGGTTACATATAAATTTTAGAGTTATTTGTTTTAATAGTGTGAAATATGCTACTGGCATTTGATAGGGCAATTTTGTATCCTGCATCCTTACTGAATACATTCATGAGTTCTAGCTTTTTGATGGCATCTTTATGATTTTCTATGTTTAGTGTCATGTTATCTGTAAACTGTGACAATTTTACTTCTTTTCTGATTTTGATTCATTTTATTTCTTTTTCTTGTCTGATGGCTGTGGCTATCTTTGTTTTACTCCTGATCTTAGAGGACATGCTTTCAACTTTTCACCACTTAGTATGATGTTAGCTATGGTCTTATTATATATGATCTTTATAATGTTGAGATAACATTCTCTCTAAGTGCACTTTGCAGAGTTTTTTTTTTTTTTTTTAACCATAAATGGATGTTGAATTTTGTCTGAAGCTCTCTCTGCATATCTCTTGAGATGTTCATAGGATTTTTGTCTTTTAATTTGTTAATGCCATTCATCACATTTTTGCAGATATTGCACCATGTTTGTATCCCTTCTACCAATCTCGTTGTTGTTCCTATTTTATATCTTTAGTTGCAGAAGAACTTTTCTGCTAGTCTCCAGGTTTTTCTCACCAACAGTTGCTCTGTGAACAGTTGTAACTTTGGTGTGCCCATGGGAGGTGGTGAGCTCAGTGCTTTCTGTTCTGCCATCTTGGCTTCTCCTCTGGTTTTATGTCTTTTAAATGTAGGGATATAAAGCTAATATCCTAAAACTGTTGCTGAAGAAGTATTTGGGGGTGGATGGTATTGTCATGTCATTGATTCCTTGTTACCTGTTTTGGTTATCTCTATAAATAGAAATAGCTCCAGCATCAGCCTAGTGTTAATAAACTTTATACAACTTTATACAGATATTAATGATTTTCATACCACACATGTACACGGTACTAACTGTTAGAGTCTGGTATTCTTGGCTTATTTCCAAAAGTATCTCTGCACCTTTAGCCAAAGTTATGTTTTTGTTTTCTCCTTGAATTTTTATATAAGAGCTCTCTTATCTTTCTCCATTTGTTAGTCATTTTGTCTGGAGCAAATAGCATTTTCTCTCCTTCACTCTCTTTACTCTTTTTTTCCTTCTTTCTTTCACAGAAGAATGGTGCCTCAGAAATATGATCAGTGCATGGTATTCTTAGGATATTTTTATATTTTCTTCTTCTATATGTGTTTTTAAGTCAAAGATCAAGCAAAGTGAAAATCCAGGTATATTTTAATATTGCTTATGAGCTAAATTAGTTATGGATATTAAATTACTAATTCCCACCTCTTTCCTATAAGTTTGCTAAACGTTTCTGCTAGTTGAAGTGATGACTAATTTTTTTTTTGTTGTTGTTCTTTAACAGTGCAATGGAATGTTTGCAAGAAAATGATACATGAATATTTTTAAAGATATATATTAAAATTTAAATGAAGTTGAAAGCAAGGGCCAGTTTGAATCAGAAAACAGTCTGAAGTGCAGAATCATAGAATGATACCATCTTAGTATCGGAAATAGTTAGGGTGGCCATTTTTTTTCTTTTCCCACAACTGTATTCTTAGTACAGCAGCAGAATATCTGCCTGGAACATTGTAGATGCTTGGTAAAGATCTGTTGAATGAATAAGTGAATCCTAAAAGCTTTGGAGATACTTTTTAATTTTACAGATGAAAAAACTTAATCTAGAAACTGAATAGCTGAGGCAGAAGTGGAGCCCAAGTCTCCTGATGACTATTCAGTACTGGCTACATTTTTAAAAGAAATTAATTTTATTTTTAAGGTCTGTAATAATGGGAACCAAGCCGAGCATATATAATAACATATTTCTTGGCCTGTTGTTTCAGTGAATTGGCCATTGTGATTAACATATTATTTGTCTGTAAATATGTAATTATATTCTTATGGAGATTCTTAAACTTTGCTTTCTTGTTTAGTTACAATATTTTTTTCTTTTGAGTATTGTTTGTACTGTTAATTTGTTAGTAAACCCTT
The DNA here is from genome assembly GCA_006410675.1 of Oreotragus oreotragus. NCBI lineage: Eukaryota > Metazoa > Chordata > Mammalia > Artiodactyla > Bovidae > Oreotragus > Oreotragus oreotragus. Next base: position 7,849 of record SJYX01015904.1, read on the forward strand.
TGTGGAAGTTACATAGAGGTTCCTTTAGTAAACTTCTTTCTCTGGGCTGTCATAAAGTCTGTACTCGTTGGAACAGCACCATTATTATTGACTTTAGTGTGAAGAGACTTGGGAAACTTTCTAGTTCAAGCGATTCAAGCGATTCATTCTTTAGAGGAGGAGATGGACCTCTAAGTAGTTAAATTACTTGTCAGTGCCACATCAGTCGTGCAGAGCAAAGCTGTAAGTAGGGCCTGGGTTTTATGGTTCTCTGTCCAGTGTATCTTTTGCTATTAAAGAGATCTAATAGACAAAAATTAAAAACAATCTATAGCTTTTTGTGTATGTTATTTTTTAAATGAGCTTGTAATAGTGAAGTTAGTTAATAGAATTTCCCACAGGAGAAAAGATACAGATTATCTGGCCACGGGATTGCTGAACTCTGATAGTTTCTGATACACTTAAGTTCTTCAGTAATAATGTATATACAGAAAGAAGCATCTTGAAAATAATTTTTAGATATGCTTTTTCTATGATCAAACTTTTCTAATGGTAATATTCTTTACTTACATAATGTCAAGTATTTTTCAACTTATTTTATTTTAGAAATCTTTTGTGTTTAGCAGTGAACTGATTAGTATATTCACTAATGAAGGTGAATATTGTTTCCATGTGAAATCAAGGCTAAAATATTCTCATAATGCTCTTGAGTCAATTAAGACTCAAACCTTCACTTTGTCAAGAAAGGTATACATATGTAGTGTAATTAAAGTTTTTAATTAAAGAGGGGGCAAAATAAACTCTTTGCATCTTGAGATTTTCATACATTCTAAGTCTCTGAGCCTTCAGTAACTCTAAATTAGTGTAAATGCCTTGTACTTTTCCACCATTAGAGATGTCTCAGGTCCTAAGTGGTTGTTTGTTTGTTTTAAATGACAGGTGCTAATAAAAGAAAAATATTTTTGAGTGTAAATATTTACCAGGAGTCTGTTAGTCGTAGGTTTCATGTAACACTAACAAAGGAGTCCTTCACATAAAATTTAAAAACAATAAGAAAAATACCAGTAACAATTTGAGTGTATTTGGGATGGAGAAAACAAAATACTAACCTTTTTTTTTGGTTAAGTTGTGTGTTATGAGTTGCTTTTGTAGTAAGCTTTTATTTTTTTTCACTGAAGTAGCTCCAAATGAATATCTTTAAAAGACCATAAGATTGTAACCCAGACCTGATTCAAGCACTACATTTTTAACAAGGGAATTCTTTCTCTCTGAGGAGCTAGTAAAGCTTGCAGAAACCATGGGCATCGGATCTAAAAGCTCATGATAGCTTTAAGGATTAGTTGATTCAGGCTACAAAGGAACAAAATAAATTACACATGATGAAACAGTTATAAAGAAAAATAGGGTGATCTGGTCTTCTTCTTGGTCTTTTCCACGTTTTGAGATGTTACTTATAGGCATCTAAATTTGCGTAGATTAGTTTTACAAATTATAAATTTGCATAGTTTCCATTCTAGTGAAACATTAAAATTAACCCTTCATGAATTCTGACCACCTCTTATACTTACTATTTTTATAACTCTAAGTGAAAATTAGATAATTGTCAGGTCAAAGGAAGCCATTACTTTAATATCCTAATTTTTTGGAAGGGATAAGGTGAAAATAGAAAATGAGAGAGAATTCTGGGCTGGTAATGGGGTGGGGCTGGTGGGTCATTGAGCTTGGGTCTTAGTTAATATTCTTGGAGGGCCTTAAATTTAAGTTTTTAATATTATCACCAAATAAGGTCCACGATATATAATTTATGTGTTTTGTCTCTGTTTTAAAAGCATTACACTGTAGAATATACTATAAATTTTTTGAACTCTATTTTGGCTCCCCCACCTCCCTTTTCCATATACGAGGATCCCAAAATGAGTGGAAAGGCCAGAGCCTCTCTTGATCTTGTAGAGGGGCAAAGAGTATTTTTGGATAGGGAATAACATCAGAAAACATTTTTTAAATGTTTTTATTATGAATTAAATTTAAATGTTCTTGATCTTGCTATTGCATTTTAAGATATGCACATGATTTGTAAAGTTTACCTGGAAGAAAAAAATATGAAAGCAGCCAGGAAAATTTTGAAAAAGAGAGTTATGAAGGGAGACTTGATCTAGATGTGTATAAGAGACAGCATATTTCTTGGCCTGTTGTTTCAGTGAATTGGCCATTGTGATTAACATATTATTTGTCTGTAAATATGTAATTATATTCTTATGGAGATTCTTAAACTTTGCTTTCTTGTTTAGTTACAATATTTTTTTCTTTTGAGTATTGTTTGTACTGTTAATTTGTTAGTAAACCCTTTGTGGAAGTTACATAGAGGTTCCTTTAGTAAACTTTTTTCTCTGGGAGATCATAAAGTCTGTACTCGTTGGAAAAGCACCATTATTATTGACTTTAGTGTGAAGAGACTTGGGAAACTTTCTAGTTCAAGCGATTCAAGCGATTCATTCTTTAGAGGAGGAGATGGACCTCTAAGTAGTTAAATTACTTGTCAGTGCCACATCAGTCGTGCAGAGCAAAGCTGTAAGTAGGGCCTGGGTTTTATGGTTCTCTGTCCAGTGTATCTTTTGCTATTAAAGAGATCTAATAGACAAAAATTAAAAACAATCTATAGCTTTTTGTGTATGTTATTTTTTAAATGAGCTTGTAATAGTGAAGTTAGTTAATGGAATTTCCCACAGAGGAAAAGATACAGATTATCTGGCCACGGGATTGCTGAACTCTGATAGTTTCTGATACACTTAAGTTCTTCAGTAATAATGTATATACAGAAAGAAGCATCTTGAAAATAATTTTTAGATATGCTTTTTCTATGATCAAACTTTTCTAATGGTAATATTCTTTACTTACATAATGTCAAGTATTTTTCAACTTATTTTATTTTAGAAATCTTTTGTGTTTAGCAGTGAACTGATTAGTATATTCACTAATGAAGGTGAATATTGTTTCCATGTGAAATCAAGGCTAAAATATTCTCATAATGCTCTTGAGTCAATTAAGACTCAAACCTTCACTTTGTCAAGAAAGGTATACATATGTAGTGTAATTAAAGTTTTTAATTAAAGAGGGGGCAAAATAAACTCTTTGCATCTTGAGATTTTCATACATTCTAAGTCTCTGAGCCTTCAGTAACTCTAAATTAGTGTAAATGCCTTGTACTTTTCCACCATTAGAGATGTCTCAGGTCCTAAGTGGTTGTTTGTTTGTTTTAAATGACAGGTGCTAATAAAAGAAAAATATTTTTGAGTGTAAATATTTACCAGGAGTCTGTTAGTCGTAGGTTTCATGTAACACTAACAAAGGAGTCCTTCACATAAAATTTAAAAACAATAAGAAAAATACCAGTAACAATTTGAGTGTATTTGGGATGGAGAAAACAAAATACTAACCTTTTTTTTTGGTTAAGTTGTGTGTTATGAGTTGCTTTTGTAGTAAGCTTTTATTTTTTTTCACTGAAGTAGCTCCAAATGAATATCTTTAAAAGACCATAAGATTGTAACCCAGACCTGATTCAAGCACTACATTTTTAACAAGGGAATTCTTTCTCTCTGAGGAGCTAGTAAAGCTTGCAGAAACCATGGGCATCGGATCTAAAAGCTCATGATAGCTTTAAGGATTAGTTGATTCAGGCTACAAAGGAACAAAATAAATTACACATGATGAAACAGTTATAAAGAAAAATAGGGTGATCTGGTCTTCTTCTTGGTCTTTTCCACGTTTTGAGATGTTACTTATAGGCATCTAAATTTGCGTAGATTAGTTTTACAAATTATAAATTTGCATAGTTTCCATTCTAGTGAAACATTAAAATTAACCCTTCATGAATTCTGACCATCTCTTGTACTATTTTTATAACTCTAAGTGAAAATTAGATAATTGTCAGGTCAAAGGAAGCCATTACTTTAATATCCTAATTTTTTGAAAGGGGTAAGGTGAAAATAGAAAATGAGAGAGAATTCTGGGCTGGTAATGGGGTGGGACTGGTGGGTCATTGAGCTTGGGTCTTAGTTAATATTCTTGGAGGGCCTTAAATTTAAGTTTTTAATATTATCACCAAATAAGGTCCACGATATATAATTTATGTGTTTTGTCTCTGTTTTAAAAACATTACACTGTAGAATATACTATAATTTTTTTGAACTCTATTTTGGCTCCCCCCTCCTCCCTTTTCCATGTACAAGGATCCCAAAATGAGTGGAAAGGCCAGAGCCTCTCTTGATCTTGTAGAGGGGCAAAGAGTATTTTTGGATAGGGAATAACATCAGAAAACATTTTTTAAATGTTTTTATTATGAATTAAATTTAAATGTTCTTGATCTTGCTATTGCATTTTAAGATATGCACATGATTTGTAAAGTTTACCTGGAAGAAAAAAATATGAAAGCAGCCAGGAAAATTTTGAAAAAGAGAGTTATGAAGGGAGACTTGATCTAGCAGATAACAAAATGCAATAACAGCAGTATTTACTTCTTAGNCTATTGCATTTTAAGATATGCACATGATTTGTAAAGTTTACCTGGAAGAAAAAAATATGAAAGCAGCCAGGAAAATTTTGAAAAAGAGAGTTATGAAGGGAGACTTGATCTAGCAGATAACAAAATGCAATAACAGCAGTATTTACTTCTTAGAGTTTTCATGAAAATTAAATGGGGTATTACTTATTTAAAATTTTCAGAATAGTGTCTGACATAGTACAAACGTTTAATAAAATTTTAACTTCTATTCTTACCTGATTTGGGTATTCATTTTATTTCATAAAAATTCATTACTTGCAGTGTGTGTATGGGAAAGAGGTATGACTGATCAGTCATGGTGAGGGGAGAAAAGAGTAAGGTTCAGCTTCTGGAGTATATAATGTGATTTGTCTTTAATCTTTAATAAGTAGGTTAAAAATGGAAGTAGAGTACCAACACTTAGGGGAGCAGTTTTGCCTTTTCTGTGCACATTTTTTATTCCTTCTTACCAGCAGTTTCACTTCTTAATGAAATACACTGGAGAAATTCCTGCATATATATGGGAGACATACATAAACAGATTTTTTTTTACAGCGCTGTCTGTACCTGTAAAATATCAAAACTACCTACATGTTCATTAAGAAAGAATAAATAAATTTTGATGTCTTTATATTGTTAAGCAGTTAAAAAGAATGAAATAGAGCTGTATGAACATAAATCTCAAAGCCAGGATTGAGTAATAAGATTGCAGAGTGATAGATACCATATGATAGTATTTCTATGAAGTTTGAACACATGCAAAATACATGTATTGCTTATAGATACAGATGTAGTAGTAATAGTAGTATAAGATAGGCTTCTGTGCATGCTAAGTCGCTTCAGTTGTGTCTGTCTCTTTGCGACCCAATGGACTGTAGCCCACCATGCTTCTTTGTCCGTGGTATTCTCCAGGCAAGAATACTGGGGTGGGTTTCTGTGACCTTCTCCAGGGGATCTTCCCAACCCAGAGACTGAACCCATGTCTCTTATGTCTCTTGCGTTGGCAGGTGGGTTGTTTACCATTAGCACCACCTGGGACGCCTAGTATAAAATAGACATAAATGAAAACTCTGAATTTAGGATAGTGGTTACCTCTTTGGAAGGAAGAAAGGAAATAGGATTCTAGAACCATCCACAAGGTCCCTGTTTTGCTTGTAATGTTTTACTTAAAGAAACAAAAGCAAAGAAGTCAAAATTTTAAGATTTTTATGAATCTGGGAAACAAGTACATGGATATTTATTAGGCTTTTTATTTCTCTTTATTGAAGTATTTCACATGCATGCAGATTAAGATGGATATGTGAAGATGTTTTATAAGCAGTACAGAGAGAAAGAAGCTGGCCTCTGGAGTCAGAGAGGCACAGGTTTGTCCTGCTTGCCTCTGTAGCCTTGGGCAAGTTGCTGTGTCTCTAAGATTGTCACCTCATTATAAAATGAATATAATAATACTTCCATCCCAGTTTATTGTGTGAAATAGATTACACATCTTAAGAGCCTTTTTTAGCTCTTGAGATGCAGAAGTGTCAGGGATACAGTATGAATGACAGTAGGCATTGTCATGCCACCCTTACATAACTTTAGAGTCTAGATAGGGAAGTAAATGATCAGTTGATCACCCAAATAAAGGTAAATGTTATCTGTGATCTGTCTCTTAAAGGACAAGTGCAATGTACTATGAGTTCTTCTAACAGGTAGTATTATGGATTGTGTGTTTGTGTACCCTGGCCCAAATCCATATGTTGAAACTCTAATTCCCAATGTGATGATATTTGGAGGTGGGGCCTATGGGAAATAAGTACGTAAGTCTAAATGTGGAGCCCTCATGATGTGGATTAATGCTCTTAGAAGAGAATCTAGAGAGCTTGCTTCCTCTCTCCCAGCTGCCATGTGAGGAAATCAGCAAGGAGGCTCTCGGTTGAACCCAGTCATGCTGGCACCCTTATCCAGGACTTCAGCCTCCAGAGCTGTGAGGAATCAGTGCTTGTGGTTAATGACACCCCTTTGATGGTATTCTTATAATTTATAACAGCTTCAACTGACTGGGACAAGGGGAAATTTTGAAAGGGCTCCCTGAGAAGTGCCTTAGAGCCAGGCCTTGAAGAAGAACAGGAACCTCAGTGCAGAGGAGAGAGTAGCGTGGTCCAACCTGAGTGAGCAGCTTGAAATGTTGTAGGAGGGAGCAGAGCCATTAGAAGGAGCTGAAAGGAGGCAAGGGGGATGGAGCAGAGAGTTCTAGGGGAAGAACAGATGTGCCCTGGAGTGCTGAAGAGGTAGGAAGGCGGGGTCTGCAGAACTCTGTAGGCCTCATGGGATAATTAAGAATGTGAGAAGAGCAATTAGAAGACACTACTAAGCTGGAGTTTCATGAATCCGGGGGAACGAAAGAAATGCTTGGAGGACAATTTGGAAACCACTTTAAACGATGTGACATTGTTAGGGGATTCTAGAAAGTGGTCAGCTGAACTGGTCCAGAACAATCATAGCTAGTGTTGATGGCCTATTAGAAGACAAGAATTAAGAAGCTGAAGTTGCATATACAAACCAATGGGTAGTTTGTTGTAACTTTTACGGAATCGGAAGGGTATTAGTCACCCAATAATCCCGCCTTTTTTTTAAAAACCAATAATTGCTCACCTTATTGGCCATATTCTTTAAATATAGAGGCCTTAGTTGTACAGATTCTGAATTTATGCTGTATTGTACAAACACAAAGTTAGAGTCTTAAATAAATAGTGAACCAATACCAAGTAATTTGACAGTATTCAAGATGGATTCCATTGTGTGGAACCACTGTTACCAAAATGACCAAAGATATGCTTACTCCCGGAGAAAGCAATGGCATCCCACTCCAGTACTCTTGCCTGGAAAATCCCATGGACACAGGAGCCTGGTAGGCGGCCGTCCCCGGAGTCGCTAAAGGTCGGACACAACTGAGCAACTTCACTTTCACTTTTCACTTTCATGCATTGGAGAAGGAAATGGCAACCCACTCCAGCGTTCTTGCCTGGAGAATCCCAGGGACGGGAGAGCCTGGTTGACTGCTGTCTATGGGGTCGCACAGAGTCGGACACTACTGAAGCGACTTAGCAGCAGCAGCATGCTTACCCCTCCATCAGCTGAAGTGCTTAGTACATTAATGTTTAAAATGTTTTCCATACATTAATGAATTAGATAAATACTTGTTGAGGGTTTATTATATCTGTGTCACATATACAGGTGATCGATAAGTGAGTTTGTTGGTCTTTTGGTTTTCACTCTGAAAGGCTATTCCCTTCCCATCCCCTGCTTTGGAGCTGCTCCCCTTGTTTCTGAGGCATTTCCATGTTGCCCCCAGCAATAAAGAGTGATCAGAAATTGGAAGAGAGAAGGAGGGAGGGAGTCGATTGGTTTTTAAAATTATCTTCAAAAAAGAAAAAAAATCTCTTGCCTCATTTGTCAAATTTAGAGGATGCTAAGAAACCAACTTATTCTGAAAACTGGTAGCTAAAGGAAAAGAACAAATAAAGGTTTTAAAGTATAAATTTAAACATAGAGAAATACGAAGATAAATATTTTTTTCTTGGCTACATACAATTCTTTTACAGGAATGGACCTTAATTGATTTAACTACTTCCCTGTTGATGGATAATTTATTTCTTTTCTCTCTCCTCTTCCTTCTTTTTTCTTCCTTTTTTCCTTTACTAAATAAAGAATAGTACCACAAACATCTTTTGATGAACTTTCAGGTTAGTCATAGGGTAAACTCCTGTGGTAATGGGATTTCTGGGTTACAGGTATTTTTAAAGATATATTTTTAAACTGTTAGTAACAATTGCTGTGTGTCCTCTAGAAAGGTTGCACTAGTTTACGTTACCTCCCACAGGCATAACAGTGTACATTTTCCCACACCTTTGCCAGTGTGAGGTATCAGCTGTGTGACAAGAAAAAATAGCATCTGAATGTTTTGATTTGAGTGTAATGTAGTTATGAGTAAGTTAATTTTACTTTATTGTTAATTTTTGGCCAATTGTTCACATTATTTAGGTAGTGCTTCTAATTTTTCATGTCTAACCAGGAGTCCTTAGGTTTAAGTTTGGCTTGAAGGGGTCAGCAGCTTTCATTATGCTCCCAGACATTGGACTTTATAAGCAGGCACAGTGGGTGTTTCAGAAAGATCTTGAGGGTAGGAGGTTCGGTCTGTGATTAGCTCTATGGGGAATCATGTACTGTTGTCAGCGTAGGTACCCTCTGTGAGAGTTAGGGATTATAATGAACTACAGCATCTTATGGCAAATCCATTTTTGTAAACCCCAACATAGCATGGAAGTATGACGTGTTAGATTTTTTCTAAGTTTATTTACTTTGAAAATAAAAATCTCCAGATGTTCTGTTTTATTCTTAAAAGATCTTTAAGGGAGCTTCTGTAATGTTAAAAAGTTAATTTCAGGAAAGCAGAGATTTGTCCTTTAATATGGGGCTTCCTAGGTGGTGCTAGTGGGTGAAGAACCCACCTGCCAATGCGAGACATAAGAGATCCAGGTTTGATCCCTGCATTGGGAAGATCCCCTGGAGGAGGAAATGGCAACCCACTCCATTCTTCTTGCTTGGAGAATCCCATGGACAGAGGAGCCTGACGGGTTACAGTCCATGGGGTCACCAAGAGTCGGACACGACTGAAATGACTTTTATACACTAAGATATTATGTGTAAGGAGACTAAATGTTACTTCCTGCTTTGGGGTTATAACTAAAAGCAGCATTTTATTAATAATTGATGTCTGCTTGTGTGGCAGCTTGGTCTTTTGATTTTTTTCTTCTCTTCTTTTGAGCAGTTAAAGACTCTGCTCTGTAATAGATGAGGGGCTCTAGTAGTTTTACTTTTTACTGAAATTGACTCAAAAAAGGACTTAAAAAATACATATATATTTTATTGAAGTATAGTTGATTTGCAGTGTTCCAGGTACACAGTAAGATGATTCAGTCATGCACATATTTTTCTTATTATTTTCCATTTTAGGTTATTATGTGATACTATAGTTCCCTGTGCTCTACGGTAAACCTTTGTTGCTTGTTGTGTACCTTATTTTTTTAAAATTAGAAATCTAGCATTCTTTTCATGCTAATTCAAACAAGTGGAATCAAAATGTCATCAGTTTTTTAGCTAGGTAAGAAATTTATAAGTTTTAAAATATATATATTTTATATACTATGTATATATATATATATACACAAAAGCTTTTCTACTATGGTTGATAAAAGCTTGAGAAAGAACATCAAGTGAAAAAGAAGAGATAGAGAAATTGGAAAATATAAGCTAAATGAAATGGGAGCACTAAATATGAAATAGAGAGTGTGAAACACACTAGATAAAAGTAAAAGATCATTATATAGCCCAGTTGTTGTTAAACATGACTGCTCATTAGAAACACATCTGGAGCTCTGGAGGAAAAAAAGCAATACCTAGGTATTTGTATTTTTGAAAAATACCAAGATAATTCTGATATGCATCTGGATTTATACAGTTATTATAGGTTTTTCTATTAAATGGTAGTTTTAGTGATACAGAATTCTGTTAATTTTTCTTGACCAATTTTGATACAATAGTATTAAGTGAATAATAGTAACATAGTCACAAAAGTAAAATATATTTATCAGGTTTCACAATCAATAGCCAGACAAAAAAATGAAAGATAATGACAATTGCAAGCCATAATGGAAACATGAGTAACCTAACAATATAAAATAATTACATATGATTTGAGGGGTGAAGTAGAGTGATATGGTAAGTGGAGGTGCATACATGCACGTGTTTTCATCCCCCCAGCCAGTCTTATGTCTTTTGGTTGGTGCATTTAATCCATTTACATTTAAGGTAATTATCCATATGTATGATCCTACTAAGATTTTCTTAATTGTTTTGGGTTTATTTTACGTATGTCTTTTCCTTCTCTGTGTTTTCAAGGATGGACTCTTGACTTTAGTTTTTAATTTGTACTTGTAGGTGTAACATTTGTTTTAAAAACAGAATTGTTTAATATCTTAAGGGACCGTCTGCTCACTGGTGATAAGACAGCAGGCTTAGATGTTTAAGACCTGCTGCTGCTGCTGCTGCTAAGTCACTTCAGTCGTGTTCGACCCTGTGTGACCCCATAGACGGCAGCCCACCAGGCTCCCCCATCCCTGGGATTCTCCAGGCAAGAATACTGGAGTGGGTTGCCATTTCCTTCTCCAATGCATGAAAGAGAAAAGTGAAAGTGAAGTCGCTCAGTCTGTCCGACTGTTAGCGACCCCATGGACTGCAGCCCACCAGGCTACTCCGTCCATTGGATTCTCCAGGCAAGAGTACTGGGGTGGGGTGCCATGGCCTTCCCCAGTTTAAGACCTATGTGCAGTATTTTTACTTTGCCATATAAAATATGTTGATGTGCTTTAAACCCAAGCAAGCAAATTTGGTGCCTGTTTATTACACTTGAGTATGTTTAGCATGGTTGTTAAGAAGTGGGGAATAACTATGTTGGTGAAAGAGGTGGTAATGATGAAAAGAGTGAACTATGTTCTGTTTATTTATTTTTTTAAACCTCATATGATACCATGATGACTTGAACTGAGGACATTTTTGAAATTATATAAGGAATATCTATATAATAGAATTTTCAGTTTCTGTAAAATGCAGTTGTCTACATTTTCTGCTATAGATTATGAAGAATGTATTTTAAATTTGAAGTCATTTTTTAGGACATAAAATTATAAACAGAGAAGACAGAAAGCTAGCTAGTAATGCTATAGTTGCATCAAAAATGACAAGATCGATATCTGTGAACTATAAGTTGTTAAAAATACAGATTGAGAAGAAGACTAAAATCTCAATAGACAAAAAGACAATTCACAAAAGAGGACATATATATTACTCATATATAATGGAAAAGATTTGGTTTTCCTAATTATCAAAGAAATGTACATTTTTAATAAGATACTGTTTTTACCTAGTAAGATTAACAAAATATATTTTAACACTCCAGATCGTTGATGATTTATTGAAATGAGTATGTATCAAGGCTACTTCTAGGAGTTTTAAGGAAATAATAATTATGCAAAAAGGTCATGTATAAAGTATTCATTGAGGTATTTTTTTTATTGTAACGAAAATCAGAAGTGATCTTAATGTTCATTTATAGGAGGGAATGTTTGAATAAATTATGGATTGCTATATGATGAAATATGCAACTGTTGCAGTTTAGATTTATAAAATTTAAATTGACTTGAAAAGTGATTGTTGTGGTATTAAGTGGAGAGAAAGCGTAAAGCACAATCTTAGTTATATTTTAAAAAGACATGGGTATATTAAAAAGGACTAAAGATGCCAAGATGTTGAGAAGGTATTCTGGCGTTAGGACCACGGATGCCTATTTCACTGTTCGTGCTTTTCTGTGTGGTCCAGTTTTTCTTCAGTTGGTGTGTACTGCGTTTGTAATTATAGAGAGAATGGACATTATTTTTCAAAATCATTTATTTATGTGCTGACATTCCATGCTAGGGAATCCAGTCAGTCCAGGGTTCTTCCGTGGGGTAGGCTATTTATCACAAGGGAGAACTTAGTTCTTTTTTTTTTTTAAAGAGAGGGCAACATTTTCCTCTTTGATTGAACCACTCAAGAATAAATGTATTTCTGTGGAAATTCTGATTATGCTGAGTGTGGAGAGAGAAAGCCACATGTAACTTGGTGGATAGTCATCCTAAAATATAATGTCTAGAAGAGTTCTAGAACTTGTTTGGGAAAACTGAGAGGCCTGCTTTATCCTTCTAAAGCAGAATTTGTCAGTTTCTTTGAGTTGTTGATAAAGAAACATTTCAGTTCATATTAATGGATTTTAATAAAGGAACAAGATGGTCACACAAGTGCTTTTATTTTTCCTTCCTTCTTGCAGTTCTCTTTACAATGTTGAAGTAAGAGCTGTGTTTGCAGCTTCATAATGGATTTATTGACAAAAGCCTGCTGACATTATGGATGGTTCAAACTTGTAAAATTAGCAACGTTTATTTTCAGTTGTTATGCTCAAAGGTTTTTACAGATTATTTATATCTTTAGCTTGGTTTAAAGGAAAAATACTGCTTTGACAATTTTTAATTCTAGATTTTTGGAAGGGACACAAAAGATACTTTAATGAGAGTGGGTTGGAACACTTTTTTGAGTACTTCATATGTATTCATGTGTGTTTGTGTATCTGACATGTACACATAAAGTAAGACTGTTGCACTAAATTAAAATATTTATGAAGACAGTTAACAAGATTGAACCAACAAAAGGAAAATTTTAAGGTGGGTGAAGAGCGTTATGGATTTTAATCTTAACATTTAGAGAAAACAGGTATTTTCATTTCTATAAAATTGGCATTTTGACAGATATTTAAAGGAAGTGTTGTATGAACATCCAAGAAATTATCTAATTTGTATCTGAAATTGACATGAAGAAGTTTCAGATTTTCTTAACTTTTTATTGTTCTTTATTTACCATATGTATTCCATGTTACAAGGTAATCAAGAATAAACCACTGTACACTGCAAATAATTTAAAAATGTACATTGCAAATAAAAATAATAATTTAATTTTAAAAATTATTTTGTCTCCTCTTTTAAAATTTACCCTCTAAATTTAATTCCTCCTTGAAGGCGTGTGAATTTTGCTTTACTTCTAGAGGGCTATTCCATCATCTGCACTACAAAGGAGCAGATTCTCATTCTATTTTAGTAATCTGGGAATGGCAAATATTTAGAAGAACTCCAATACAATGGCAGAGGAGAGGGAAATTGAAGTGTGGTGGGATCTTGTCTTGTCTGCGCTACATTTAAAAGCATCTTTGTCTAGGGAGAGAAGAAGAAATATTGCAAATTTGCAGGTTAATACAAAAGCTTTAAATTTTTTCTCTTTGTAATTTATGAATGAATGGAGAAAATTATTCTCTGTATGTTTCTTTTGTTCCAGTTTCAAAAATCCCTATGTTATGTGTTTGACTTTTAGGCTATTTCTCATGTCTCTGACTTGGTTTTCTATAGAATTTGACAGAGCAGAGAAAGCATTTTATGATGGAATTATACGAATTCCTTATCTTCTTATGACAGGCTAAACCTACTGGAAATAAATGATGATGATGATAATTAAGAATATCTTTAAACATCAGAATAGTACATCTATGTGAATATTTAGAAACTAGTGAAAAAACTGAATATTGTAGAAACAAAAAAGGTAAATTTTTGTCAAGAAAATTTTCAAGAAGGATGCTGAAGTCTGTCACATGTAAAACTTCAGTGAAATAGGTAAGACTATAATTGGCCAAGGCTTTAGAACACATATGTATATACATTAACATAGAAAAAAATGCAGAATATATGTAAATATAGAAAAAAATATATATCTCCACATAGCAAAGAAGTTGTGGAATAGCATCATTACTTAAAGAAATGCCCATTAAAATAAGGTAGGAGAATAATTTCATATCTTTTAAACTAAATTTTTTTTGTTCTTTAAAAGTGATAAGGCCCGGTATCTATCAGATTGTTGGATGCCGAGTGCAATTTGACAGTGCAATTTAAGCTCTATAAATATGTTCATATCCTCTGACCCAGTGATTCCAAGCATGAAAATTTATGCTAAGAAAATAATTTAAAAGATGACAAAGAGGAAAGCAGCAACAACCAAGGGTGTACATATGTACAAAGCTTTTTACAGAAACATTACTTTTTTAGTTTCCACATTTTTCTTGATAAAGGTCATACATTGTATTTAGACAGACTATGCAAGAGTTACAAGAATTAGTTGCATAGGTATAAGCATACACCAGTTAGTTAATTATACACATGTAATTATAAATGTACTTGTAAAAGGTTTATTGTGTCTCATAAATATATATGAGACTGGAAATGCACAATGTGTCATGATATATTTCTGTCCTTAAACAAGGGAACTGGACAGTATGCTACATTTGCTTACAAGTAGACAAAATGCAAAATACATCTTCTGTACTCAAATGGAGGGCTACACAGTAAAAGCTGAGAGGTCCTCTGACTGTAGGAAAAGCTACCAGTCTGACAGCACTTTGATGACAAGAACTCGTCTTACTCATCTGGAGAGTAGTTAATTGACTAGCAGTAAATGATTACTATTTGGATCTGTCTTTTTTTTTTTCTCTCAAAACCCTGGTCCCTAATTAGATTCCCAAAACCCTCCTGGGTGACTGCATTACAGTCACATGGGTTATTTAAAGATACAGTTTCTTAGGTCTCCCACGAATTCTTACTCATTCACCTAAGCCCAGAGGCTTTTTTTTNCCCTACTTTCTTCAATTTGAGTCTGAATTTGGTAATAAGAAGTTCATGATCTGAGCCACAGTCAGCTCCTGGTCTTTTTTTGTTGACTGTATAGAGCTTCTCCATCTTTGGCTACATAGAATATAATCAATCTGATTTCTGTGTTGACCATCTGGTGATGTCCATATGTAGAGTCTGCTCTTGTGTTGCTGGAAGAGGGTGTTTGCTATGACCAGTGTATTTTCTTGGCAAAACTCTAGTAGGTACATTAAAGGGCTATAAATATAATGAATTAACTCACCCAGACACTGTGAAAATGCAGGTTGCTTAGGTTTTATTTATTCTAAGCCCTCATCTAAGTCTCTGATATATGTCTTTTCCTTAGCACTGTCCTTTCAATCTTTACCTAGTTGTTTCCTACTCTTTAAACCAGAGGCTGTCAAAAGTTTTGATCTGTAGAACCCTTTATACTATTAAAATTGGCTGAGGACCTCAAGGAGCTTTTGTTTATGTGAGTTATATCAATCTTTGCCATGATAGAAATAAAAACAGATGTGTATAAGAGACAGTTGCAGTCCAAGGGACTCTCAGGAGTCTTCTCCAACACCACGGTTCAAAAGCATTAATTCTTCGGCGCTCAGTTTTCTTCACAGTCCAACTCTCACATCCATACATGACCACTGGAAAAACCATAGCCTTGACTATGGACCTTAGTCGGCAAAGTAATGTCTCTGCTTTTGAATATGCTACCTAGGTTGGTCATAACTTTTCTTCCAAGGAGTAAGCGTCTTTTAACTTCATGGCTGCAGTCACCATCTGCAGTGATTTTGGAGCCCCCCAAAATAAAGTCTGACACTTTCCACTGTTTCCCCATCTATTTCCCTTAGCAAATATTAATTGCAATGTTGCTGAGTACTAAGGCACTATACTGTTTCCCAGTGATACAAAATACCTAAGACATGGTTCATGGCCCTTGAGTAGTTCACATTTTAGGGGGCTCATAGCAGTTTTTCAGAAAATACAATGACTGTTTCTTACACTGATGTGCAGTGAAAGAGGCTAAAGTAATAATTAAGTCATGATTTTATGGAAGCTTTTCTCTAGAAAGACTAAGTATCATGGTTCAAAAATGTCTCGAGAAACACATAATTATGCATCTCTGACTCTCAAGTACAAATCCTTTTAGAGTTTTAAAAATGTATAGATATCAGACCATTTGAAGTTGAATTTTCTAGTGAGTGCCTGTAGACAGGTGATAAACGTTCTTAGGTACTAGACTTTCAAGTGATAAATATGTCACTTGTTTTAGAGCAGTGTTTTTATTATTTTTTAACAACATTTCTCCTATGACTTTTTTTTCCAAACTTAATTTTTTTTAACTTCCAATTTTATATTGAGATGTAATTGACATACATAGGCTTCCCAGGCAGTGCTAAAGCATCCACTTGCCAATGCAGAGATGCAAGAGACACAGGTCTGATCCGTGAGTTGAGAAGATCCCTGGAGTAGGAAATGCAACCTGCTTCAGTATTCTGGAAAATTACATGGACAAAGGAGCCTGGCAGGCTATAGTCCATGGGGTCACAAAGAGTCGGACACAACTGAGCACACACACACACACACACATAACACATTGTATAAATTTAAGGTGTACAGCATAATGATTTGATATACATACATCACAAAGTGATTACCACAATAAGTTGAGTGAATTTCCATTACCTCACATAGATACAAAATAAAAGAAAATTTAAAACATTTTTTCCTTGTGATGAAAATTCAGGATTTACTTTCTTAACAAGTTTCATATATATCATAGAACAGTGTTAATGATATTTATTATGTTGTACATTACATCCCTGATACTTATTTATCTTATAATTTGATCTTGTGTATGATTCTCTTTGCTTCCTGACCTGGATATCTGTTTTATTTACCAGGTTAGGAAAGCTATTAGCCATTATGTCTTCAGATATGTACTCTGCCCTTTTCTCTGTCTGTCTCCTCCTTCTGGGACCCCTATAATGCAAACGTTAATATGCTCTCTTGTTCCAGAGGTCTCTTAAACCGTCCTCAAGGTTTTCCATTCTTTTTTCTTTTCTGTCTCAGCTTGAGTGATTTCCCCTGCTGTGTCTTCCGGTTTAATCATCTGTTCCTCTGTATCATCTAGTCTACTGTTGATTCCTTCCACTATATTTATTTCAGTTAGTGTGTTCTTTAGTTATCTTTATATTTTCAAACTCTTTGTTAAAGTTTTCACTATATTCTTCCATTCTTCTCCCAGGTTCATTGAACTTCTTTATGATCATTACCTGGAAATCTTTATCAGGTAGATTGCTTATCTCACCTCTGCTAGTTTTTCTTTTGAGGTTTTATTCTTGTTCCTTCTTTTAAAAAATATTCCTGTATTGCCTTATTTTTTCCCCCAATTTTCTGTTTTCATTTGAATATATTAGGTAGGTTGGTTGTGTTCCCCATCCTGGAGAAGTGGACTTATGTAGATGATGTCCTGTGGCATCCTCCAGCAACTCCCTTCTGTTCACCAGAGCTATGTTCTTAGGGGTGCCCACTGTGTGGCTGTGTGGGTTCTTCTGTTGTGGCAGGGTTGACTACTGTGGGAATGCTGGTAGTTGTGACTGGCTCCCAACCCATTTGTTGTTCAGGCCCTGCCTAGTGTGAAGGCTGCTGACTACTGGAGGGCAGAGCTGGATCTTGGGACTGGTCTGCTCATGAGTGAAGCCAGTCTGAGATGACTGGCTATGAGTCTGGGGTCCTAGAGCTGGCGTTGGCCAGCTGGTGGATGGGTCTCTGGTTGGGGTTGTCCGAGGGCTGGTGCCACCACTGGTGGGCAGGGCTGGGTTCTGGGGAGTACTGATCCTGGTCCAGGCTCTTGGGAGGTGGGGTCATGTTCCAGTGTGCCTGCCTGCACAGCCTGGGGAGTTCTGGTCTGAGTGCCAGCCCACCGGTGGACAGAGCTGAGTCTCAGGGTCTCTGGCTGCAGGCCTGGGGTTCCGAAAGCTGGTGTCAGCCTGCAAATGGGCACGACTAGATTCCAGCTGCTGAGGGACTCCTGAGTGTCTCCTGCTCCTGCTGGTTTGCTAGTGATTAAGGCTGTGTTCCTGTGCAGCCAGTTGCTTGACCTAAGGGGCTTTAGGACTGGTGCTGGCCAGCTGCTGGGTGAGTTTAGGTCTCGGCACTAATAAGCTAGAGGGAGTGCTCCAAAATGACCCTTGCCAGCACCAGGGTCCTCCTGGCAGACTGAGCTCCCCAAATGACTGTTGCCAGTGTCTGTGTCTTTAGAGTGAGTCTTTGCCTAAGTAGTTGCCTGCTGCTTCTCTGAGGGGCTCTCCTAGATCTGAAAGTAGGTCTGATCCAGGCCTCTTTCAAATTATTGCTTCTGCCCTGGTGTCAGAGCATGTGAGATTTTGTGTGCACTCATTAAAGTGGAATGTTTCTCACAGCCCTCTGCCTTTCCCAAAAGCAAGGCCTTCTGGCCTTCAAAGCCAGACGTTCTCAGGGCTCATATTCCAGTCTCAGGACCCCCCAGGCCCGGTAGCTTGAACCTGATGTGAGCCTTGGACTTCTTGCTTCTCGGGGAGAACCTCTATAGTTCTCCCATTTGTGAGTCACATCCCTGGGGGTGTGGATCTGGACTGTCTCCACCTCTCTTACCTCTCTTTGTTGTAGGAGATGTTTTTCCGTTAGTCTTCCCTTTTTCATTGCTAGTTTCTCTGTAAACAGTTGTAACTCTGATGTGCCCCTGGGAGAAGGTTTGCTCAGGATCTTCCTGATCTATCATTTCGACTGCACACCCAGTGCTTCCCGATTTTAATATGCATACAGATCATCTGAGGGTCTAATTTAAAAGATTTCAAGTTACTAGATCTGGGAGAGGGACTGAAAATATGGATTTACAACAAGCTGCAGATTCAGTGATGTAGGTTACACTTTGAATAACAAGAGTTTATTGCACTGGCTTTGAAATCATATACTTTCTGGCCTTGAAACTCAGTTGTTCAGCTTCTTAGATACATGCGTGGATTAATTTCACTCTATGTGCATTTTGTACTTTGAGTTATTAGCTATTGAAGTTACCACTTAACGGTGTTTTAAGATTTTAAATTAACAGTTGGTACATGAAGGCAAACCTCTAACAACAAATGGGTAGAATTGAAAAATAAGTGCCAACATTTGGTAAGGCAGCTAAAGATGTGTGCTTCTTCCATTTGGATCTGTGTATCATTTGTGAGATTTTATTCCCCGCTGTGACAGCCACTAGAAGTAATTAAGAAACTGAAATTGGAAGCTGACTTACAAATCCCTTTATCACAAAAGGTTAAATCAAGATTTTCTTTAAAAAAGCATATGTAACACTCTACCACTGTATTAATATATAAATAATAAAACAATGTTTTGTGAAATAGTTTAGGAGCCATTAATAAATAGAATGCTTACTTTAATGTGTTATTTCCTTCATCTTTCCTTTAAATTTTCCTAATTTTTATGTGTTTAAGTTTATCTAATTTCTTGGTATAGAAGTTCACCTCTATAATTTACATTCTAAACTGGGGGTTTGTGCACAAGAATACTTTGCTCATGGTGAGGTGGCAGAAAAAAGTTTAGAGTCTTCCACTGTGTAGCATAGAAAACATGACTTTCTTTTGGAAAAAAACAAACAAACTGAGGGAAGATGTTAATAGCTTGCCACCTCTACTAACTAAAAATCTCATTAGGGTATTTTCAAGGTGTCTGATACTGAGACTTTCTTTATGACCAGCCCATGTGGTTTAGCTTGAATTTGGTGCTTGTCATTCAGAACTAAATATTTATGGCAATACAGGATCCCTTCCCCCGTACAACACCTCCCCCCCCCCCCGACCCCGACAACAGAGGATAATGGATCTTTAAGTGATTAATTAGTGTGTTATATTAGTTAAATTAATTTGTCTTAGTCCCAATAATGAGACTTCTGAGATCCTCAAAATAGAAAATAATTATTATAGGGACATTCAGTTCAGTTCAGTCGCTCAGTCGTGTCCGACTCTTTGCAACCCTGTGAATCGCAGCACGCCAGGCCTCCCTGTCCATCACCATCTCCCGGAGTTCACTCAGACCCATGTTCATCAAATCTGTGATGCCATCCAGCCATCTCATCCTCAGTTGTCCCCTTCTCCTCCTGCCCCCAATCCCTCCCAGCATCAGAGTCTTTTCCATTGAGTCAGCTCTTCGCACGAGGTGGCCAAAGTATTGGAGTTTCAGCTTTAGCATCATTCCTTCCAAAGAAATCCCAGGGCTGATCTCCTTCAGAATGGACTGGTTGGATCTCCTTGCAGTCCAAGGGACTCTCAAGAGTCTTCTCCAACACCACAGTTCAAAAGCATCAATTCTTCGGCACTCAGCTTTCTTCACAGTCCAACTCTCACATCCATACATGAC
>SJYX01015904.1:29063-43962 GCA_006410675.1 Oreotragus oreotragus
TTTCTGTCCTTTATCGAGCCCATCTTTGCATGAAGTGTTCCTTTGGTATCTCCAATTCTCTTGAAGAGATCTCTAGTCTTTCACATTCTGTTGTTTTCCTCTATCTCTTTGCATTGATTGCTGAAGAAGGCTTTCTTATCTCTTCTTGCTATTCTTTGGAAGTCTTCATTCAGATGCTTATATCTTTTCTTTTCTCCTTTGCTTTTCGCCTCTCTTCTTTTCACAGCTATTTGTAAGGCCTCCCCAGACAGCCATTTTGCTTTTTTGCATTTCTTTTCCATGGGAATGGTCTTGATCCCTGTCTCCTGTACAATGTCACGAACCTCATTCCATAGTTCATCAGGCACTCTATCAGATCTAGGCCCTTAAATCTATTTCTCACTTCCACTGTATAATCATAAGGGATTTGATTTAGGTCATACCTGAATGGTCTAGCGGTTTTCCCTACTTTCTTCAATTTGAGTCTGAATTTGGTAATAAGAAGTTCATGATCTGAGCCACAGTCAGCTCCTGGTCTTTTTTTGTTGACTGTATAGAGCTTCTCCATCTTTGGCTACATAGAATATAATCAATCTGATTTCTGTGTTGACCATCTGGTGATGTCCATATGTAGAGTCTGCTCTTGTGTTGCTGGAAGAGGGTGTTTGCTATGACCAGTGTATTTTCTTGGCAAAACTCTAGTAGGTACATTAAAGGGCTATAAATATAATGAATTAACTCACCCAGACACTGTGAAAATGCAAGTTGCTTAGGTTTTATTTATTCTAAGCCCTCATCTAAGTCTCTGATATATGTCTTTTCCTTAGCACTGTCCTTTCAATCTTTACCTAGTTGTTTCCTACTCTTTAAACCAGAGGCTGTCAAAAGTTTTGATCTGTAGAACCCTTTATACTATTAAAATTGGCTGAGGACCTCAAGGAGCTTTTGTTTATGTGAGTTATATCAATCTTTGCCATGATAGAAATAAAAACAATTTGAAAGTATTCAGTAAGTCATTAAAAAACCCATTACGTGTTTACATAAATAACATATTTCATGTAAAATAACTATTTCTCAAAAGAGTAGTGGCATTATTTTACACTGTTTACAAATATCTTTATGATGTGGCTTAATAGAAGACATCTGGGTTTTCCTAGCTGCTTTTACATTCCATTTGTTGCAATATTGCACATAATGTGTCCTCTAGAAAACTTCATTGGCCACTCAAGAGAGAAAGAGTGAAGAAGGAACATAATGACTTGATATTGTTATAGTTTTGATCTTTTAGATCCCCTAAAAGGGTCTCTCAGACCTACAGGTGCTGCCTTTCTCCCTAAGCTAAGGAGAGGGTTGCCACGGCTGCCCAGGACCTCCAAAAGGGCTCCATCTACTTTTCTGAAGAGGTTTGCCAGGAGTATAATTAGGGAATGCTTTGGAGATGCAGCTATCCCCTCCATTTTACTCCCCCTGATTATGTCATAGCTTCATTCTCAAGCACTCTGATGTCTCACAAGCTCCTGGTTTATATCTCTGCTAAGTACATAAACATGACATGAGTGTCACTGACTCAGCGGACATTGAGTTTGAGCAGACTCAGGGAGAGAGTGAAGGAAAGGAAACCTTGCGTGCTGCAGTTCATGGAGTCACAAAGGATCGGACACAACTTAGTGAGTGAACAACAAGTACAGCAATGGTGGTCTTTTCCAAGTTGGCTGAAAATGACAAATGGATAGAATTTGCTCAGTTTTTAATTTTCTCATAAGTTTTTCATGTTACTACTTTCTGTTAGTAAACATTAAATGGTAAGACAAACAGTTAAATCTTATTATCCTTGATGATCATATAAAATTCATAATCTTATTTTGTACTGTGATGTATGAACCCTTGGTTGAGTTTTATTAAAAATATATACACAGTAATATTGTCTGCTGAAATCATCCCTGATTTGTATGGCAGAATTAAACATACCCTGTTTTATAATCTCTCACCAAGGCTTCCCTGGTGGCTCAGAGGTTAAAGCGTCTGCCTCTAATGCGGGAGACCTGGGTTCAATCCCTAGGTCGGGAAGATCCTCTGGAGAAGGAAATGGCAACCCACTCCAGGATTCTTGCCTGGAGAATTCCATGGAAGGAGGAGCCTGGTGGGCTACAGTCCATGGGGTTGCAAAGAGTCGGACACGACTGAGCAACTTTTCACTTTCACTTTCACCAAGAGTCAGCATGATATCTCAAAAATAGCATCATGATTTTCTGGTGCTATACCCTATAAGTAAGAAAACCCTTGTAGAAGGCAACTTGGAAGAAGATTTATAAGGGTAAACCAGTGTATTTAATATAGCATATAGAGTCCTGCCATGGCCATCTCCAGTATAGGGAGATA
Organism: Oreotragus oreotragus; assembly: GCA_006410675.1. Taxonomy (NCBI): domain Eukaryota; kingdom Metazoa; phylum Chordata; class Mammalia; order Artiodactyla; family Bovidae; genus Oreotragus; species Oreotragus oreotragus. The sequence goes on from SJYX01015904.1 coordinate 31,422, forward strand.
GAAGGATGAAGGAAAAGATTAGTCAGTGATACCTCTCATTGGATAATGGTGCTGATGCACTTTTTTCTGATGCAAATGACAAAGAGAGCTTGCTAGGCAGTGGTGGATATGAATTAGTGAGTGCTGAGAGATCACCTGAGACAGGAAGCAGAGCAACATCCTGAGGTTTATTAGGTAACATTCCAGATGATGGGGGCTTCTCCTGATAGCTCAGCTGGTAAAGAATCTGCCTGCAGTGCAGGAGATCCTGGTTCGATCCCTGGCTTGGGAAGATCCCTGGAGAAGGGAAAGTCTACCTACTCCAGTATTCTGGCTTGGAGAATTCCGTGGGATCCAGATGATGGGGGCAGCTGCCACACCCATTAGTTTGCACTTGCTCTGGCTGCCATTCATGAAATGTTTATTGAGTACTTACTGTGTGCTCTAAGATTACATTGAAAAAGTCAACAAAGCCCCCAAATTTATTTTCAAAAAGACAAAGTTTAGACCTTTCTGGTAAATAATACCTGCATTTCTTCCCTAGGGAGGATTAATTCAGTATTGGAGGCTACTGAGCACAAATGTGTAGCTGGCTGGGGGCCAGCTCTTTGAAGTTCCTTAACTTGCTCAGACTAACCCTGTCAATTCCAAAGGTATAGGAAGCTGGAGTGTACTTTGATGTCAGAACTGTTTTGAGAGACCATCTTCTGTTGCATTTCCTTTGAAGCAGAGTGACTCAAGGCAATCTTTGCTTACATAGGGCCAATCATCTGACCTAGAAAGCCTAGAAAGAAAAAATCCTTTGCCAAAAGGGAGTTGAAAATAGCTACAAGTGATTTGAAACATCATGTTTACTTAAAGAGTTTCCAGAGAGATCATTTGGAGTTAATCTGATTTACCTAAAGGCAGAGGATTAGTTGTTCAAAATGATTCCTTATGGGAATTTATAGTTCTATGTAATCCGTCTCTCAGAATTCTCAGGCACTGATGGGTTTAACATCAGACATTTTTGGGAGGGGCCAGTTTATTGATAAATGCACAGCTCTACGTAAACACAGAGTGTGTAGTTGAGATATTTTAAAAAGTCAGCCAAAAAGGACTTTAAATGGGAAAAAGAAATCATAGAACCTGAAGGTCCAGTTGCAGAGATACCAAGTGATCAGGTTTCTTCGTAATGTCAGGTTAATGGGAAACTGGAAACTGAAAGCTGGTGTGTGTTATCCTCTTCCATCTTAAAATGTTGCTTGTTAAGACAGGCACATTTTTAAAATACTTGCTTGAATACCTGAAGTACAAGCCCTTATTTTCCTGCCTGTTTGTCATCCTTATTGGCTGTTCTTCTGATCATAGCCAGAGCATCTGAATATTTTTGGGATAGTCGAGATTAAAAGAAACTTGTCAAGGTATTGTCTTCATTATGCTGAAATTCGTGGTTTAAAATACTTGTTAGTTTCAGGCATAAAAATTTCCCGAACTAGATATTTATAAATATGATATTCATTTTATTTTTAATATTTTCATTTTAAAAATAATGATGTCTTTGAGAATGGAAACAGAGCTTTTGTCCTAATTTAGCAGATCAAAACAGGGTGTAGAGGTTATAGTAGCAGAGAAGTGATGCTGCTGACCCGTTATCATTTGATTGTGTCGGTCACTAATCTGAGTTATTGACCCTGCGTTTAGATTGGGACACTTCTGAGTCCTTGGGTACAAATCCTTGGAATATTATTGACTGTGGGACTTCAAGGAGTCTACAGTTTTGGGTGGGTTTGCAAAGTGGCTCTACCTGAATATGAGGAAGAGGTTGGCATTTCATACCATTTGTATCATTTAAGAGCCTTTCTCTAGCATCCCTGATTCAGTGGACATAAGTTAGAGCAAGCTCTCGGAGATGGTGAAAGACAGGGAAGCCTGGTGTGCTGCAGTCCATGGGATCACAAAGAGTAGAACGTGAAGAGTGACTGAACAACAACAAAGAGCATTTCTAGGAAATGGCTTTATAGAGTTACCCAAAACGGTCACAGCATGGCCCTACTTGAGTTTCCCCCATTCACTGCTAAGTGATGGGTGCAATGGAGAGAAAGGCCCACTAGTACTTTTTAGTTTTATACTAGCTGGTTGTACTAGCCAATCATAATAAGCATCACTTATGATATACAGGCTGACTGCTACCTGTAGGACATGAATGAGTTGAAGCACATCTCTACATGCAAACATATATAATATATATTAAACCACCTTTTAAAAAGTAAACAAGCTATTATGTGTGTTGGACAAGCCAATCTTAAGAAGGAAAGAATCTTTAAAGCAGAATTTTCTGTGATGTTTTTATTGAATGAAAAGGGTTAAAAATTCTACTTTCAGTAAATTTTTTTCTAGAGCAAGGGAATGCTGAGGGTGTGGCAGTATAAAATGAAAAATTAGAATTTCAGTAATGGGAGAGTATTTTTAAGTTTCGAGTTTTTCAGTGTTTTTATCAGAGTATTTTCTGATAACAGAATAAATTATGCTGCACATTGAAGATAGCAGATAAACCAGGAAGTGTTTAGGTAATCCTTGTTTTCTCCCACAACTGAGAGAGAGCAACCAGATTTTCTAAACATCAACAGTGTTAACTTTTATCAGAACTATGAAAATGTTAAGATTTCTTTTTATATCATTTGTTAACTACCTTATCTTGAGTGACTGGTTTTGTTCAGTTTTGTTTTTTTTTTTCTCTGTTTGAAAGACTTTTAAGAAATTTCTTAGTTTCTTTGGTTGTTTGCTTCTTTTTAATCTTAAAACATATAATATAAATGTTTTTTCCTGAGATTCTGATAAAAATACATGTTATACTTTGAGTAGCACCTGCGTTATATTTCTGATAATGTGATTTGGGGAAAAGGTGTTGAGATCTTTGTGAGGTCAAAAATGTTTAAGGTTAAGAGTGAGAGAAGGAAAAACTTTCAAATTCTAAGGAAGCTAGTATTAAATAAATGCATGTTTAATCTATTGAAAGCCAGGGTTTTGTTTGGTATCCAGTTAACTTGTATGCTTTGTCTGTTGAACTGAATAATGATAGAGGAGTCTGTTTTCCCCCGAATACGTGCTTTTCTGCAGTTCCTAAAGACTCATGTTTAAAAGGAACTCTTTCGCGAGGTCTTCAGATTAGAGGTGACAGAACACAAACAGCGGCATTTGGACACGATCTCTTGGCATTTGGACACCATCTCTTGGCATTTGTAGTACCGTTTTTCTTCCAAGTGTAGTCTTTAGTTGGTTTATCATTTTCTGCATGTGATGATTTTTCTTATAGTTGTAGTCACATGCTCTTCAGCTACATGAAATATATACGCTTTGGGGCAAAGTCTACAAGAAACGTAGAAAAAGGAAAATACCTATTGCATTAGAAACACGGGACAATGGCTGAAAGTAATTTTTAAAAAATGTCTTAGTGATGCTGGTATTACCTCAGCAATACATAGCATTCAAAGGAAGACAATTTATGTTTTTGACAATCTTGAAAAAACTTTTTTAGAGCCTTTTCCATTTTGCTGTTTCAGAAAAGAAATCTTTACGAAGAAAATGGTAAGTTTCATATTTTCATTCCATGAATTTAAATAATTTTGAGATCAGCCATAGCTAGGCCTTTCGAGTTCTTTTGTTGGCAAATATTCTTAAATATTAAATATCAAGTGGAAAGCAGAGGCAAATTGATGAATATATATGGAAAGTTACAATCTCCAAACTTTTACTATATTTAAACTTCCTGATAATAATATGCTTGTCATTATTAAATTGGTTCATTCATTCATTTATTCAACATATATTATTATTATTTGTAACTTATAAGTATAATGTTATATATATTTGTTACTTTAGACATTCTAGTGTAGCTTGGTAAGCTATTTTCCAGAGTTAATATCTCTATACCAACGTAAAAAGAAAGATGATACATTAACTAGAATGATTGAAAATGGGATATTTTAAAATTGAATGGTAGATGAAACTTATCTATCATGAATTATGCGAACTATAACCTGTCAGAGTGGGAAATGACATAGCTCATAACTCAAGAACAGGGAGGGCATCCTGGGAATAGGTTAAGTTTTGAATTGTTCATGTCTTTTCATGGACATATTCCTTCCGTTTGGAGCAAAGGTTACCATTGTTGTCTGAACATATATAATTATTGAGTGCTTTCATATGACCATATAGCTTCCTATATGTTGAGCACTGGGAGACACAGTCAGTAGTGAGCAGAACTGACCCAGGTTTTCATCTTAGAGTTTATTTATGCCTTACTCAGAGGTTAAAGCGTCTGCCTCCAATGTGGGAGACCTGGGTTCAATCCCTGGGTTGGGAAGATCCCCTGGAGAAGGAAATGGTAACCCACTCCAGTACTCTTGCCTGGAGAATCCCAAGGCCAGAGAAGCCTAGTAAGCTACAGTCCATGGGGTCGCAAAGAGTCGGACACGACTGAGCGACTTCACCTTCACCTTCACCTTCACCTTCATTTAATAGAGGACTACTGAACACCAACCACGTACCAGGCACTGTTCTACAAGCTGGAGTTATGCTCTGTGGAGGGAGAAACACGTGATAAATAAGGATGTGAATAAATGATTATGATCATTTCAGGTGGGGATCAGTGCTTCAAAGACAGTAATGCAGGGAAAACGAATCATGTACATGTGCTGATCTATTTGATGGACTAGTCAAGGAGATAAAAATCAGTACAGTGAGTCATGCAGACAAGTCTGATGAATGCCATAAAGGAAGAGGAAAGAGCGCTGTGAGACCATGTCCGTTTTGAGGGGGTCAGGGAAAACTCTCTGGAGGAAGTGACGTTTGAGCTAAGAGCTGAGTGATGCCTACGTGTGTTAGTTTCCAAGGGCTGCCATAACAAGTGCCACAGACTGCATGGCTTGACCAGTAGAAACTGTTTCACAGTTCTGGAGACTAAAGTCTGAGATCAAGGTGTCTGCGTGGTTGGTTGCTTCTGAGGGCTTTGAGGGAGAATGGGTCCCATGCCTCTCTCCCAGCTTCTGCTGATTTGCTGGCAGTCCTTAGTGTTCCTTGCCTTGTAGACACATCACCTTGACCTCTGCCTTCATCTTCACACGACAGTCTCCCTGTGTGCATGTCTGTGTCCACACTCTTTTTTCATAAGGACACCAGCCATATTGGATTAGAGGCCCATGCTCCTCCATATGACCTCATTGTAATGAATTATTCTGCATCAGCCCTATTTCCAAATGAGGTCCCACTCTGAGGTACTAGGGATTAGGATCTCCACATATACATTTGAGGGGAATACAGCTCAATCCATAGCAGCAGGAGTTAGCAAAGTGAGGAAGAGGGGAGGGGAAAACACCTTTCTAGGAAGTGAGAACGCCTCTTTGAAGGTTTTACATTAGAAAGAAGCATGGCTCATTCAGGGAACAATCTGTAGCTGAAGCATAGAAACTTCAGAGCAAAGGTGGAGTGAGATGATTCCAGAAATATTTTGAAGGTAGAGTAGATAGGTAGATCATGGCCCTCTGTGGTGTGAAGGAACGGATAATCAAAGATAACTTCCTGCATCTCTAGTCTTGTTGAGTTAAAGTGCTATTGCCATCTCCAGGTAAAGATACCCAGGAGGCAGAAACTTGTATCTGCAGGTCAAGAGAGAGCTGAGGCTACAGAAAGGATTTGGAAGTCAGCTGGGCTTAGTGCTAGTGTTAGTCGCTCAGTCGTGTCCACCTCTTTGTGACCCCATGGACCTTAGCCCACCAGGCTCCTCTGTCCATGGAATTCTTTTGGCAAAAATACTGGAGTTGGGTGCCATTTCCTTCTCCAGGGGGTCTTCCTGGATCACAAGTCAAACCCGCATCTCCTGCATTGGTAGGCAGGTTCTTTGTCACTGAGCCACCAGGGAAGCCTGGGTGATTCACTTGTTGCTTGCTAAGTCGCTTCGGTGGGTGTCTGACTCAGTGTGACACTATGGACTGTAGCCGGCCAGGCTCCTCCGTCCATGAAATTTCCCAGGGAAGAATACCGGAGTGGGTTGCCATGCCCTTCTCCAGGGGATCTTCCCCACCCAGGGATCAAACCCAGGTCTCCCACATTGCATTCAGGTCAGAGTTCACTAAAATGACTCAGAGTGTTCTAGATGAAACGGCTGGTACTTACTTAGAACCTTGAAAAAAAAAAACATATTTAAAGGGGAGGCCAGAACAAAAAGCCAACAAAAAGCCAAAAAGCAAAATCCTAAAAAAAAAAAAAAAAACCTGGATGAAATACTACTTAGAAAACCAAGTTAGAAGACGGTTTTGAGAAAGACTTGTTTTGGCATCAAATTCTATACAAAGATCAAGTAGAGTAAGAACTGAAAAGAGGTCTCATTTCCAATTCATTAGCAACCTTTAGTAAGACCAGACCCTGCAGAATGGTAAAAGTGGAGACTAGGGTTTTGTATGTTGAGTTCAGTTCAGTTCAGATCAGTCGCTCAGTCGTGTCCAACTCTTTGCGACCCCATGAATTGCAGCATGCCAGGCTTCCCTGTCCATCACCAACTCCTGGAGTTCACTCAGACTCATGTCCATCAAGTCTGTGATGCCATCCAGTCATCTCATCCTCTGTCGTCCCCTTCTCCTCCTAACCCTCAATCCCTCCCAGCATCAGAGTCTTTTCCAATGAGTCAACTCTTCGCATGAGGTGGCCAAAAGTACTGGAGTTTCAGCTTCAGCATCATTGCTTCCAAAGAACACCCAGGACTGATCTCCTTTAGAATGGACTGGTTGGATCTCCTTGCAGTCCATGGGACTCTCAAGAGTCTTCTCCAACGCCACTGTTCAGAAGCATCAATTCTTCTGTGCTCAGCTTTCTTCACAGTCCAACTCTCACATCCATACATGACCACTGGAAAAACCATAGCCTTGACTAGAAGGACCTTTATTGGCAAAGTAATGTCTGTATGTTGAGTAGTGAAAGGCAAATGAGAAAGCAGAGGAGTAAAAATAAAAAATATATTTATATACTGTATTTATATACTTATACTGTAATCATATGTTTATTAAGAATTGGCAGTGAAATGAAGGGGATAAGTAGGGGGCCACATGATCAACCACATGATCAATCACATGATCGGGAGCCAAGAGCAGAAAATCAGTGAGAGTAGGGGTAGAGGTCGGAGTGGAGAGTTATCGATAGGGAACCTAAGGAGAAGTGTTTTCATGTGGGGTTTGCTTTGTTTTCATCAGATGTCAAATAGTGGAGAAATCAGCAAAATGGAGAAAGTTACAATGCTTCTGTTAGAATTAAGGTTTAAGAATCAAGGCAGAGATTGTGGATTGAAAGGAGTTCATTGATACTGAGTCCAAAGCAAAAGCAGGAGCCATTGACCCAGGGGGTCACAGGTTAAGGTGGACATTTCTGAGAACCTGGGTAGGAGCACAGAGGAGAAAAGGGTTCACAATTAGTCTTGCTTGTGGCTCTTGCCATGTGTTAGTATGTATTCCTAGTCCTGTCTACTGCTTATTGTGAATCATTCTTGCAAACAACATAAATATTAATAAGTTTATCCACATAGTCCACTTTGTATAATTCCAATGAGTGATGTCCCAAGAAATAGCAAGTTTCAATAGCAAAGTAAGTTCTTAAACTGGCGATTCAGACATGTGTTTCTATGTTATGTTATTAACTTGCTAGGAGATACGAACATTATGTACATCCCATACTGTCTAATAACGTTTAAGTTTCCAGTGTTTGGTATTTGCCACAGGCTACAATTATTTGTAAATACATTAACAGAACAAATGCAAAGAAATGTGAATCTGGCCATGTAATACTTCACCATGAAATCAGAATCTGATGTGTCATCTGAATTAGCAAAGCACCACAGTATAGTATGACTTAACAGCTGGCGCTAGTGGTAAAGAATCTGCCTGCCAATGCAGTAGATGCAAGAGACACAGGTTTGGGTCTGGAAGATCCCCTGGAGTAGGAAATGGCTACCCATTACAGTATGCTTGCCTGGGAATCCCATGGACAGAGGAGCCTAGCAGGCTATAATCCATGGGGTTGCAAAGAGTCAGACACGACTGAGTAACTGACCACTCATGCTCGCAAGTATAGTATATGGTTCCATTTACAGAGTTCTAGAACAGGCAAAAGTATTGTATGAGTGCAGAAATGAGATCATTGGTAGCCTTGAGTGGGATACACTGGGGAGATTGACTATAAGAAGGTACAAAAAAACTTTCTGTGGTAGTGGAAATATTCTCTAGTTTGACTGGGTTTGTAGGAACATGGATGTATCTATCCATTTGTGAAAACTCATTCTACTATATACTTAAAATCTGTACTTTCTATTGTGTGTAAATTATATTTCAGTAAAGTTGGTTAAAAATAAGACGATGAAATTATTTTTAAAATAGTTAAAATATTGCTAGCATCTAGTTTTGTGTATTTTTGAAAAAGCATCTGACACTTAAATTTATGAGGAGTTGGCCTGTATTTCTAGGATGCTTTATTAAACTTTCTGAGAGGCAATTCAGTGATCCTGTCATGAATAATTTAATTTGCACCTAATAGTTATAGTTAAATCCAGAGATAATGAGGTAGACCCCATTCCCTTGAGGAAACATTTCTTAACATCCATAGCTTTCACTTTGATTTGAATGTTTTTATATCTTAAAAATATGTACCAGTTTTATTATATTTACTCTGTTGTATTTTCAGAGGCTAAAGTTTTGGGGAGTTTTAGTCAAACTACACATGCCTTAAAAATAAGAGTATACCATTTTCGATTTACTTTCAAAAACATTCTATATCTAATCTGAATCACAAGAATATGTCTTTTTCAGTCCAAGTCTTAAATCTTCAGTCAGTAGTGCATTTTTACTGTCATTTTTTTCTTTTGCTTTGTGTCTTGATGTTCTACAGATGAATTGTTGACATCTGATTTTCACTTGCTGTGTTCTTTGAGAAAAAACATAAGCTTGCTTATTAAATCTTATTTGTAAGGTTCTGGTCACTTTCTCAGGGATTATAGCTCTTAGTAGATGGAAGAAATTTAACTGCAGGGACATAAACTTTGTTTTGAATGGAAAAAGTCCACACTTGCTGATATATTATAAAAGTTTAAACCAGTATCAAAGTTTCTTTTTCAGAGGTGGTAGAGAGAATTTTTTTTAAAAATTGAGGTCATACAGCAGAGAAGGAAACACAATTATTGAAGTTTCACCTTTATTTTTAAGGATGTGGCATAGAGTGTTCTTTAAAGAGTAAAAGTGATTCTGTTGAAAAACAAATGGAAAATTCTTAGATAATTTATAACTCTTCATGATTTATAACTCTCCTCCTGCTGAATTTTTAGTTTAATAATAGCAATAATAATGGCTTAAAACATTTTTAGATGCATCATCTCATATGACCTACATATCAGAGCAGCTCACTGTGAAAGATGTGGTTTTCATTTTTAGCAGATAATGTGTGAGGTTGCATCAGGTTTGGCTGTATTACATTACTTTCATTCCCTTACATCTGTCTCCTATATATCTGAGCTCAGCTTTTGACTAGCTTAAATTAAATTACCCAGTTAGCGTACTTGGGTCCTTATTCTGGTTTTTCTAAGCACGCACTTAACGCTGAGTTAGTTTAACTCTTGTACTGTTTAGCCTTTAATGTTTCTGGAGAAAAGACTTAAATGTTTTCTTAGTAAATAAATTGTAAATACCTTTCAAAGCAGCTTCTGTGTAAAATAACACTTTTAGTTGATTCCGACAATAAGGCCATGAGAAAACCAAAGTTCACAGAAATTAAGTTTAACACAGTCTTTCTGTGTCATTGTGGTCTCTCCCCAAAATTTCAACCTATTGATTTTAGGGGGGAAATCAAGGAAAAAGTGTCTCAGATTCTAATGCTAAGAAAAAGTTTAAGATACTTTTTAAGGTGATTTGCTTTCAGTATCTGCCTGAGAAAATTAGAACATGTCTTCTAAGTTGAGGAATTATCTGTGGTTTTCAAGTTGTGAAATGGTCAATAGTAATTAAAAAATAGTTGAGAGTAATTATGAGCATTAATTCCAAGTTTTATGTGGACCGAGTATGCAAAATAAAATCTCCATTTTAGTTATGTGTTCACTGCAAAGGGTGAGGGCCTTGTATTATATTGTCTGCCTTGAAGGAATGAGGGTATTTAATAAAAAGCAAGAGGAAATTCAGTGTTATGCACTGTATAAAGCTGGCTTTGCTGTAAGAAAAAATTTCAAAAAGAAATTGTTTAACACCCTGAAAGAGTTCTGACTTTGAATTCAAATAATTTTGTTATGAAGTTTAATAAAAGTATAATATATACTGTATAATTAAGAATTTTATTAATTAAAATAAGTAAAATTCAAGTGGCTTAATTCCTAAAAGTACTAATAGAATTCTTGTGTTGGATAGTGTACATTTCCTTATTAACATAAATCCTGAGATTCAGATCAATAATACAGTGGTTAAGAGTTTAAGCTTAAGATTCAAACTGCCTAGGTTTGGGGGTCAGTCCTGCCACTTTCTCATTGTATAACTTGAGATAAGTTTTATTTTTCTCGTTGAGAAATGAGGTTAGTCATAGTACTTGCCTCTACAGGTAACAGTGAGGATTAAATGAGATAATATATGTGAAGAATCTATATCGTACATTTGAACTCGACATGATAGAGTTAATGTGGACTATTATCTTTGATGTATGAGATACCTAAAAGGAAGTCTAGTTGATGAGTGGTTGACATTACTGCACTCTTAAGTTTGTGGATTTTCAGTACTTCTGTTTTCTTTCTTCTGTTGAGCTCCTAGTAATGGATTAGTCAGAATATGGAAAAGTAGTGTCTCTCAACAGATTAGCAAACTGGATGACACATAACTGAAGAGTGACACCCAAAATAACCAAGAACCTACTTTAAAAAAAAAAAAGACTTTATTTTTAGAGCAATTTTTAAAATTAACAGCAAAATTGAGAGGCAGATACAGGGATTTCTCATACAGCCCCTTTCCCCACACATGCCCAGCTTCCTCCACTTTCAGTACCCCCACCAGAGTAGTATGTTGTTACAAATGATGAACCTATGTTGACACATCATAATCACCTGAAGTCCAGAGCTTACATTACAGTTCACTCTTGGTGTTTACTTTCCATGGGTTTGGACCAATGTATAAGTATTCATCATAATAGTATTATATAGAGTATTTTCTCTGCCCTAAAAACCTCTGTGCTTTGCCTTTTCATCTTTCCCTCCTCGCCTCAACCCCTGGCAACCACATTTTACCATCTCCAAAGATTTGCCTTTTTCCAGAATGTCATATAGTTGGAATCAGTCAGATTGGCTCCTTTTACTTGCTAATATGAATTTAAGGTCCCTTTTCTGTATTTTCATGGCCAGGCAGCTCATTAGTTTTTAGGGCTTAATAATACTCCAATGTCTGGATGTACACTAGTTCATTTATCTACTCATCTATTGAAAGACATTTTGGTTCCTTCCAGAATGTACTTTTAGTGCATTAGAATAACACCTGAAAAATTAGAGAAAGGAGATCAAGATAAAATTAGTGAACTATGACCTTAACTGATCACAATATGATTTCAATTAGGTAAACTATGATCTTATTGTAAATAAGCTATTATTTCAACTAATTATATGAACAGAGAACTGAGGGGGAGCTGAAGTTAGGTGATTTGTTTGGAGATTTGGGCAATAGCTCAAGGGAGATGTGGACCAAGAGAGGTTTTGGTTTCTTGTGTTATTTTAAAATGGGAAAAGTAAAAGTAAAAGCATGTTTGTAAACTTATGGGAATAGTCCAGTAGAAAGAGGAAATTTTATGAGGAAAATGAAAATTGCTTGACAGTGTTCTTTAGTAGGTGAAAGGAATGGTATCTCGTACACATATGTCATGGTTAGCCCTAGAATGAGAACAGTTTACCTCCAGAAACAGAGGAGATGGCAGAAAATGAATTTGTGTAGGTGAGTAGCTGTGATGAGAGGCAGCCTTGGAAGTTATCTTCTGATTGTTTGTGTAGTGAAATAGATACCCAGGTCATGAACCCAACATGAGGACAGAGAAGGATTTGTCAGAGGGATGAAGGGCCAAGAAAACGTGTGAAATAGTCATCTCTAAGAGAAAATATTAACAGTGACCAGAGACAAAAGATAGGTTTCATACCAAGAATGAAAATTAAGATTGACCCCAGACTTCTGGTGGCTCAGATGGTAAAAGCGTCTGCCTACAATGGAAAAAGCAAGAGAGTTCCAGAAAAACATCTATTTCTGCTTTATTGACTATGCCAAAGCCATTGACTGTGTGGATCACAATAAACTGTAGAAAATTCTGAAAGAGATGGGAATATCAGACCACCTAACCTGCCTCTTGAGAAATCTGTATGCAGGTCAGGAAGCAACAGTTAGAACTGGACATGGAACAACAGACTGGTTCCAAATAGGAAAAGGAGTACGTCAAGGCTATATATTGTCACCCTGTTTATTTAACTTATATGCAGATTACATCATGAGAAACGCTGGACTGGAAGAAACACAAGCTGGAATCAAGATTGCCGGGAGAC
>SJYX01015904.1:45959-88080 GCA_006410675.1 Oreotragus oreotragus
GGTCGCAAAGAGTCGGACACGACTGAGCGACTGAACTGAACAATATGGGAGACCTGGGTTTGATCCCTGGGTCAGGAAGATCCCCTGGAGAAGGAAATGGCAACTCACTCCAGTACTCTTGCCTGGAAAATCCCATAGATGAAGGAGCCTGGTAGGCTACAGTCCATGGGGTCACAAAGATTCAGACACGACTGAGCGACTTCACTTCACTTCAGACTTCTTAATAGATGCCAAAAGGCTGTGGAATGTGTTCAAAGTACTAAGGAAAATATTTAAGAGTACAAGTGGAAAGAAGGCGTTTTGAAATGTGGAAAGATTGAAGATGTATACTATTCATAGATTTTTGCCAAAAGAGCTACAAAAGCATATGTTTCAACTGGAAAGAAAGTGAACCCAGATGGAAAGTGTGAAATGCAAGAATCAATATGAGCAAAGAAAAATGGGTAAATATGTTGCTGTGTCTAAGTAAGCATTAATTGTAAAAAGGAAGTTTTTTTTTTAAAGTAAGTTTTAAAATGTAAAGTTGTATGTTTAAATATATCTACTAATACAATAACATGAAGAATTTGGAACATAGGTTTTTATTTTATCAAGTACCTGAGTTATTGTGTTTTCCCTTTAGGATGAGAGAGAAAACAAAATCTCCATAAGCTGGTTTTAAAGATCTTGTGTTATTTAGACTGGAAAGGAAAGAGAGTCTGCTTATTCCTTCCCCTAATTAGGGAAGACGAAGCTAATAGCTGTTGGACAATGGCTGAAAAATATTCTCATGTCCTTTATGTAAAGGCCTACACATCCTTAGAAATCACTTGAAACATGGACGGTGTTTGATTACCTGCCATTGTGAAGTTTTTCATCTCTTTTATTTTTCCAAAGCTAAAAAGTTATCTCCAAAATATATTTACGGGAGCCTTCCTAAGCCTCTGCTCTTAAGTGATCATTCCGTCTTTGGTCTGTTACATTGTAAGTCATTACTGAGCCATTCATTGTTATTTATATACTAACATATTTTTAGGCTCTTCTATTGTCAATTAACATGAGCATACTTTGTAAATTAATTCACTGATTGGCTTTTCTTTTTGGCTGTGCTGGGTCTTTGTTGCTGTGTGTGGGGTGCCTCCGGTTGTGGAGAGCAGCGGCTTCCTCTCTAGGTGAGGTGTGCAGGCTTCTAAGGTGGTGGCTTCTCTTACTGTGGAGTGCAGCCTCTGGGTGCACCAGCGTCAGTAGTTGCAGCATGAGGGCTCAGTAGCTGTGGCCCGTGGGCTGAGTTGCCCTGTGGCATCTGGGATCTTCCCAGACCAGGGATTGAACCAATGCCCCTTGCATTGCAAGGCAATTCTTCACCACTGGACCACCAGGGAAGCCCAGTACTAGCATTCCTGATGTTCAAAAGAGGCTAAAAGTTCATTTCTGAAGTCTTTTCTCTTATTATGATACTTATATTAAATTTAGAAGGAATAATTTATCTTTAATTTATTCAGGGGCTCATGTCCTAATAAAGTGATTTCTACTTATTATATTATTGGAGTAGTTTATTAACCTTATTAAACTATATTTTACTATGTTACTAGAAAAATATAAAGTATACTCATGCTGCGAGTGATGTATGCTGGTAAATGCAAATCCTAATTTATGTTGAGGCTGATCTTATTGACATTTTAGATGAGGATTTAATTGTTAATATTTCTAAAGTAAAGAAATTAAATAGCTGCCATAAACCCTTTTAGGAACAAGTTGGAGCATAAAAATGCAAAAATGGATTATGACATAGTAAGTGTTCTGTTGGGTTAACATTTTATTTTAGTATTAGTTGAATGATTTAAGAAAAATTTCTTCCCTTCAATGTTAATTCCAAATCAGGCTAGTATGAAATACATGTTAGTAATGCTCAGAATGGAAAATATACACCTGTGGTAGAAGAATATGTCATAGTAAATATGTTTATACAGCTGCGTGGTAACGTTAGTTATTACAGAGTACATTTACAGAATCATGTAATGAGACTCATTTTCAAACAACCATTAACTTCGGCATAGAAATAGCTAATTAAAGAATAACTTCATTTTTCAGATGCAGACTATATAAGCAGTATCTAGCATCACTGTAGCTATCTGCAAACTCTGAATGCATAAGTTTGATTATAAGTATATGTTAGCTAATTTCTGAGACATTACAGACTTCTTATAAGACTATGTTTTATTTATAATTTATGTTTTCATTGAATATAATGCCTACTCTTAGTACCAGACTGAGTTTCCATTAAACTTTATTGCACTTACATGGACTCTTCTGTCATGCTTTAATAAAATTATAACATTGATTTAATTGGGTCTGTGTGAAAGCTTCTTTTAGCATTAATAATTCCATTTATTCCATGGGGTTATTAGTTTTGGATAACTTGTATGACTTCATTCAGGTTTATGCTAGAATATGAATAAATATTATTTAAAAATTAAGTAAGCATGAGTAAAAGCAAATTTTTAAATGTATTCATAGGACTTTGAGGATTTAAGAAATATTTGATTCAAAAGAGTGAGTCAAATGTTACCATTAAATATGTATTGCTATAGTGTTATCTATAAAAATGTTTTGTATGAAAAATTTAAAGGACATTGAGTGGTTTCATCCTTTTGTCTAACTTGTGAGCATTTGTCGTGTGATCTGTGAAAATCCAGAGACAACAAGATGTAAGGTTTATTTTCTGCCCTCAAATATTTCAGTTTTCTTTTATCTGTAGAGAATACCAAGCATCAACTTGTAATTACTAGCACTTACTTTTTTGAAGCCTATTACGTGAGAAGAAGATATTGCACATCTATTCAGCTTATACGTAATGGCATCTTTTATTAAATCCTTAACTCTTTTTACGGTGGATTCTAACTTATAAGAGGATCCCCTATTCCTTCTCCAGCGGATCTTCCCGACCCAGGAATCAAATGGGTCTCCTGATTGTAGGTGGATTCTTTACCAGCTGAGCTATCAGGGGAGCCCTTATAAGAGGATCAGGAAAGAAACTATAGTAGGTTCATTGTATATCCATTTCCACTTCTGGGAAAACCAGTTCGAAATGCTTTTGCGGGGTCAGTAGTTTTTGATTGTTTAAGCAGTCTAATTTCTAAGAGAGATTTAGAGTCATGGGGTGTTTGGTGTTGATTCAAGGTTAATTATGGAAGATTTGACCTCAACTTTTTTCACAGCACCAAGCATAGTGACTAACCCATAGTACCCACTATGGTGGTACTTCACAAATATTTATTGAACTAGTGAATGAATAAATAACCATTGATTAAGAAAACAGTAAACATTTATTGGCAGAAAAAGAGAACCTCCTTGCAAAGGGTGAACAGAAGTGGCAGAATTGTGAAAGGATGTGCTCGGTTGGACAAGAGATGAGGTCAGAATGAATGAAGAATCTGACTTATAGAGGGGCTAACATTGAATGGAGTAGCTTTAGTAAGAGAGTGGTAGATATTACATGAATGTCTGGTCTGAGGAGAATTCATTTGATTAGCTTTGTAGGATATAGTAAGAAGGGAAAGAAGCTAGAGCAGTGCTTATCAAAGTTGGTGCCTCGACTAGCAGTTTCAGCATCTTCTAGGAGCTTGTTAGAAATGTATATGTCAGGGCCCTAGCTTGAAACTAAGAAATCAGGATCTGGTGGGGAGTGGGGAAGGGGAAGACCCAGCGATCTGTGTTTTAATGGACCTTCTAGAGAATTCTGATATCAGTAGACTCATCAGGTAATAGCTAACAGTCATGAGATTAGCAATTCTGTAAAAGAGATGACCACTAAGGTCATTTCCAGCTGTAAACTGAATGATATAACAATTTGCGACCTAGTGTAGCTGTGCTAAAGTTACTCATCACTAAATATACAGAGTTTTAAGTGAGGTAGAGATGTTTGTACTTTGGTGCAGTAACCTCAGACTTTCAGCATTGCTGGTGGAAGGACACTTATCTGTTTAGTGTAACTGAAGTTAGTAACTGAAGACTTATTTGTGACGTATAATGTCAACTTTTTTATGTTATGGTGGGAACTAAACTAGCTCAGAGCAGAACAATACACTTCCCATTTGCTGTGTTTATTCTCCTAAAAGGTAAACTTCTAAGTCAGAGAGGTCCTATGATGGACAGAGAATCAAAGGCAATTGGATATTTTTAAACATAATTTCTTTTGAAATCAATAATCTAATGAACTTGCTTTCTCTGTACCAGTGAAAAATAAAATCAGAAGACCATTTCCAAAATCAAAGACCATTTTCTCTTGACCAGTGCTCAAGACCCTGGATGGATTTTTTTATTCTTTGACCTTTTCTTTTTCTTTCTTTCTTCCCCTCCTTTTTTTTTTTTTTTTTTTTAAGAGTACCTGGGGATAATAGCTCTACTTGCTGTGATGTTATTGTACTATACTTTGTAAATGTATTGTATCCTGTTGTTTCTTGGTGTGCTTTGGAATACCTTTTCTTCTTCCTTAGAGTATACTCCTCTTACAAAAAAGCTTCTAGGGGTGACTTTCTTCTGGGTATGATATGTGAATGAATTTGCTAAATGAGTATGGATTGATGCATGTTAATTTCTGTTTCTGATTCAAGATAAACTTTTCTTAGAATGATATCACCATCAGTATATTGTATGTAGAGAACAAAGGGATTCAGGAAGAGATAAATCAGACACTGTAGTTAGTGTTTTATGCCAATTAGCTCACTCATTTTCTTAAAATTATAACTATTTCAAGCTTATTATGAATTACACAGGGAGTTATCACATTCATGTGATTGACATGCACAGTATGGTTATTTTTAATCAGAGCAAATAAAACATATTCTACTATGAGTGTTTATGAATGTGTTAGTGTTCCTCTATTGTGATTCAAGATTCCATTGACATGTTTTCATATATACACATTTACTTGCACTTTTTATGTGAAAGTTACTTATTGAGAATCTCTTCTGTGTTTGGCACCATACTGGGCACTGAGGTTCAGACAAGAGATACAGGAGAGTTCTGGTCAGGCTTGGTCCAAAAGGACTTGTTTCAGTACCATCCTCCACATGGCAGTGGCCGAATATAAAAAGAGAACAAAAATGTCATAGCTGACTCAAAATCAAAACAAACATCTCAGATGACCTGAAAGTGATCAGAAATAGAAAGTTGTTGGTACGACCGGAACTGTTAGCCTGCCAAGCTCCTGGCCAGAAGGCAGAAGGTTGCTCAGCTGCTCCTCAGAAGATGGGAAGGGAGCCAAGCTTATTGTTTATAGGAAGGAGTGGAGTGAGGAGAACCCTTTCTCCCCAGCCTGATTTCCATTATTGTGTCTGAAGCCTGAAAAGTTGCCAGCACTGCCAACTTTGGGAAACCATAGTGTTATCAGAAGCTGTGAGTTAAATGGAGAAAGTAGGATAAAAGCACAGTTTAATGATCAGAAACTGAGTTATTTTGTCTGCTGGCTCTATATATCCCTAATATCACCATAGAGGTATAGTTTTTAAATGTTATTGTCTGGACTGTTTTAGAGCTAAGAATTGTACAAAATACGGCTAGGAGAGGGAGCAAGTGCAAGCAACTACAAAAACAATTGTCAGGAGAGGGAAAGAAAGAAAAACTGGGTTAAAACAAAATAAAAAATACTCCCATTAAAAAATGAGCCTGCAGTTACCAAAAATACAAGTTTAAAAACTCCCTGTCTGCCAAAAATTTTTTTAAAATTAGAATTGAATTCACTACTATGCAATTTAAACGAAGATTGTAAAATAAGTATGTTCAAAGAGCAGAAAAGGTAATATCTCAGATTTTCCAGAATTGATGAAAGCCATGAGTCATCACATCTAAAAGGGCACCCGGGTACTAAACAGGGTTGTTGTTGAGTCACTTAGTCATGTCCTACTCTTTGTGACCCCATGGATTATAGCCCTCCAGGCTTCTCCTATTCATGGGATTTCTGGAAAGTTCATGGGATTTCCCAGGCAAGAATACTGGGGTGGGTTGCCATCTCCTTCTCCAGGGGATCTTCCCGACCCAGGAATCAAACCCGAGTCTCCTGCATTGCAGCTGGATTCTTTACCCCTAAGCCACCAGGGAAGCACCCCTTCCCTCTACACTAAACAGGGTAAATAAAGCTAAATCCACATCAAGAAACAATATAGTAGAACTGCAGCAACCAAAGGAGAAAACATGAAAACGGTTGGGAGAAAAAGGCTTTACCTAAAGGGACTTAGTTAGACCTGTACTAGGTTTCTCATTGGCAGTGTAGATGCCAGAGGACGGAGGACTAACAGCTTCAGAGCTCTGTTAGAGTGTATAGGCTTCTGTGTTCTGCTAAAGCGTTATTCCAGAATGATAGCAAATTTAAGAAAACTTCAAGTGTGTAAGAGTACTCACTACTCATCTAACCTCCCTGGAAGAAATGCTAAATTAAAGGTGCACTCAACAATAAGAAAAGTTATCCCAGAGGAAAGGTGTGAGCACAAATACAAACCAGTACTGAAGTTGATTAAATATGTCAGCAAGGTGTAGGAATCCTGTCTTTGAGAATGTGTGTACATGATATATTAAACAAGAACATTAATTATTCTCACTACAAAAAATGTGCTATTATAACACTGTAAATATCGAATACATGTTATAGAAACCAGTTGTTTAGTAGACAGAAGAGAGAATGATCTCTGTGAGGCAGAGCAGTCTAAAACGAAAAAAGGAAATTTACCTGCGTACCTTGAAGAAATAGGTAGAATTCAGCTTTGTCAATGTTGTGGAGTTGAGTAGGGAGAGAGAAGGAGCAATATGACCAAACTGTATGTAGGTGATAAAGTTCAAGACTCATTTTGAGAACAGTTTGGCTGCGCTTGAGAATTTATGTAAGAGCATGATTGGAAAGGTTGTTTTTAACCTTTTGGAACCCTTCTGGTAGACAAGAGGGAATCTTTGTATCGAGAGTAATGGGATGGCATCGTTTTTAAAAAGTTGACTTTGTCTAGTCAAAAATCTAGTATTTGTATTCTATAAATGATCTATATACATTTCTTTAAGATTTAATAGAAATGGATATAGTGGGTTTCCTTTTTCTTTTTTTTCTGGTCAATTCTTTTTTCTCAAGTTGTGTTTTCTTTTTTCCTGATGATTAGGTTATTTGAAAGCCTCCATCTCTCTTATGTTATTTTAATGTACAGTTAAACCTATTTTTCATTTTGTCCCAAAGTTGATCTTTAGACTGAATAAATGCTCTATAGGTATCATAAGGTTATCATAGTATCAGAGATTGTCTTCTCTAAACCAAAATCTCTTGCTGTTTCCAGTTTGAATTGTCTAGGAGATAAAGGAACCTGCAACAAAAGGACTGGGAAAATGTGGATTTACTCTGTTTCAAGTATTATGAGACTGTATAGAGCAAAGCTAAGGAACTCTTGAAAGGAAGGATGCCATTATCTGGTGCCTTTTTATTTCTTTGGCAGGTGGAAGAGATTATTTTAATGAAGAAGTGAGGTGGTGATTGCCACCTCAAGAAGTAGCAAGGAGTGGGTGCATGGTGGCAGACAAGAGTTAGCACTCAATATGACCCTTGTCCATAGGTCAGAGGAGGCTGACTCCCATCTCTGGTAGTCCAGTAGTCCTCTGTTTTTCATAAGCTCTTACTAATGTGCTTTAATCAAGTTCCTGTGTGTTCACAATTACAATGAATGTTATGGGGTTATACAAAAAGTCGGCTGGAATTTCAAGAGGAACCATGGTGTACAGGAGTGCTTAATTAGACCTCTGCAGTAACCGTAGCTATGTGGAATGTTGTAGTTTCTTCATTTGTATTTTTTTTCTCCTAATAAATTGTTTTTATTTATTAAGCAAAGCAAATGAATTGTTTTTATTTATAAAAGAAAGATTACCACTCTGTGTTAGATTACAGCATGAAACACCTAACTTTTCTTCTGCCCTATCTGTTTTTGATGTTGTATTTCCTCTTTTTCCTTCAGCTTTCAGTTTTCCTCTCTCACTGCCTCCGTTTCTGCCTTGCTTCTTTTCCTCCCCATTACTTGTGTGTGTCTTGAGTTTATCACCCCAATACCATGGCCATTTCCGTTCCCCATGTTCCCTTTACTATTTGCCTTCTGTTATTCCTCTCTTTACTATCCACTGGCTTTAGTTTCCTCATATGTTGAACTCTCTTTCTGTACAAGAGATTTCTTAAAGTTAATTATAGGGGATTGACTCATGTATTAATCAAATTGTTCCTTTTAATTTTATTCTCAGAACTTATGAGGCAGTAGAAAATAAAAGGCAATTATACCATATTCCTAAGTTTCAGTAAACTTTTGTTGAACTTATTTGGTTATTTGAGGTTTCACTAAAGAATGTGAGCTAGAAAAATAGCAGAGTGATAGGAAAGTGCTTTCATGTCTGAGTATTGACATATGAGGTAGTGGGAGCAAGAATGAAGTATCACCGCCATACGCAGTGACGTGATCTTGGGCTACGAGACAGTGTGCAGGACTCAGCGCACAGAACTAGATTTTTCTAGCAGGAATGCGAAAAACAGAAACACAACTGTACTTTAAAAAACTTTGAACTATACTTCAGAGTTTTAAAATAAAGTAAAAACTATTGACTGGAACTTAGAATGTTAAGATTTATTTTGATGTAAAAAATACTGCCCTCCACCCTTTCTCCTTGATTCTTGATCACTTGTATTCTCTTTAAAAATTTAGCTATGAAATAGTTTGAAGTGAAATATAAAATTAAGACTGAATCATTTTATAAAAAACATTAAGAATCGAGCAAATACATTAATGGATTAAATTTGTTTTTCATGGATGAGATAATTTGCTTTCGCATGTTAGCTTGTATGTATCTGGAGAGAGCAGGGAAAGTGGAGCTGTTACTCTTATATCCATATTATTTAAAATATGAACTTCCATGTTAAAGAGGTTATTTGAAAAAGAACTTAGTTCATAGCATATTAAAACTGTTGCTGCTGCTGCTAAGTCGCTTCAGTCGTGTCCGACTCTGTGCGACCCCATAGACGGCAGCCCACCAGTGTCCACCATCCCTGGGACCTGAACTATATTCTTTTTATTTGCTTAGCACAAGATTTTACCCTAGCTGGTCTTCCTTTGCCTCTTTTCCTCTACTTTTATTAAAAAAAAGAAAATCACTTGTCTTAAAAAAAAAAGTGACAGCAAGATGTTAGCATTAAACATTTAGTATAAAAGTAGATGAAAAATAAAATAAGAATCTTTTCTTAGCATTCATCTTAGAGATAACTTTTATGAAATTTGAAATTCAAGCACTCCAGAGCCAAGGAGAGATAACTTGTTTTATTCCCAAATTCATACTTGAAATGGAAGTAGTTTATTTTTTTTTTAATTCTAAACAAAAAAAATGGATATGGTCTGCTCGTATAACTAATACTGTTACATGTTTCTCTTACCCACATCAGTATAGGCTTACTCTGACGCCAGCTGATCTAGAGAAAATCATGAAAATCTTTGGGCTGTTATAAAATTTCTTGCTCTTCTATTTGAAGTTAGTTTTGATCAAAGGGTCCAGTATTTAATTTTTTTAAAGAAACTTTTAAAACATAAAATCTCTTCTAGGGAGACTTGTACATATCCACAGTGAAAACTTTCATGTATACTAGTACCAGAAAACAGGACTAAATGTGTATTTCTATATACAAACTTAATTGATTTCAAAATGTATTATACCAATGAGATATTAGTTTTATGCTCTCAAGTTGGGATCAGAAAAAAAGTATTTTTCTTGTGACCTGGTGAAATCTGTGCATTATTATTAATTTGGATTCAAGTTTCCTTTGGACTAGTTCAAGGGGCTTTGCCCTCAAAGATAAGATAACATGAACACCAGGACCTTACCTCCTTTTTCAATCTTCTTACCTCCCCTCTTTTTTTCAGTCACCCTCTTGGCAAGGATACAGAGTTATTTATCACTGTGAGAATAAGCACTGCCAATATTATTTCCCTCTTAGGAGGTATAATGACAGAGCTTGTAAAATTTAATCTCTGACGGTGTCAAAAAATATATATAAGAAAGTTTAGATCATAGTAGCAAAGATTGAGTATCTTTCATATATTCCTGGATATATAAAATCTGAGTTTAGCTCTAGCTGGATACTGTTTGAGTACTAGTTGTCAAGTGTGTATCAATAGTAACCGTCATTGCAAATAATCAGAGATTAAGAAAAGCAGTTATTTCCAAAAGTTGGGCTTTTTTGATCTAAGCAAAAGATGTATCTTAGCTTTATGCAAGATTAGGGATCATTTTAGAAATTTGTGACTGTTATACTTGTTGCTCTATAGAGGATCTGAGTTGGATCCTTGATGCTGGATTTCACTTGTTGCAAAGCCAACAGGGTGTGGATGCATATTACTAAGGCATTCCACTTGGCAAAGAAAGGAATGAACACGGCATGGCCTAATATCCCAAAGGGATGGTGATGGGGAGTGTGTAATGTTCCTTCACTGTGACTGACGGCTGTGTTGACAGTGCACTATGTAAGGAAATGTGACTTGAGGCTGCTAAGTAAAACACATAGGAATTCTTGGTCTTTGACTGAGATATCCAGGAAAGCAGTCTGTTGGGTGACTAACAAGATGGATGCCATAATTTAGAAATAAAACAAAGAACTATTTAGTTCAGTTTCTCTGACTCCTCAGTTTTTTTCACCCTTCATTCTCCTGTAGTATGACACTTTCGTTGACAGTTCTTTGTGAAGTCTAAATACTGAATAATAACATTGATAAATTGGTAAATACTGATAAATATCACTACTCTGTTTCTTTTTAAGGCAGAAGTTGTCTTGGTGGTATTCTGTTGTTAACATAACGTGGAACTCAGATACAGTGATCTGCTTAATAAATAAATACTTTCCTGATGGCAGAAGTTGTGTAAGTTTATTTCATTGCTGCTGTTGCTTTGTATTTAGAGTAATGGAATTCCTATCTCCTTTGGTGTTTCTTTGCAAAGGCAATGCTTGAACCTATGCTTGTTAAGTATCTGTCATGGTGATTTTTAATATATAATTAGGTTTTGAGTTTTATTATAAAGGAATAGAAATATTTAAATTTGCTTTAAATATTTTCTCCCTATGTTTTTGTCAGAAGTTTTGTGATCTTGGATTATATGAGTACCTAGAACAAGTTAGCAAAGAAAGTTGTGAGCTTGTCTTTCTCAAGATGTTTAAGGTTAATGATGCCTCAACTGGCTTGTTTCATCCATCCTCAGTTATAGTATCTTAAGTTCTGGGGGATGCCAGAATCTAATGATACATGTCACAGCCCATACATGGTGGTTTGGTATAGTTGTCTTGTGTCTGTCCACACTTCCCAACACCAGAGCTGGAGAATTTACCAGTACATACCCAGGAAGTCCATTCTGGCTGACAGCCCAGGAAGGTCTACCATTCAGGGATGGTAATGACCATCTAGAGCGTGCTTATACTTTCTTCATTTGAGGTTATATGAATGTGCCAAAGATGCCTTGTTCTTGAGGAGTGCCAGTCATGGTGATGATTTTTGTTTTAGTGTTTTTAAAGTGGCATTTGTCATGCTATTAATAAGTTACTATGTTAAATACATTAAGATACCTTTTACTAGGATAGAAACAGAGGGAATATTTCCTAACTCATTCTGTGAGGTAAGCGTTATCTTAATAGTGAAACCTGATGAAAACTACAGATCAGTATCTCTTGACATAGATGAAAAAAAAATCAATGAATTATTAGCAAATTAATCCAATAATGTAGAGGATTAGAGTTGACCCTTGAACAACATGGGCTTTAGGAGCCCCAACACCCTGTGAGTGGAAAATCATGTATAACTTTTGACTTCCCCCAGACTTAACCAGTGACAGCCTGCAGTTGACCAGAAGCTTTACGAATAACATGAAGAGTCAGTTAACATTCATTTGGTATGTTATTTGTATTATATTCATATTCTTACAATAAAGTCAGCTAGACAAAAGAAAATGTTATTAAGAAAAATCATGAGGAAAATATATTTTCCTACAGTACTATATTTATTGATACTGTAAATTTACATTGTCTGTTTACAAGATGAATTACCTTTCAGTACTTACATCAGTGTTGCTGTATATGTTACAAAACACTGTAGATGTTATGCAGGTTAATAACACTAGAAATAAAAAATAACATGGGAAAAAGAGATAACCTTTTATTGTCCATAGTAACTAATTCTAGATTCTAATATAACCCACTTACAAATGAGTTCTTTCAGCCAGATCTATATTTTGAATCTGACTGCACTGCTATCAGATTTTAGTATTTTAAATCTAAATTTTAGTATTTTAGTATTCTAGTATATGTCTCATATTCTTACAGTCTTATAGAAATAAGTATTCTTACTCCTTTCCCACTTGTTATTACATTATTTCTAATTTTTTTAGTCATCTCACAGAATTTTATTTCATGTAGATGACTTTTTGAAGCCACACATAGCCTTAGTTTCATAATTTTGAACTGCTTGAACTGAGTAACTCATGTGTGTGCTTTCATCATATAAAACAACTCCTGCTACTTTTTTGAAATATCTAACCCTAATAAATATCTTCTGTCTTAGAGTTTGGGTAGTTTAGGGTTCTTTCCTTGCCAAAAATAATATTGCCACATGTTACAAAAAGTATAAGTAAATAAAATAGGATTAGAATTTTCATTTACTTTCTCCCATACAATTTCATTTTATATCAGAGAATGCAGTGTGTCATAGTGTTACTTGGTCAAAGCCTTTAGTAATGACGATAGGTATTTGTACGCAAGTGACGCATATTTTCCAATAAACTCTGACTTTTGGAAAATTAACTTGCCTGTATTTTTATTTCATGACATAAGGAAAGTTAGTGTCATGTTCTCCATCAATATTAGAAGTCTAACTTACGGAAAAATTTCAATTTAGTGGTTATAATTCTTCCTAACATATGCATACTGCATTCATTTTTAGATTCACTTCAGGCTTAGTAACAATACAGCTGTAACCATTATAATAATGTTCTAATTAGATTAGAGTTTAGACACACTAATCTTCATTCTAGGAGTATATTTCATGTTAGGGGCATCTATGGTAAAATATCTTATTTTGAAATCCTGTATTTCAAACCAAAAATATTTTGGAACCTCTCCAGAGCCCGTGACTGCTCTGTGCTTTGCTTCTAAATCATCACACATCACAAGATTATATTCTCAGATGATCTACAGTCTAGTTATTTTGTTATGGCTGAAATGATCCAGCTTGTTTTTTATATAAAACTATCAAATCTGAGCCTCCTCTCCTCCTCTAAAATATGAAACATTCTTTATGCCTTGTGTGGGAGAAAGGCTCTCAGGCAGCATGCTGTTTATGCTGCTCATGTCAAGACAAGATATTCACCAGAATACCAACGTGAAACCTACAATAAACTAACCTGCTTGAGTTATTTTTCACATTTAAAAAGTTCTTTTTAATAGTAATTTTTTTTATCTTAGGAGAGCTGAAATGTTTGCCTATTTTCTTTTTTTGTATTACATAGTAAGATATTTTTTCTTCACAGGACAAAGGCCTACATTTTTTCTGAAAGTTATTAATCTCTGTGCTTTTTGCTTAAGATATATTTTCCAGCTTCTGATCTTCATTAAAAATTTTGGTAGTGTATGTTTTGAAAAGTAAATTTCATTCTGGATGACCAAAATGCTTTCTGGATTGTTGAGAAAATGCATATGAGTACCTGGTTTCTAATCCAAATAAGCAAAGGACGTGATGAATACAAAAATTTCTCAGATGAAATAATGCTTGTTTCCAAGGCATTTTATCACAGAAGTCATATTTGCTACAGTAAGATCAGTCATTGGTTAAACAGAAAGTCTACTGTTCATTAAATTGAATGGCTCACTGCGGGGGGAAAACTCATTTATTTTCATTCCTTAAAAAATATTTTTTGCTAACGCCAAGGAGAATCTTACCTTAGAAACAAGACAAAAAGAAATTTAAAACCTGTCCAGGAATAAGCTTGCATCTTAGCTTCTGGAGTGACCTCTACTGGTTTGGAGAACAGGGTGAGAAGCCAGTTACTGACATCTCTGAGTATTTCGCAGAAGTTTAGTACTCAGAGTTTAAAAGTAGAGAACAGTGCAGCATGTCGCAGTCATATTAAAATATATTGAATCTCGGCTGTTGTTTCTTTCCTACAACCACAGTGGACGTGGTCCTTGGGGCTCATATAAATCAGCAGGAAAAATAGGATTTTGTGTACTGAATTTTACTTTGCAGACTACATTCCAAAGGTACATTTATTCTGTTTAATAAATGATAGAAGTAATAGTAACACATTGTAAAAAAAAAAACAAAAAAATCGCTTCTTCAGTATCTGTCAAGTAGTCACCAGCTACTAGATCTTCTTGAAGGATGTAAATATTATAATAATAGAGCTTGTGCTGTTATGTGTAGATTAAGAGGGTAAGAGATGTATACAAATGACCATGATAGAAAGTTAACCCGTGCTGAGTGCCACAAGAGCGCTCTCAGGGTCGTGTAACTTAGAAGAGGATGAAAGAATTCCTGTCTTAGGCAAGCAGAGAAGGCTTCATGGAAGACACGTTATGTGTCATGTGTCGTAAAGAATGGACGGGCGGGTGGAAGTTGGAAATGTGAACGGAGAGCGCTGCAAACAGAAGGAAGCGCACAAGCACTGAGTGGTTGTGTGCCCGTTTCTTTGGGCTAAAGCACACTCTGTTTGACAAGGGCACTGAATAGGAAGGGAAGGACCCAGATATTGGAGGGTCTTGCATGCCAGCTAAGTAACAGGTTTAAACTTTGCTTAGTGGCATGCAGGAGCCATTAGTGTGTTCTGTACTGAGGCGCATCTTGGTCAGATCTGTCTGTTACGGTGAGAAATCTAAAAGGTCCGTGTTGCTTTGATTGGAATTTTAGGGTACCATAGGTTAGATCACGTCTGGTAGGCTGTTGCAGGTTTCTCTGCTGGCTCAGTGGTAAAGAAACCACCTGCGGTGTAGGAGATGAGGTTTTGGTCCCTGATCCAGGAAGAGTCCCTGAAAAAGAAGATGGCAGCCCACTCCAGTATTCTTGCCTGGGAAATCCCATGGACAGAGGAGCTTGGCAGGCTACAGTCCACGGGGTCACAAAGAGTTGGACGTGACTGAGTGCCTAAACAAGTAGGCTGTTGCAGTAATTCCAGGGCCCAGTACATAGAAGGTAGGAAAGGAAAGGGAGAGAAAAGGAGGGTTTATGTGACAATGGCTAGATCTTGAGAACAAATAAATAAGGGTAGATAGTGGTATAAAGGTCAAAGGTACAGGTCAGGTGTTCAGTGAATAAATATTTAAGTTAAAATTTGGGGCTTAAGTGACTGAGTAAATAGAAATAGGAACATCAAGAAGCTGTTTGAAGATGATAAGATAATTTGTAGTAGACAGTATTACTGAGTTTGAACTGTTGGCAGGATATATGTATTGAAATGTCCTTAGATAGCACACGTTGCAAAAATGAAACTTAGAAACGAAGTTGAATGAGATTACATAGGCAGGAAGCATAGAACAGAAAGGACCAGTGACAGAAGGCTTGGACAGTGCCTAAGATTTAAAATAAGAGGGTTCAGAGGATCTGCTAAGAAAATGGAATAGATGTTAAAGAAGTAGTGAGTGTTAGAATGATGGGAACTGAGCAAGGAGAAAAGGAGATTGCCAGCGGGGTTGGGAAATGAAGACATGTAAAGAAAATGAGTATTGAGAAAGGAATTTTGTTTCTGAAGAAACAGTTCTAGTAGATGGTGAGTAAGATTGTTAGGGGCTTCCCTAGTGGCTCGGACGGTAAAGAATCTGTCTACGGTGCAGCAGATGCAAGAGACAGGGTTCCATCCCTGGGTCAGGAAGACCCCCTGGAGAAGGGAATGGCAACCCACTCCAGTATTCTCGCCTAGAGAGTTACATGCACAGAGGAGCCTGGTGGGCTACAGTCCATGGGGTCGCAAAGAGTCAGACCCTGCTGAGCGACTTTCACTTGGCCTTCCCAGGTGGTTCAGTGGAGAAAGAATCAGCTGCAATGCAGGCGACCTGGGTTTGATCCCTGGAGGAGGGCGTGGCAACCCACTTCAGTATTCTGGAGAATTCCCGGACAGAGGAGCCTGGTGGGCTACAGTCCACGGGGTCACAAAGAGTCAGATACAACTGAAGTGACTGTGCATGCACTCACGCAAGATTGTTAGAAGTTGAGGAATGAGAGGAAGTGAGGCTTGAGTATTGCCTGGCAGTGAAAGGAAAGGAAGAGAGAGACCTGAACACCAGCAGGCCAAGACAAGGAATGACTTGCTTAGGCTGTGGGAAAAACTAAATATTTTTTTTCTAAGGAAATAAAGAAGTTTCTGGGGGGGAAAAAAGTTGTAGATGGACTTGGGGAGGGAGGGTGAGACAGGTTAAAGAAACAGCAATCTCGAACATGTGGATCTAGAGGAGAGCTGTTCAGTGAGCCTTCACAGTGATGGATATCTTCTCTCTCTGCTCTGTCCAGTGCAAAAGCCATGAGCCATGTGTAGCCCTGAGCACGTGAAAATGTGGCAATTGCATTTGATTTTAATTACTTTAAATATAAGTAGCACATGTGGCTACTGGCTACCACATTGGGTAGCACAGACCTAGTATGTAAGTAGTTAATTTAGGAAAGAGGCATGGACATTGTGAGAGATGAGGGATGAGTTCCAAAAGAAGTGTGAGGTAGAGATGATAATACTTGCAAGCACATGGTCATTTCTTTGTCATGAAATAGATAGCATTTTTCATGGAGAAGGTTAAAAGATAGGGAGCATGGGAAAGATTTCCAGCAGTCCCTGTGCGGATATTGGTGAAGAATCTGTGCTAGATGAGATGAATCTCAGCAGCTCGGGGAAACCTCCAGAGGTGAGAGTCTGCATTTGGTTTAGGTCTCCGCCTTCCTGTCTAATGACTTCTTTCAGTAGCATTCCCAAACCTGGAAGGAAGAAAAGATAGTGGGAAAGCAAGTTGAGGGGAGACCTTCAAAGGGCCAGCACAGTAGAAGGCTTGTAAAGTAAATAAATGCTGACCATAAAATCTGAATCAAGGAAGTGCAAAGCAAGGAAAACTAGAAGAGGCCTTGGTAAGGACTCCAGGGCTGGAATGAAGAGCAAAAACAGGGTGAAGAGGTTCACCCTCAAGTTCCTTAGCGGTCACACCGTGGAAGATAAGCAGGGTCATCACATTTTCATTTGTAAGCATTGTAGTTTTTGAAGATAGTGTTTTCAACAGGAAATAAGATGTGAAAAGAAGATGTAAGATATTTAAATGTGAATTATCAGGTGAGAGGAATATGTAAGACTGATGCACATATTTCCATCTTGATGGAAAGGAATTTTAGCATCTCGGTTATTTTGTTTCTGCTCCAATTTGCTTACTTTATGGTCTTGACTCCAAACTCACTGATTCAACTATGACGGTATAGGTTTTTTTCTTAATCCAAATTTGCATAGTAAAACTGTGGTTCATTTTATCCACTTGAGTGATACGCAAATTCATAAAAACTGAATTCATAGTCAGGAGGGACCTGTGAGATTATTTCATCTAAGGTATGAAAGTGAACATGTGGGTTTCTCAGTCATGTCCGACTCTTTGCTACCCCATGGACTGTTGCCCACAGGCTCCTCTGTCCATAGATTTTCTCCAGGCAAAAATACTGGAGTGGATCGAACCTAAGTCTCCTGCGTTGCAAAAATACTGGAGTGGATCGAACCTAAGTCTCCTGCGTTGCAGGCAGGTTCTTTACCTTCTGAGCCGCTGGGGAAGCCCCCGTTGACTTTATAAATAGGAGGTCCTAAGCTCTGGATCAAGTGACTAGTTCATGGGTACAGAGCTGGTGAGTGGCAGAGCTGACACTGCACCTCAGGACTCCATTGAGTTCCCAGTTCTGACTCTGACCTGAGCAGCGTAATGTTCCGGGCTGAAGTCTGTCGTGTACCTAACAGGTTCTCTAAAAATGCTAAAACACAAGGTCGGATGTTATCTGAAGAAGTTTCTTGTCATTACTTTTTCTGAACTTGTACTTTCCAATTACAAAGCTATTGACCGTACTGAAATAGAAGTCTGGCTGAAGCAGAACTCTCCCATCTACCTTAGACTGCAGTTTATTCACAGCCAGCTATTTTGAAGTTTAACACACACACAAAGATTAATAGGTGGGACTTTTAAATGTCAATAAATATAACAACATCTGGAATCACATTTTGGACTGAGTTCAGATGTGAAAGAGTTTGTTACCCAGTGGGTGTTGTTTTTTTTTTTTTCCACTTTTTAAAAAGTACCACCTGTTGTGCCTCTCCGGCCAGTTCTTATCTCTCTGTCCCTCTCCTGTGCTGTTCTGTCTTCCTAGTAATGAAGAAAGATACCTAAGTAATGTGATCTGAGAAAAACTAGGATTTTGTTTTCAGAAAACATCAGAACATTGTAAGGTTGCTAGTGTTTTCTTTTTCATTCTAATATGTTGAGAAACATACAAACCAATTGGAAATAATCCTGATTATTATCTATAAAATAATGGATTTCACATGACAATACAAAAAGTATACTTTAAATTATAACTGTATTTTAATGTAGACCCATTTTAAAAAATTAACTTTTACTGAAGTATAGTTGCTTTACAGTGTTCAGCTAGTTTCTTCTGTACAGCAAAGTGAATCAGCTATACATATACATAGATCCTCTCTTTTTTGGGTTTCCTTCAACACAGACCCATTTTTTAAAAACTTTTTACTTTGAACTGGGGAATAGCCAGGTAGCAATGCTGTAATAGTTTCAGGTAAACAGCAAGGGGACCCAGCCATACATACACCTATATCCATAACCCCCCAAACTCCTCTCCCATCCAAGCTGGCACACAACATTGAGCAGAGTTCTTGTGTTATACAGTGGGTCCTTGTTGGTGATCCATTTTAAATATAGCAGTGTGTGTATGTCTATCCCAAACTCCCTAACCACCCCTGACAACCGTAAGTTCATTCTCTATAAGACTGTGACTCTGTTTCTGTTGTAAGCTTATTTGCATCATTTCTTTTTAAATTCACATATAAGGGATGTCATCCAATACAACAGAGACCATTTTAAAATAAAGTGATTAAATGTACAAATTAGTACCTTTGGTAAAAGCAGAAATAAGAGTTTACATATTTATGAGTTGGGAGTTCAAGTCTTTGGTTTCTGTGACACCTTAACTAATTTAAGAGGTTTCCTGGAGTAATTTATGGGATCCACACTCTAGAACCTTTGTTTACATCTCTTGGAACTATGAGCATAGTGAAATGGGGTTAGCTTTTTTACTAAACTAAAACAAAATACTTTTCAGATGACCAAAGAATGATTAAATACCTTCATTTTCAATTTTAAAATATTTAATTAGAGGATAATTGCTTTACAATGTTGTGTTGGTTTCTGCCATACAACACTGTGAATCAGCCTTAAGTATATATATATTCCCTCCTTCTTGGACCTCCCTCCCGTCGCCCAACCCAGGCCTGCCCCTCTAGGCTGTCACAGAGCACGAGGTTGAGCTCCTGGCGTTACACAGCAACTGCCCACGAGCTGTCTGTTATACACATGGTAATGTGTACATTTCAGTGATACTTTCTCAATTTGTCCCACCCTCTCCTTGCCCAGCTGTGTCCACAAGTCTGTCCTTTATGTCTGCATCTCTATTTCTGCCCTACAAATAGGCTCATCAGTATCACTTTTCTAGATTCCATATTTATGCATTATATACAATATTTGTTTTTTCTCGTTCTGATTTAGTTCACTCTATAACAGGCTGTGAGTTCTTCCACCTCACTAGAACTTACTCAAATTCATTCCTTTTTGTGGCTGAGTAATATTCTTTTGTATATATGTACCACAATTTCTTTCTCCATTCATCTGTTAGTGGACATCTAGGTTGCCTCCATGCCCTAGCTATTATCAGTAGTGCTGCAGTCAATATTGGGGTACATGTGTCTTTTTGAATTATGGTTTTCTCAGGGTATATGCCCAGTAGTGGGATTGCTGAGTCATATGGTAGTTTTATTCCTAGTTTTTAAAGAAATCTCCATGGTGGCTATATCAATTTACATTCCTACCAACTGTGCAAGAGAGTTCCCTTTTCCATATCCTCTCTGGCATATATTGTTTGTAGATGTTTTTATGATGGCTATTCTGACCAGTGTGAGGTGATACCTCATTGTGGTTTTGATTTGGATTTTAATTCTTTAATTCTCTGGGGTAGATTTTTAGGTGTTACAGCCTTTGCAGTACATAAGGCATGAAGTCAGCATACCATAAGTTTGCAAGGACTGACTCTTTCAATATATTTACTTGATTAAATATTTCTTATCCCTCCCACCCTCTTTTTCTTCCCCAAGATTGGCTTTTTTTAAGGGAAATTTAGAAGATCAGAGGTGAAAGTTACCTTTCCTGCCCTCCAGAAGCTTATACGTTGTCTTTAACACACTGGTTTTCAAACTGTGGATTTCAGACCAGCAGAATCAGCATCAGCGGTGGTCTTTCAGAAAAGCAAATTCTCAGGCCCCATCCCAGATCCTCAGAATCAGAATCTTTGGGAATGAGCTGTAGCCATTCTCCCAAACTTTCTAAAAGATTCTGGTGCACACTCAGGTTTGAGAACCACTAGTCTAATGACTAGAATTTTATACCTTTTTTTATTTCTCTATCAGGAACTTCCCAGGTGGCGCTAGTGGTAAAGAACTAGCCAATCAATGCAGGAGACATAAGAAATGCGGGTTCAATCCCTGGGTCAGGAAGATCCCCTGGAGGAGGAAATGGCAACCCATTCCAGAATGCTTGCCTGGAGAATCTCATTAACAGAAGAGCCTGGTGGGCTGTAGTCCATGGGGTCACAAAGAGTTGGTCATGACTGAAACAACTAGCATGTACACAAGCTTTTCTCTATCAAGGTAAAATTCACATATCATAAAATTCACTGTTTTAAAGTGTACAAGTCAGTGAGTTTTCGTGTATTTACAAAGTTACAAAACCATCAGCACTGCCTAATTCTAGAACATTTCTGTCACTCCAAAAGAAACTCAATACCTGTTAGCAGTCACACTCTCTGTCCTCTGTCTCTGCCCCCCAGCCCCTGGCAACCACTAATCTATAGGTACATTCTATCTCTATGGATTTGACTATTCTGGATATTTCATGCAAATGAGTCATGTGGTATGTGACCTTTTGTGTGTGGCTTTCACTTTGCATAGTGTTTGCACGGTTCACCCATGTTGTAATATTTATCAGTGCTTTTCTTCCTCCTTATGTCTAATTAATATATATCAGTGCTTTTCTTCCTCCTTATGTCTAATAATATTCTATTGTATACATGTGTTACATTTGGTTCAGCCGTGCAACACTTGATGGACATTTGAATTGAGTTGATGCCTTAGTTGTTGTGAATAATGCTACTGTGAACATTAGTTATGCGTTCTTTCATGAACATAACATTTTCAGTTCTCCTGGGTATATACAGTTGCTTCACTTTATTTGTGGTAGTTATATTCTTTAAAGTCTCTGCAAACACTATATTAACGCATACTAAGTCGCTGCTCTGCAGGTAAATACAGGCTTAGGTTCCTTCAAGCTTCTGGTCACATTTGTGACATCCAGTCAGTACATGCCCTTGTTTTTGTGTGTTTCTGTTTAAAGATATCTTACCAAATATATGGGGCTTCCTCAGTGGTGCAGTTGGTAAAGAATCCGCCTGACAATGCAGGAGACACAAGAGACATGGATTCGATCCCTGGGTCAGGAGAATCCCCTAGAGCAGAAAATCGCAACCCACTCCGGTGTTTCTTGCCTGGAAAATTCCATGGCTGGGGAGCCTGGTGGGCAACAGTCTATGGGGTGCAAAAAGTTGAACATGACTGAGCGTGTGTCTAGTATCTATTGTTGACTCATTAACACTGAACTCATATCCAGCAGCATCATAAAGTGAAAGTAAGTCACTCAGTCGTGTCCGACTCTTTGCGACCCCATGGACTGCAGGCTCCTCCCTCCATGGGATTCTCCAGGCAAGAGTATTGGAGTGGGTTGCCATTTCCTTCTCACTCCTAAATAAAGCTTATTGAGCACATGTATTTTCTCTATAAGGCACATCACAGCCTTCTTGAGCTTTGAAACTCCAGACAACACTGTACATGACACTTCAGGACCATTTTAAACAGTGAAATTGCCAACAAAAAGCATGAAAATGTGAAAAACGTGGCACCAGAATAGACTGCAAAAGGAACACTTGTTTTCAGGGTGAGAGCTGAAACAAGAAGGCAGTATGTCACCTTGCTGAACCTGTACCTGGGAACTTGTGTGTTAGAGGACTCAGATTTCCCCCTATTCTGTATATGTTCACATTGAAGAACTAAGAAACACCATGAAGATTATTTGGGGATTACAAACAAATTTTAGCATGTAGGCATATTTGCAAATACAGAATCCACAAATAATAAGGTTCAACTCTACCTGGGAGTGAAATTGCTGTGTCATATGGTAACTCTATGTTTATTTTTTGAGAAACTGCTGGACTGTTTTCCATAGTGGCTATACTGTTTTACATTCCCACCAGTGTTGTATGACATTCCAGTTTTTCCTTGCCAACTCTTCTTCTCTCCCTCCTTCCCTTCTCCCTTCCTTCCTTTCCTCTCCCCTTCCTTCCTTCCCTTTCTTCCTTTCTTCCCTCCCTCCCTTATTCCTTCCTGTCTTTTTTTTGACTATAGCTATCTTGTGGTAAGTCACTTCGTGTCCAACTCTTTGCGACTCAGCTTCCTCTACCCTTGAGATTCTCCAGGCAAGGATCCTGAAGTGGGTTGCCATGCCCTCCTCCAGGGGATCTACCCGATCGAGGGATCAAACCCGAGTCTTCTGTGGCTCTTCCGTTGCAGGCAGATTCTTTACCTCTGAGCCACCAGGGAAGCCCTAGGTATCCTTGTGGCTGTCAAGTGGTCTCTCATTGTGGTTTTAATTTGCATTTCCTTAATAACTAGTGATGCTGAGCATCCTTTTATGTGCATATTGGCCATCTGTATATTTTCTTTAGAAAAGTCTCTGTTCTAAAACTTTGCCTATTTTTGAATTGGATTATTTGTCTTTTTATTGTTGAGTTGTAAGTTTTATATAATTACTAGCCCCGTAGATATGCGGTTTGCAAATATTTTCTCCCATTCAAAAGGTTTTTTCACTTTCTTGATAATGTTCTTCAATATATAAAAGTTTTTTATTTTGATGAAGCCCAATTTCATCTATTTTTTTCTTTGCTTGTATTACCTTCTTTAACTTTGAAATTGCTATCAATACAGCCCGTTGTAAGAATTGTTTACACATTTTTATTAAAGTCATAAAAAGTTAGATTTCATGGATTCAGTAAATTATCTCTTACTTGCCAATAGCTGTCATAGGTAATTTTAAAGCATTTATTTGCAGGTATTTGTAAGCTTTTTATGTTGTTGTGACCGTGGAATTTTAAATACTGGCATCAACAGGACCACAAATTTAGAAAAAGCAGTGTCAAGTTCATTTAACTGTTTTTGTTAAGGACAATTGAAGAGAAACACTTAAAACTGCTTTAAATAATACTTTCTGTTTTAATAAAGAAGGCTACCTCTTTGAAAAACTATGAACTTTCTGCCTTAAAAGCAGAGTCTCAAGAGCCATTTGTGAAAGAACACAAGAATCCCCGGAACTTGGAAATAAACACGATTGGTGTTTATTTGTGTTAGTTTAAATGCAGTAGCCCTATGTGTCAGAAAACTGAATCTGCAACACTTAAGTAAGGCTAAGCAAGCAAATAATGTCAGCTAACATGGCTTTAATCTACTAAGTAACTTTAAGTCCAAAAGATCAAAGGAAGTTATAACTAAAAACAGTCCTTCGTGCAATTTCCCTGTAGAAGCAGGAAAAGGCTAGAAATTACATGTCAGCTTCATATCCTGGCTTGCTGACCTTGTGCTCAGATCAAGCCCCTCTGTATGCCAGCTGTTACCATTACCGAGACCTTGCCCCTAGGGGTTAAGTAGGAGAGAACCTCTCCTGTCCTATAGGAGAGCAAACTCGAAAGTTCCAGCCCCTAACATGCCCAATTCAAAGCAATCTGCATGTGCTTGTCATTCGGTCTGTCCCGCTGCGCCGAGGAGCTGCTCCTGCGACTCTGTGGTCGCCCTCTGCGTGCTGGGCTCCTGTGGCCACTCTCGGCTGTTGCTACTGCAGTCACTTGCAGACCAAACCGAACCAGGAACGCTGCTTTCTCTTAGCAGAAAGGTAATACGTTTATTCATGCTTCTGTGAATGTATTTGGGAAGAATTTCTTTTAAAGCTGAACTTTGCTGTGTGCTTCTCAGGTTAAATTTAAAATTCTAGTTCACAGTTTTCTTTCAGTGTAAGCTTTGAACGGCATCTGAATGTATTAAAATGCCTCATGAAGTGTTTTGAATGTTAGTCTAGCACAGTAGGGTAAGGTAAGCTGTTTCTTAAGGTTTATTCTAATGTGCTTTCTTTACGAAGTTGGGAAGAAACCTCAGATGTCAAGTTGTTTAGCTGTTTCATGCTTGGAGGTTCTTTTTTAATCACTTTCTAATCAGAAAAGTCAGAAAATAAATGCTTCTCTCATTGCCAGTTGGTCAAAAAATAGATGTAGAATTGTAGGAAGTGCTTTAAGCACTTTTTGTAAATTAAATGTTGTAAGAAAATAGTAAAATGTTAACATCTTCCAGCTTGGGAACTAAGCTTGGGAGCCAAGCTTCCATAGCAAGTTTAATTTTTATCAATGTTCGTTTTAAACACAGAGCTTGCTCTACACTCTCAAGTTGCTTTTGAGATGATTAAATGTTTCATGTATTATGTTCATTTTAATGGTGGCAATAATAGCTACATTATAATTGGATTTATTACCCATAGTAGAAAGCAGAATGTATTTGCCATGTTTACTTTTGCTTAAAATTAAAGTGAATACTTAATATGTGACTGGTAGAAAATTTCAAACTAGATTAACTTGTGAAATATTTTTATGTTTTGTAGCGAAATGTGAAAAATTTCTAAACCAAGTGGGTAAAATATTTGCAGAAACTGGAGTATATCATGCAAATCATGGACAGAACATAAATGATTTTTTCAGGGATAATGTAAAAAATGGACAGCATACTTTACAGTTTGCTAAAATTTTCTGTAATAGGTATTCCTTTTGAAAGGAAAAGAATGAATATGTCCTGTTTACCCACAAGAGGGTTATCTTAGATAACAGTATTTGTACTTAAGAAAACTCCAGTTCCCTTTGATGGCTGGGAAGTCACTAAACTGTGTAAATAAACTCTAGAATGTTCTGGTAGACAGTGGCTTTACCACTTCCCCTGGTTTTAATGTCAGCTGACACATTTCTACTTTTTAAAGTGTTAAACAGTCTTGGCATTATTTTTAAAATATCATTAAAAAAATTAATGTACTTTAAAAATTACATCTCTTAATAAACTATGTTATGCTTTCATTGCCAAATCTTGAATATTTTATTGGTTGATTATACTTCATTTGTCAGTTTTTGTTTCAGCATACAAAGATAAGACAGAGTATTTTTTTATGTCTTCTGTTTCATATAGCTTGCATCTTAGGCATGGATTATAGAAATATGAGCATGAGCTATTTGCATTGATTATGAAAGGTGTGTAATGTTTATAAGAGTCTGAAATGATTGACCAACAAAGCAATGTAGTAAAATACATGTTAACCTTGCCTCAGTCCGGGAAATGATATGTATTATAAAATGGACTCGTCCAAAGTTTTAGTCTAGTTCCAGTTGTCTTTTTAGCGTGTACTAAACCACTCAACCCTTTCTTGGTAACGGGGGATGTGCCTTTCAGTGTTTGCTGTGCATCAGTTCTTTACCTTTCATCCTAACTACTTTGATTTCTGGGATTGCATCAGAGCCACCCTCAGCAGTACAACTCTTACAGCTCAGTATGGGTGATGGAAGCCTTGATACACTGACTATATGAAGATTTCCGATTTTTCAGAAATTGCAGTTCCTTACCACATCCTAACATGGGAAAGAAAACTGAGTGTTTAGGATCAAGACAAATGAACTGCTTAACCTCTCAGCCTTTTGGAAAAATATAAAGCAAAAGAACTAAATATATGAGTAAAGCAAGACTTGGGGAACAGGGTGGCCCTTTGTTCTCTCTCCCTTAATTACTGTTCTTTTATCATTTTAATCACTATTCAACAGGCTCACTTATTTTAGGCTCACGTATTAGATTCCAAAAACACTATTCACAGGGAATGTGGTAGGTACTTATTATATGTTTGCTAAATAAGGACACTCACCTATTGAACTGAAAAATACAATTTAATTACCTTTGTGAGCAAATGAAATTCCCACTTGAACAATGTAAATGGAATTTTGGTTCACCTAATACATACAGGAAAGAAAACAGCAGAATTCACAAGCATTTATAATGGTGATTTAAGTAAGGAATAGAAAAAGATGTATGAAAGATGTACCCAGACTCTTGCTAAGGGTTACTTTACTGATCCAATTCAAGTAAGAAAAGCAATCAAAATTTAATGTTTGTCTAAGCTGCAAGTAAATCTCAGTGTCCTTTATTTAAGTAAAAAGATGTCTTCAATTGTGTCTCATACAAATACTTTGAGATATGTCTTCCAAGTTGCTCAGTAGACTAAAGGATACCCCTGAGACCTGATTTGGCGAACTCTGCAGGGAAGAACCCATTTGGGGAGCTGCTTGAGGAAATTTGATTTGCTACTTCTCAAACTTCATGGAACAGCAGGGAGCGGAGCCTGGTGTCAGATGCTTAGCATTGGTGGGAAAAGCTTAGATAATTCTTAAGTGTAGGATGAAGAAACAACAGGTTACCATTTAAATCAAACAACTTTCAAGCGCTTAATGATGATTGATCTCAGGTTTAGGCTTTATGGAAGACGTTTTAAAAATTCCTTCACATTCTTTTGCTTCACAGTATATGGATGTAGAATTTTCTTATTTTGATTTATCTCTGTGATGGTGTTTTCCTTTGAGCTGCTAAATTTTGAGGTTTTGAGATGTATGAAATATTAAACATTCATGGTGTCTTTAGACTTGCTTGTG
Source organism: Oreotragus oreotragus (assembly GCA_006410675.1). Taxonomy (NCBI): domain Eukaryota; kingdom Metazoa; phylum Chordata; class Mammalia; order Artiodactyla; family Bovidae; genus Oreotragus; species Oreotragus oreotragus. The sequence continues at coordinate 73,085 of SJYX01015904.1, forward strand.
ATCTTTGTTCAACAGCATGAGTCAAGTTCAGTCATATGATTCTGTTTCTACTGGGGAAGAGCTATAGTGATACAGACAGATTGCTCAATGCTTTATGATTTTAGTTGGAGCAAAATAATTTCAGATGAAATCTTATGACCTAAAGATAGATCTGTCACATCTTGGGGGTTCTGTTTATTACCAAAGCATCTTATGATTAATTGTTTTTTTTTTTAAGGAGGTCTGGTTTCTGGAGGCTGTCTGACTCTAGAAATGGAACATTTAAAATGCTTAAAATGCAATCAGAAGGCTTTTTCTTTCTTTTTCCTTTCCTTTTCCTTCCTTCCTCCCCTCTCTCTCTCTCTCTCTCTCTCTTTTTTTTTTTCTTCTTGCTTTCTTCCTTCTCTCTCTCTCTCCCTTTCTTTCCTTCTCTTTTTTTGGCACAAAGCTTTAGGGAGCATGTTCTTTTAATAGAGAGGCTTGGGACTTCACATTGGAGATTGACCAGGGGTTGGGGAGATATTTTTTTCTTGAGGGTTAAATAAACTTGTTAGTCAAATTGGCTATATCCTATACTCTGTTCAGATGATCCATAAGTATGGGCTTGGCCGAAGAGTTCATTCAGGTTTTTGCATAACATCTTATGACCAACCCAATAATTGAGACCATGCGACAAGTTGTTTTGTATATCCGCAGCATTGTTCCACATGAATTTCACACTGTTGCCTCTCAAACTAATGTGTTGTTGAGGATTTCTCTTCCCAGCACCCTTGTCCCCACCCTTATAACTTCAATGGTAACCCAAAAAGAAGTAAAACTAATCCAAATACTATAATACATGTCTAACATGAAGTACTAGGTCCAAATGTTTTAGAATATACAGTAACAGTCTGCATTTCAAGCAATATTTTCTGAAATAGTATTGAATATTTTGAGAGTTAGTTGCTTGCTCTTATAAGTTGATCAGCATTAATTAAATAAAGTATAAATCAGTAGTTCTCAGTCCTAGCTGCACATTAGAATCATCTGGGGAGTATTTAAATAATGCCAATTCCCAGGGACGGAGGAGCCTTGTGGGCTGCCGTCTATGGGGTCGCACAGAGTCGGACACGACTGAAGTGACTTAGCAGCAGCAGCAATGCCCATACCCCATTACAGTATGAATTAAATCATGACTTCTGGGACCAGAGCCCAGTGTCTGTAATTGTTTCGTATTACTGAAGTGACTCTAGTATGTAGAAGGAGTTGAAACCGCTGTTAATAGCCTTGTAACTTTGTGAATATTTGTTATATTGAGTATGTTCCCTTCAAGACTTGCAGCAAAGTCCAGATGAATGTCTCAGCTGATTCTTGAGTTAGATAACAACTTTTTAGGGGGCTTTCTAGAATTTTTTTGAAAGACAAGAGATTGACATTTTTTTTAAAAAATTGAAGTATAGTTGATTTACAATGTTGTGCCAATCTCTGCTATACAGCAAAGTGACTCAGTTATACATATATATAGACTGTCTTTTTTTAAATGTTCTTTTCCATTATGGTTTATCACAGGATATTCAGTATGGTTCCCTGTACTGTACAGTAGGACTTTGTTTATCCATTCTAAATGTGATAGTTTGCATCTACCAAACCCAGACTCCTTCAACATATCTGATTATAGAAACTTCTCTAGTTTTATTTTGCATATTCTTAGTTATGCAAATGAACATAAAATCTTCAGATTTAGGGTTAAATTGTTGCAGCAAAATAGAATTGAAACTCATCTGAAATAGAAATCTGAAAACAAAAGAATACTTTCTCTTTTTTAAGAGCATAGATGCTTATGGATATAATATTTTTAAGTATGGGGAGAAGTGAATATTTTGTGGAATGATGATTTTGGTGGATGAACTTGGAAAAGAGAACTCTAAAAAACTGCTTTAATAGCTACAGTATAGTGATAGGGCTCTTGAAATGTATTTTTAGATAGAGAAGTGTTTATATTAGAAAGAGAATGTTCTCGACTGTTATTTATCCCAGACTATAAAAGATAAACTTTCTTACACCCACATTTCTCTTCTCACATAGACCTGCTACCAAAGGTACATCAAATATAAAACATGAGAAAAATGAGAGTAATGTTTCTACAGCAATAAAATTCCTATCACTCAGTCCTATAATATGAAGCTCAGCTAACTCATATCTAGCAATAAGACTGTTTTCCAAATTCAGGGTCTTCAGATTTGCTATGGCACTATAATATCTTCCTAACATTGTTTAACTCTTATCTGTCAATACAGTTTTGTAAATCTGGGCAAGGGCAAAACTGTATCTGTTTATTTAAATTTTTCTTCTGTATCATTGCACTGTTTGTAAATATTATGATTGTTGTTTAGTTGCTAAGTCGGGACCAACTCTTGTGCACCCCCATGGACTGTAGCCCACCAAGCTCCTCTGTCCATGGGATTTCCTAGGCAAGAATACTGGAGTGAGTTGCCATTTCCTTCTTCAGAGGATCTTCCTGATCCAGGGATCGAATCTGTGTCTCCTGCATTGGCAATCACGTTCTTTACCACTGAGTCACCTGGTCAGTGGACATGAATTTGAGCATACTTCAGGTGATAAGCGAGGACAGAGAGCCTGGCATGCTACAGTCCATGGGGTCACAAAGAGTCGGACACGGCTTAGAGACTGAACAAAAACAGCAAGTATTATGAATGGTTTTTGTAAAAGTGAAGCATCTACCAATTTATCGGTGCCTTTATCAATATATGTCTTGTGTGTAATCCTGTTTAAGAAGTTATATAAAAACATTAAGTGTATTTCATTTTCAAAGATATGGTTTGTTACTATAAGCTGAAACTACTTTCTTGATAATATAAAGTTAAAGGAAACAGTGAGTTTTCATTGTACAAGAATAGTGATTCCTTGCTTTCAGACTGCCTAGAATTCAGTTGGCTTTCTCATGGTGTGATGGAAAGCATAGTAGTACCTAATGGGTTCTTATGAAATGTTTGCTTAGTAGTATAGATTCTCAAATGTATAACATTGTTTTCTTGAGAAAATGGCTTCTAATTTATTGCAGTTTATGATTTAAGGGAAATGATATCAATAATGCCTTATTTCTATAGAGTTCTTTGCAACACATAAAATGCTTATAGGTGATTAAATGAAGATATTTAAAGTGCTCTTATTGAAGGAGCGTTTTACCATAGAAAGTTCATGAACTCAAAGAAAAATAAGAAAATTTAATTTGTCTCAGAAGGGAAGAAGATTGTTTCTTTATTTAAGACTATACTTTTTAGTTCCCTAAAAGGACCTGATTCATTGATTAAAGATACAGATTTTGCTGCCAGGTAACAATTACATTATTTTAAAATGGTCCAAATACTACATGACAACCAAAATCAATCCATCACCTTGCTTTTTACTGTTTGCATTTTGTGATACATGGGTGGATAGCACTTCCTTTAATTCAGTGAAATATGTCTCTCACACTCTTGAATCCTGAATTGTACCATTTAAAACTGTCTTGGGAAATATTGAGTTCAGAGGATATTTTTCATGTGGACCTTCAGACTGAATTTTATATCAGTATCTTTTAGCGGTCCTATAAAAGCTAGTTGAACTTGGCATTGCCCTAGAAGCATCTTGAGATTGTTAGAGAAACCTTACTTTTAGAGACATGCTGGTCTGAGATTAAATCCCAGCATGTGATTTGGATTAGTTACACTATATTTTTCACTTTCAGTTTTCTCTAAAATGGGTTTAATAAGATCTTTGTAGAGGTATTGTGAGGGAAGTGTCTGACACGGTGAGATGTTAAAAACACACACACACACACACACACACATTTGAATAGCCCTCTGAAGAGTAATATGCAGTTAGAGACAAAGCCTGGCTGGTGTCTTCCTACCATCCGGTTTTAATAGCTCCACTCTAGAAGGTACCTCAGGTATTCTTTGTCAGTTTCTCTGGTGCATTCAGAGAAGCTATTTATTCTCTGGCCATGGCACTAAATATTAATAGGTCATTTTGGTACGAGTGGTAAGAAAGGAGACCATCAAACACTTGTAGGGGACTGATTTCATATTAAAACAGGTTTGGTGCATAATGAATAGAGGTACCCGCAAACTGCCTTTATACCTGGTATTGGGGGAAAAAAAGACTTCAGGTGCTTTATATCTGAAGATCCAGTCTTCCTCTCTAGGAAGGAAGAATTCCTATTTTCCAATATCTAGTACACTTGAAAGAAAAAGATTGTCACATGCAGTTACCTGGGCAAGGTGCTTCAATTCACATATATTACACTAAAAAGATTAAAATCTGATTGGTTGTTATTTCTATGCACACAACAGTTTAGGGGCCTGAAATAAGCCATAATTAAACTTGGTTATCAGTTAGAGCTTCTACTGTTAAAATCTGTTACTCTTCTCTGTCTTAATTAGAAAAATGGACCTTCTGTTTCTCTAACAGAGAATTGTTATCTTGTCTGCTTTCATTGGGCATCATTTTGCCATTGCTTAGGCCTAATTCTCCTGAAGCCTCCTGGCCTAGTTGTGTCTTTGCCCTGCTATACAAAGTGTTTTTTTGAACCAACAGTATGGAAGATTGGAAGATTTTGTCGCGCCACTCCAAATGGACTATATTAGAATCTACATTTTAGCAGCATCCTCAAGTGATCCCTATGTTTGAAAAATACCATACCAGCGTTGTGTATTTTGTCTAATAAAACTGTGTTATAGGGAACATCACTCTTCTTGAAAAAGCTGATTGTCTACAATATAGAATCTTGTTTTTGATACAGTCTTGCCATTTATTGTTAAGTTTGGTGTTATGAATCTAATGAAGCAAAGGGTTGTTCTGGAATACATTGTCTGAGCTTATGGACTGTAGTTTAGCAAAAAGCCCTCAAAACCTCAGCATCTGACTTCCTGACCTTAACTATTTGAGACTCTGTGCCTCAAGTTTTTCTTTTGCAAAGTAGAGCCTCAATGCCTGCCACACCTGTTTTTCTGAGGGCTATTAGGAGGATCAGCTTGAGTGAGATCATGTGTGTGAAAGTGTTTGGCAATACCAAAGAGGTGTGCCATTGTAACTGTTGATGTGGATGAAGATGCTCCTTCAGGCTATCTGAGCCTCGTGTTTGTCAAGGATAGTGATGACTCCGCTGAGTGGTTACTGTGGTAATTGGAACATGTCTGTGTAGTCTCTTCAACATTACATATAGATTTTAACTTGACAGTTTTCTGGCCATACCAGTAGTTCTGGCTTCCAATTGCAAGGAGTTACCATGAGGTTTTTGTAACCCTTTTATTAATATTGATAGTGTGATTGCATCTTTGGGTAGATTGTATGTCACTAACAGACTTTAATATATGATATGTTGATGAATAACATTTCCATAATTTCCTCAGTTCCTACTATGATTATATGATAGCATTTTCAATGAGATACTACTTTTAGTCTTAGAAGCAGGGTAATTTCCTTTTATCTTACAGGTGTTAGTGTCCTGAGCCCCAAGCCAGAGTAGGATGTAATTGTTTGAACCTTCTAATCACGTGAACTCTGATGACTTTTCTCTTTACATTTGTTTGGAACACCTCTATATTTCTCCTCTGTTTCTCTGTTTAATGCTTATGAAACTACTCATAGTAATTTTGTTTCACAGATAGCTTTGGGCCAACAAATAATAATTTATGTTTCCCCAAATTTGGAAGCAGTGAGATTGAAAACCATTTTCTAAAAGTTTGTATTCATCTGTTCTTTCTCCTTAGCTAGGTTTTGATTTCCTGCTTTATCCAGTTATTTGATATATTGTGTCGGGTGTTATTATAACAGAGCTGATATATATTGGAAGACAAACAATTTAAAATGCATCCAGTGAATAGATGACTATTAATCCTTTGAGGTAAAGTAAGTTTGTTTCTGTTCTTGCATTTTAATAATAATTATCTTCTGTTCATCATTAGTCACCATGCTAGAAACTTTATATGTTTAATTAATATTTTATTACTATGACGATAGCACATTTATAGTAAAAGTTGCAAGCAGTACAAAAAGTAAAATATGAGTCTTCTCTACACTTCCAAATGGCCCAGTGCAACACTCTAGCAGGAAACAATGTTAGCATTTTCCCATATTCCCATATACACTAACCATATATGTGAGTCTTCCCCACTTTTTCAGTGAAATGGGTTCATACCACATTGGCTTTTCTGCAGCTGGATTTTATTCACATATGAAGAGGTATTACTTTGGACTTCTTTCCCTAGATTAATATTGATTTAACTCACTCTTTTTTATTGTACAGAATATCAAACTTATGGATATGACAGAATTTAAGTCTCTATTGATAATTTAGATCATATCCATTTTCTACTGTTACAGGCAGTGGTGCAGTCAACATCTTTCTCTGGACATTTGTCTTTACACATTGTTCAAGTATCAGAAAAGGTGATGGCACCCCACTCCAGTACTCTTGCCTGGAAAATCCCATGGACAGAGGAGCCTGGTGGGCTGCGGTCCATGGGGTTGCAAAGAGTCGGACACGACTGAGCAACTTCCCTTTCACTTTTCACTTTCCTGCATTGGAGAAGGAAATGGCAACCCACTCCAGTGTTCTTGCCTGGAGAATCCCAGGGATGGGGGAGCCTGGTGGACTGTTGTCTATGGGGTCACACAGAGTCGGACACGACTAAAGTGACTTAGCAAAGCAGAGAGATTGTTCAAGTATATCCAAACTGTGTAAACCCTAGTAGAATTGTGAGTCAAAGGATGAGGGTATTTTAAATTTTGAATAGTAATGCCATGTTGCTCTTTCAGAAGGTTATCTTAGTTTGCTTTTCACACAAAGTTAACTCTAAAAAGAGTCAAGACTTTGAGACTCTAATAATGTAAATAATTTGACCCAGGTTCTCAGTAACTAGTAGAGTCAGCTTTAAAATTTGGACTCATCCAGGCCATTTCTTCTAAGCTACAGATATCTGATGCCATTTTAAAACACAGTTTTGGCTTTGAAACTAGGAAGCATCATTTCATATTTTTTCAACATTCTCCTCACTTAAGCAATAATAATAATTCTTTCATTGTAAATACATAACCCTTTATGGTTTAAAGTATATTTTTACATTCTCAGAGTAATCATATGAGGTGGACATTGATTTGTACCCTGATTTACACTTGTGAAGAACTGAGGCCCAAAGGAAAAAAATCTTAAATTTTAAAATGTAATCAAAAGATGGTCCTCGGCCCAAGGCCGTATAAGCCTCAGAACCAATAAAAACTCAGGACATAAAAATGCTAGTAGAAAGGTTGAAATAGGAGGTGTGAGATTAGTGGCTTTAGATATATTGACATTAGCCTGTTATACTCACGAACAACAGGAAATACACTAAAATACCGGCTATCGGGCCTCACCACATCCCAAGCCAGCGCCTCAAGAATAGCTTTCTTTTGGCAATCCCTGTGTGTTATGGCCCTGGGGAAAACAGGTGATTTCAACATAGCTCTTCTAAAGTCATTCATTATATTTGATCCAAGACTTATTTTAAACTTCCACTGTAAATAATAACTGTCACTGCATTTGTAATCACACAGCATTACATTTATCACAATAGTTCCTTTTTATGATGTTGAATCTTCCTCTAGCTCATCTCTTTTGCTGTTCTGACTCAGATCAAATTTTTTTTTTCACTTGTTTCAGTGAAAAAACTTCAGTGAAAGTTCTAAAGAAACAAAGTCTTTCTCTTTGTGGCCTTAAAGCCAACTCTTGACATTAGTTGGAAATTTTGCCATTGTCCTGGTTACCTGAATTCTTATACAGATACATTAATTGAACTTAATCTGTAAACATTTCTGAGGACAATTTTGTGCCAGCTTTTGCTTTTTCATCATTTTTAACTTATAATCTGCAACTTTTTTGTAAAGTCAAATTGATTGTTCCCAGTTTATGCTTAAAGAAACTGAATCTTAGAAAGCTCATGTGAGTTACTTCAAATACAAACCGAAGTCATAGTTCAATTATTCTTTACTATCCACTCATACCTACTTCATTACAAGAAGTCTCCGAGTTACCAAACAAGTTATGTTCCAAAAGTTCATTTGTAAGTAAGTTATTTGGCACTTGAACTGCAATTTACCACACCGGGGGCGGCGGGGGCGGGGGGGAATGTTATAAATCATGATTAGGTCCCTTGGCTGACCTGCAAAAATCTATTTAACTCTTATGTAACTACAAAATGATGCTTTGGCGATAAAAACAAGAGAGAATGATAGTTGTCATTCTTGTTACACAGAAAAAGAGAAATTATTTTTCCTGATTAGAAATAGAGTCAATGAAAAGACAGGGAAACAGAGACATTTTGGAGCGTCTAGAGGGGGTCTCAGGGTACTTTCACGAGCATTCATGGTTGAGGTTACTCTGTCTGAAAGTCAGTTTCACCTGAAAACCTTGAGGATTTTTGTTAGATACTTCTTACTAGCCTAAGTCACCTGATACCTCTGATTAGTGGCAGTAGGAGTGATTGAATTAAGCCAAAATAGACTCTCTGAAATGATATTAACCCACCTAGTATGGTCAGAACAAACCAGTAGACCCAAAAAAGAGTATTCCTATTCTGTCTGTCTTGATAAAAGGGCCAAGAGGAGGTCCTGATTTTCTCAGCAGATCTCATCAGCGCCAGTAGCTTGGCTGAGGTCCGTAGAGGAGTCTTGGGAACATGAGTCATGGGTAAAGGCAAGAGAAAGCATGTGCCTTCTGTGATTTCTCTAGAGCATTTGTACAACGAGAGTTTCTGATGCTGAGAAATGACTACATTTTTATCTCATCAAGTGATTACTTCTTCAATTTTCTAGGTGGTCTTTCACTTAACCGTGAAAATAAACATCTTAAATTTCAGTTAACTTTTTATGAAGTCTGATGCCTTTTTGGATGGCCCCTTATTAGTATGTTTTATCATTTTCAGAACATTTGCACAGAGCTTTTTGTTTTGTTAACAACAGAAGAAAGGATATATCCTTCACTAAATGGAAACTTAAGGGAGCAGATCTTGCTGAGATGGCAGATTAAGAAAGTGGTACAAAGAAAATTAGAGTCTGTGCCTCCAGGATCAGTTTAGGGCTCTTAACCAGTTTATCTACACTGTCTTCCCACTAGTTGGATAATACATTTAACTACAAATGCTCTGTGTTGGGGATATCATTTGAATGTTTTTTAGTGGGTATTTATACCCGGAGTGATTTAACTGAAGGATAGGGCATTTTACTACAATTCAAAATCTTTCTCAGTGGTCATATTAAAGGAACTTGGGACTGACAGACCACTTTCAAAAGGGACGGTAAGGCTGATGAGAGAAGTAGCATCTGCTTGACTTATATATATGTTTGATATTTATAAATGTTTTATCTTTTCCACTAAAATCATGGGGTCGCAAAGAGTCAGACATGACTGAGCAGCTGAACTGAACTGAACTGAACTGAACAATGATGTTCCTTGGAAGAATAGCTGTGCCAAACTTAGACAGTGTTTTAAAAAGCAGAGACATCACTTTGCCAACAAAGGTCTATTTAGTCAAAGCTATGGTTTTTCCAGTGGTCGTGTATGGATTGAGAGTTGGACCATAAAGAAGGCGGGGCACCAAAGAATTGATGCTTTCAAACTGTGGTGCTGGAGAAGACTCTTGAAGGTCCCTTGGACAGCAAGGAGATCCAACCAATCAATCCTAAAAGCAATCAACCTTGAATATTCATTGGAAGAACTGATGCTGAAGCTGAAGCTGCAATACTTTTGGCTATCTAATGCAAAGAGCTGACTCATTGGAAAAGGCCCTGATGCTGGGAAAAATTGAGGGCAAGAGGAGAAGGGGGCAACAGAGGATGAGACGGTTGGATGATATCACTGACTCAATGGACATGAGTTTGAGAAACTCAGGGAGATAGTGAGGACAGAGAAGCCTGGTGTGCTGCAGTTCATGGGGTCACAAAGAGCTGGACATGACTTAGCAACTGACTAACCACAGCAACAAAGCGTATCTTCTGGGTGTTAGTATTCAGATTGAAACATTATGCGTTGTTCTGGCATTCTCTGCTCAGAAAGGTCCCTGTTGAGTAGTTTATAATCTGGGTGAAAATATGCATACGTATCGTCCTCATGGGTGATGATTTCTTCTGGTACCTGCGTGTCTACCAGAGGTGGGGAGGGACTGGAGAGAGATTTTGCCTGAAGTTGTTTTGTCTTCTCAGAAGAATGCTATGCCAGAGGGTTAGTGAGCCAAACAATGGTTATCTTTTTTATTCTTGGCATCATGTGTAGGTCAAATAAACCAATAGCATTTGATGATCCATTTTTCTTACTGCATTTCCAGATTTTGTATGTGTGTTGGTCAGAAGTTGGTAAAGTAAGAAAGAAAGTTGTTTTTGCTTTTGTTTGTTGACCAGGCAGAAAAAAATATTACTGGTAACTTGAACATTAATTTTTTCTCTATATTTAAGGCCTGGACCCTTTGATAGAGGGGTAAAAAATAATTTAAAAATCTCACCTGAAGCAAATCCCAGCCATAGTACTATTTTTCTTATGTGCAAGCAATACTACCCTATAGGACATAACATAGAAAAAAGTTAATAAGATCACGACAACTTATGTTTATTATTTTTTTAGCATTATATTTGTTAGTTTAGAGGATAAAACTGTTGCATCTGATATCTTGGTGGCCACAATTCTTAGCTGATTGGCTTCTGTTTTCTTTTGTTTATTCTTATTCTAAGACCTAAGTGACGTAGATGGAAAATCATATTTCCTTGACATTTTGAAAAGATGTAAGACATTCTTAAGATTATTCACATTATCTTAACCCACACAACTAATTGCCCTCACGAATAATCACCCTCGCCTTTCATTTTGCCTGTTGTTTCTGTATCAGAAACCTCAAGCATGATATTATTGAAAAGCTAAAGAATGATATTGGTATCCCCTCTCTATTCTACCACCTCCCCACCCCCATCCTAAAAATATTCTAATTCTTTTTTTTTTTTTTAACTTATTTGATTACATCTTGTCTTAGTTGTGACTCGCAGGCTCCAGAGCATGCTCAGTAGTTGGGGCGCATGGATTTAGTTGCCCTGCAGCATGTGGAATCCCCCAACCAGTGATCGAACCCACATGCCCTGCATTGCAAGGTGGATTCTCAACCACTGGACCACCAGGGAAGTCCCAAAATGTTCTGATTCTTAACTGATGATTTTCACATCTAGGATGAGGAGAGAAGATAGATAGATACTAAAAATAGAGGTGGGGCAGGAGGAAGGCATGGCAGCCCACTCCAGTATTCTCGCCTGGAGAATCCCCATGGACAGAGGAGCCTGGCGGGCTACGGTCCCTGGGGTTGCAGAGAGTCAGACATGACTGAGCGACTAAGCACACGGGGAGGAGAGGGCTCTGCCTGGTGTGGCTGGGAGGCGAGAAGAGGAGGGCTAGCTCACCAGCTGGTTCTGTCGCACGAGTGGTAGGGCTTCCCCTAATGCTTTCACAACTCCTGCAAGAACCCTTGTTTTCGAAGAGCTATTTAAAGATATTTTTCCTGTCTTTTCTACATAATTGTCTGTCTGACTGTAAGTGGTTGTTTTATATTGTTTTCTTTCTTAGGGTCAGGAAACTGGAGCATGGCCATGAGCAACGGAAACAGTGATTTTATGGTTCTGAGCAATGGCAGCATCGCAACCAGTGCTACCACGCCTGCTCCCCTCACCCCCTGTGATGGAGACCCTGCAGCCCAGCAGCTCACACCCAAAGAAGCACCCAGAACAAAAGTGAGTCCAAATGGATGCCTGCAAGTTAATGGCACCGTTAAATCATCCTTTCTGCCTTTAGACAACCAAAGAACGCCTCCGGTGTTACCCCAGTGCTGCCATCCTTGCCCATACCATCACCCTTTGACTCCCCATGACAGTCACCAAGAGTGCCATCCCGAGGCTGGCCCTGCAGCACCTCCTGCTTTGGCCTCGTGTTGCATGCAGCCACACTCAGAGTACTCTGCATCTCTCTGTCCAAACCATTCACCCGTTTATCAGACAACGTGCTGTCTTCAGCCCTCTCCATCCTTCTGCCTGCATCATCCGTGGCCTGACCATTTTCAGCATCAGCATGTGCCGCAGCACATAGCCAACATCAGGTGAGTGGTCCGCAAGGTTTGCTGGGCTTTAGCATTCGACTAATTCCATGTGAATGTGACTGCTTGTGTTGATTTCTCCAAAAGGAAGAGAGAAGAATGTATCAGGAAAAGGGAATTAATGAAACTGCTTACTTTGTGGATTGTGTGAAGGCTGTTAAAATGCAAATGAAGTATTATTTTATCTGTTTTATCCGGTGACTTCTTAGTCAGTTAAACCCTCTCTTCCTTATTTTCCTGTTGGTGAGCTGGTTAGGTGGCCCTGCTAGGCCTTGAAGTATAAAGTTCAGTAAAAAGTTTTATTGTCAGTAATTTCTATTATTAAACATGGGAGATGGATATATTTGTGATGAGGCTGCCTAAATAGGAGCCTTTGTTTGCTACTATTGATAGTGATCAACATTTATGAAAAAGAAGTATAAAACCAGGTGCTTCATTAAGGCTGTACTCACAGTTTCTATTCAAATCGTTTGGCTGATTATGTAATATATTGAGATGATACAAAAGCAACAATTTCTTTCATAGCAGGTAGGACCTATAAATCTGTAGCATAGGACTTTTAAAAAAATGTATTTTGTAAAATAAAGCATGTTCGGATCTGGTAGGTTGAAAAATACTAGAAAATCTCTGCCATCGCCTGCTCTCCTTCTTATCTCCCGCTGTGATTTCTCTGATACATGCTTTCCAGCTTTTTTTTGCCATGAGTAAGTTTAAAGTCACACATACTGCAGGTGAGCAATCATAACATATTTTATAAAATCCTAAGTACTCAACAGAGACCAAGAATTATATTTTTTGGTTGTAAAAAGTCTTAAAAGAGCTAGAAGAGGACATTCTCTTTTAAAATTAGGGTATGATTTTTATACAGGGAAATGCATATATCTTAAGTGTATGGTTTGATCAGCTTTGACAAATGTATACAGAAGTATAAGGCATACCTCAGTCAGATGTAAAACATTTCTGTCACCCCAGAGAGTTCCTTTATGCCACTGCTTAGCCATTCCTTCTCTCTTCACCAGAAGCACTGTTCTGAGTTCTGTTACCATAGATTATTTTCTTTGCTTTAAGACTTCATATGAACAGAATCATAACAATATGTACCCTTTTCTATCTGACAATTTTTACTCGTAACATTTTTGAGACTACTAACTGCTATTTGTGTTACTTTCCCTTTTTATTGCTGAGTAAGTAATTCACTGTGTCCAGGTAGCAAATTCACTTGTAAGTAAAGGAGTACAAACTTCCAGTTCTAAAATAAATCAGTCATGAGGATGTGATGTACAGGGTGATGACCATAGTTAATAATACCGTATTGTAAAGTTGAAAGTTGCTAAGACAGTAGACCTTAAAAGTTCTCATCACAAGAAAATTAATTTGTAAATATGTGGTAATAGATGGTAAGCAAACGTAATATGATGATCAATTTGCTGTATATACAAATATCGAATCATTATGTTGTACACCTGAAACTAATGTTATATGTCAGTTATATCTCAATTTTTTTTTAATCACATCCAGACAGGGATTAAGTGATAAATACTTTTAACTTTTATCAGGTTTTAGATGCTGCTGAGATTATCTGGTTTCAGTCTTTTGAAAAGAGAGGAAGAGAAAGACGGGGAAAAGGACAAGGGATGGGATGGAGGGCATGGGGATCCTCTGCAGCGTGTTTCTGCAGTTGCTGAATAGTTTTTTCCTATCAGATGCGAGAATCTTTTAGTTTATAGAACTATGGTGAAAGCATTCACCAAAGCCATTTCTTAGAAGATTGGTCCTGACAGCATTGTGCAGCATGGCTAGTTTCAGAGTCTTTCCACTTTGAATGAAACAGTATGTGTTATATAGTCATAAATACTGATATTTTAGAATCATAAATTATATGGTTTCAGGATGTGAGATGATATTTTGAAGCTGATCCCTCCTTTAAAAACTGTCACAAAATAGTAGAACAATGGGCATGAAACCAGTTGTTTCAACATGACAGACATATCAGTACTTTCAGGATTCTGACTTAGCATTTCTCAATGATCTAATTTTAAAGGGATGAAAGTCCTATATGCATATGACTTTAAATAGAATGGTATTAAAAAAAGACCAAACTTTTTAAAAGTACCATATTTGCCCATCAGGAAAAACTGTAGAAGAAACTGGAATATTATGTGAAAATTTTTTCATATAAGAATTTTATCTCAAGAATTTGAACCTTTTGATGAACCGTTTGTAATAGACATAGACTTTTTTTAAGATGCCTGTGAAGGAATGGTATGTGTCCAGTTGTGTATATTACATACTTTATTGTAAAATATGTGCTTCCAGAAATTCTTCCCTATCTGCTATATTTTTGTATTTAACATGTATATAATCAGTAGTATTTACTGAATATTTATGTGTGCCAGGCACCAAAGACATAATTCCAAATGAGATGAGACTTTTTTTTTCCCCTTCATAAAACTGTAAGCTAGTAGGGACGGGGACAGAAAAGCAAACAAGGCAGCTACTGGCAGCTCTTATCTCTTATTGTGATAAGAGATACCAGTTCAGTTCAGTTCAGTTCAGTCGCTCAGTCGTGTCCGACTCTTTGCGACCCCATGAATCGCAGCACGCCAGGCCTCCCTGTCCATCACCATCTCCCGGAGTTCATTCAGACTCACGTCCATCGAGTCCGTGATGCCATCCAGCCATCTCGTCCTCGGTCGTCCCCTTCTCCTCCTGCCCCTAATCCCTCCCAGCATCACAGTCTTTTCCAATGAGTCAACTCTTCGCATGAGGTGGCCAAAGTACTGGAGTTTCAGCTTTAGCATCATTCCTTCCAAAGAAATCCCAGGGTTGATCTCCTTCAGAATGGACTGGTTGGATCTCCTTGCAGTCCAAGGGACT
>SJYX01015904.1:90843-102217 GCA_006410675.1 Oreotragus oreotragus
TGTTGAGCTTTAAGCCAACTTTTTCGCTCTCCTCCTTCACTTTCATCAAGAGGCTTTTTAGCTCCTCCTCACTTTCTGCCATAAGGGTGGTGTCATCAGCATATCTGAGGTTATTGATGTTTCTCCCAGCAATCTTGATTCCAGCTTGTGTTTCTTCCAGTCCAGCGTTTCTCATGATGTACTCTGCATATAAGTTAAATAAGCAGGGAGACAATATACAGCCTTGACGTACTCCTTTTCCTATTTGGAACCAGGAAAAATGTTACACATGGAGAAGAGGTGGTCTGGTCGACCGTGGGAATGGTCTGTGTAAAGACTTACAAAGTAGTGTAAACCCAACTCCAGCATGGTTGAGTATGACTAGGCGCTAGAGAAGAAAGTGTACTAGCAAGGGGAGAGGTATACTGGGCCTAAATCATGAGGGGCAGGTGAGTCACCTGAGACTTCTGGACGGTATCCTGAGCCAGTGAGAGGCAGTGTGGATGTTTGTGTGTGCATGACTTTTTTATTGTGAAAAAATATGCAGAACATAAAATGTATCATTTGAATCATTCCTGTGAGTACAGTTCAGTAGCATTAAGTACATTCGCATTGTTGAGCAACCATCACCACCATCCCTTCTCCAGAACATCCATCATCTCCCCAAACTGAAACTCCATACCCATTAAACAATAATTTCCCATTCTTCCCTCCCAGCCCTTGGCAACCACCACTCAACTTTCTATCTCCATGAATTTGGCCACCCTAGGTGCCTCATATGAATGGAATCATACAGTATTTGTTCATTTGTGACTGATTTCACTTAGCATCATGTCTTCAAGGTTCATCCAAGTGGTATCATGTATCAAAATTTTCTCCTTTGGAAAGGCTGATTAATACCCCCTTGTATGTATATACCACATTATTTTCATCCATGTATATGTCAGTGGACACTTGGATATTGTGAACAGTGCTGCTCTGAACATGGATGAACAGATACCTGTTTGAGTTCCTGCTTCCACTTCTTTTGGTTACATACCCAGAAGTTAATTACTGGATCATGTGGAAATTCTATGTTTAACTTCTTGAGAATCTGCTACACTGTTTCCACAGCTGCTGTGTACATCCTTGCCAACACTTGTTCTTTTCTGTTTTTTTTTTTTTTAATTGTTTTATAATAGCCATCCTAATGGGTGTGACATTATAGATTTTTAAGCAAAAAATAATTCAGATTCATATTTTAGAGAGGTCTGTAACCTGCATTGTGGAAAGTAGATTGAACTGGGTCAGGACTGTCGTAGAGAGAAAGACCTTTAGAAGCATTTTTGCAGGTGAGAGAAAGTGATGACTTGATCCTGGATTTAGAAATAATTTCACACTAGGAAGATTTATGAGGTAGAATCTACTAGGTTTGGTGAACCACTGGTTATGGGAGAGGAAGAGAAGGAGAATCACAACTGACTTGCAGTTTTCTGTGAGCAACTAAGCAGGTAGATGGGGATGCCAGTCATTAAAATGGGGAGGATAGAAGGCTTAGCAAGCAGAGCTTCTGGGGTTGAGGGTGGGTAGTAACAATGGAAGAGTACTGTCCTTTGAGCTTTCTTGAAAGAATAAGGATGCTGAGTTATACATGACAATTTCACTGAGGGTAACGATACTATTGGAGGTGATCGTAGGATGAAAACTGGAGCATTTAGACTCAGCCCAGCGTGCATGTATTTGCAGCATTGTACTATGGACAAGGCACTAAGCCAGGTGCTGTGTCTGTCCTTCCCAAATCAGGAAAACCATCCACCGAAACAAATGTGGATGTGGATATAGCTACTGTGTAAGAGCAGGACAGTTTGGGATAGAATACGCAGGATGGTCTAACTAGGAAATGCTGAAAATGAGGATGTTGTGTGATACTTTGCTGCCTTTTATTAGCTACTCTACCCAACACTTTTAGGACAGTTATTAGAACAAAGATTCTAGGTTCTATTCCTCTACCAGGAATGCTAATTCTCTAAATCTTTTTATTTTCTTTTTGTGATTTCTTGCATGTTGCTTTTTTAAAAATTGATACTCTCAAATACTTAATGAAATATTCAATTAATGTTTGGGATGTACTTCTGACTTGATAATAGTATAGAATGTTCACATCACTTTAAGATTATCTTAAAGGTTGTCAGCCTTGTAGTAAAATTATATATAGATGGAAGATCCCAGATACGTTCAATTGCTATTCCTTTTTGCACCTACAAATACACCCACCTGGTTGGTATTTTAAAGTTGCTATTTGTTTATAAAATACTTAAGCCGCATAGAATTTCTTAAAAAGCCAATCAAATAGAAAATATAATTTTATCCCAGCCCATTTGCCACCTCCTTTCAGTTGTTCATATTCTCATTTCTCTTTTGCCCACCTTCTGTGCTTCAGTAGGTTATCTTTCATTGTTTCTTGACTCTCTAAGCTGTAATAAATCTTTCTAAGAGATTCATTATAGTCAATCACTTGTGTGTGTGTTTTTGCTGTTTTTAAAATTATCTTTTAATCATCTGACTGATTAAGATAATTGCAAGGGTCACATTTAGTATATTCTCTTTTGATTTTATTTATCACCATATATTAAGTAGTTCAACTTAATATTGTTTTAAAGCTTCTGGCTTTTTCATGTATAGATTCCTATCCTCATGCCCATCAGTCGGCTGATAATATGACTAATTGAGAACACTCAGAATTTTTTTTTTAACTTTTTTATTTTGTATTGGGGTATAGCCGATTAACAATGATGTGATAGTTTCAGGTGAACAGCAAAGGGCCTCAGCCATACATATACGTGTATTGATTCTCCCCCAAACTCCTCTCCCATCCATAATATTGAGCAGGGTTCCATGTGCTATACAGTAGGTCCTTGTTGGTTATCTATTTTAAGTATAGCAGTGTGTACATGTTTATACCAGTTTCCCTAACTATGCCCCCATCCTTGCCTCCTGGCAACCATAATTTCATTCTCAAAGTCTGTGAGTCTGTTTCTGTTTTGTAAAGAAGTTCATTTGTATCATTTCTTTTTAAAGTCTACATATAAGGGGTGTCATACGATATCTCTCCTTCTCTGACTTACTTCACTCAGTATGACTATCTCTAGGTCCATCCATGTTGCGGCAAATGGTATTATTTCATTTTTAACGGCTTAGTAATATTCCATTGTATGTATGTACCACGTCTTCTTTATCCATTCCTCTATCAGAGAACACTGAGAATTTTGAAAAGGCAGATAGTAGTCTCTCCCTACCATGAGACGAAGCCTCTATCCACAAGTCCTAAACTTAGTTGATTATCAGTATTCACCAGGGGAATTAAAGAATAAGATAAGTTTGATAATAATGAGAAGTTTAGCTTGCAGTAGAAACGATAAAGCATTCAGGAGTTCAGAAGTGGGAAGGATCCCTGTAGGTTGATAAAGTTAGGGACAGTCTGACAAGAGAGAGCTTGAGTGACCCCTGAAGCGTGACCGGGAATGATAAAGGGACTGCCTGCATAGTGCAGAACACAGAAGGTGGTGGGGAAGCCTGGAAGGGGAAAGCGTACAAAAATAAAAGCCTACATAAGGAAGAGTAAGGAGAACAGGATGGCCGGGGTGAAGGGATCATTTGTACTGTCAGGAGGGACAGCTCTTCCTAATTTTACATCCTGAGTACAGTCAGGTCCTGTAAAAGGCTGCATGGTAATGACCTACTCTTTATCCTCAGAGCTCTGGAAAAACCTCTCAGGAGCCAGTCACATTCCATGTGTGCTCACTGAAGCAAAGTTTTGAATGACTCATTTGGGAATCTTCTTATTGCCATATTAAAGTGAAAGGGTAATGGTATTATGACAATTAATGTGGAGTTCTACATCCAAAAATAGCATACAAGATTTCTAATCTAAACTATACTTACCCTTTAATTTGGTGTTGCAAAAAATGTTCCTGATGTTCACAGAGGGCTGCATAAAGGATACTTGGCAATGACCAATAAACTCGTTATCATGGTAGGGAACCTGTGATAGTTTTGGGTGCCTGCCAAATGCATTTTTATTTCTNTTTAATTTGGTGTTGCAAAAAATGTTCCTGATGTTCACAGAGGGCTGCATAAAGGATACTTGGCAATGACCAATAAACTCGTTATCATGGTAGGGAACCTGTGATAGTTTTGGGTGCCTGCCAAATGCATTTTTATTTCTCTGAGGGTGATTTCATAGACAGATGGTCACTTTTGAATGTTCCCCATGGCACTCTAGAGGAATTAGGGCTATACCGAGTTAAGAAGACTTGGCACAGAGGGGGACCATGGAACCCTACCATTAGTTCAGCCTCTGAAAGGTTAAACAAACATTGTCCCTACCTCTGCATACATTGTGACTATATAATTTTTGTAACCTATATTTCCTTTCTCCTTGAGTTCTTTATTAGTTTTCCAATTTCAGACTCGCTTTTCTCCGAGGTTTTCTTTTTGTTTGCCCTTAGGACACTAGTTACTTTCTCTGAAGGGAACAATTTTTCCTAAAAAGTAAGACCTGAGAATTCTTGTATTTGGTTAAAAGAGATAGAATCTACCACTTGGAATCTGTTTCCTTTGTGTATGTTGTATCATAACGTCCAGGGTTAAATTATAGACCTGAGCACCATTTTCCGAAGGGTCTTACTTTGCTGCACCTGGCCTGCAACACTCCACCCTCCCCCTTCCCTAAGCCTGCCAATGATGTTATTTTAGTTAGCTAGGAAATTTGAACCGAAAGTCCCTCTGAACACTTCATCAGCAGTGTAGCATGAACTTGGCATTGACACAGATCCTGGAGTCTCTGATTTGCCCAGATCACCAGATTCAACTCAAATGGCTTTTCTGAGATGTTGGAGCAATGAGTGGAGAAATTTCAAGGTTAGTTACTCACTTATTTAGTAGGTATTTAATAAATACTACGTGCTAATCGCTGGAGACGGGGGTAAAAACTGCAAGCATGGGTCCCAATTTCCAAGATGTAGAGGTAATGCGGACAGGGTAAGATGCTCATATTTCAGCATGCGTTGACCTCAGATAGACAGCTCTTTTTGATCAACAAATATTGACTGCAGAGCTGCTCTGTTCTCTGGAACACAGAAGTTAAATATCAGTGCTTTTACAGAGACACAAGCAGGGTTTATATATTAACAAAAAAGGAGAACGAGACTGTCTACTGTTTTATAAATTCATTTTCCCCTCTTTTCCTCTCTTACCATTGGGAGATTGTGTGCATGTGTGCTAAGTTGCTTCAGTTGTGTCTGAGTCTTTGTGACACTGTGGACTGTAGCCCAGGTTCCTCTGTGCATGGGATTCTCCAGGCAAGAATACTGGCGTGGATTGCCATGCCCTTCTCCAGGGCATCTTCCCAATATGGGGATCAAATCCGCATCTCATGTCTCCTGCATTGGCAGGTGAGTTCTTTACCACTAGCACCACTAATAGCTAAACAATCACTTGCCTTTATATACAGTTGCTATAAATTATAACCTGGCCAGGACTGCAAGGCAGGTGTCTTTGTTCAGGATCATCCAATAAAATTAAAAATTCAGCTCTTCAGTCACACTGGGCACCTTGCAAGTGCTCAGTAGCCACTAGTGGCTACCATATCGGACAGCACAGATATAGAACACATCCATCACTGCAGAAAACTTTTATTGGAAAACTATCTTTCTTGACCCTGATAAAGCAACTGGAATCCCTTTTTAACCTCTTTGGCAGCAAGTGGAGCATGTATCATGTAGAGTAACAGCAGTATTTAACAGTGAATACCCTTTTTGGTCAACATAATTCTAATTCATTGGAGTATGGTTGCTTGTATTTTGTTTATAACAAGGAAATGACAAAAGATAAAATTCCCTTTCTCCAAAAATCTGAACGTCTAAAGCCCCATATTATTATTATTTTTTTTAATGTAGCAGGTCAGCAATATCCTTCAACATCTTCTAGAAGCCATAGTTAATGTCTAATAAAAACTACTACAGATCAATCTGGAGGCAAAAGTGCCAGTGTATTGAATTTATAGTTGCCTGCACTTTCTATTTGTGGATCTAAAATACAAATGTTAAAACAAAGTTTTCCTGAAAAGTAGATAAGCAAGTACAGCTAGCCTCTAGGAGTAATCATGGCTACTACATTACAGCTCTCATTTTTCTTTGCTCAATCCTTCTTCCTTTCCTTCCTGTACAACATGAGGTGGGAAGAGCATGGACTTTAGAAGAGATGCCCTATGTTTGAATCCTGGCTCTACCATTGAATAGCTTTGTGTTCTTCAGTAAATATTGCATCTCTCTCAGCTTTCGTTTCTGTCTCTGTAAAAATGGGAGTAACAGTGGCTGTGTGCTTAACCACTCAGTCGTGTCTGATTCTTTGTGACCCCATGGACTGTAGCCTACCCGGCTCCTCTGTCCATGGAATGCTCCAGGCAAGAATATTGGGGTGGGTTGCCATTTCCTCCAAGGGGGTCTTCTCAACCCAGGGATGGAACCTGCGTCCCCTGTCTGTCCTGCATTGCAGGTGGATTCTTTAAAGTTGAGCCATCAGGGAAGCCCTAGAACCAAGCCTAGTGCCTAGAACCAGATTATTAGTCTCCTTTCTCTTCTCTTTCTGCTTTTGTTCCTTTCATTTTCTTCCCTTAACTTTTTGTTGTTGTTCTTTGCTTTGTGTACTTATTTTTGTTACTATTGTTTCAGAAATCAGGTTATTATTGAATCCCAATTTAAATAAATACCTGATGTGTTGCTTTTCACTCTCATTTATGAATTGTGTATCTTTTTTACCCCATCAACCTACAGGAAAGAGCAAATGGGAAAGATGGTCACTAAGTTGCCTTTTGGAAGAGGAAAGGGGAGTTGTTGAGAATAAATGGGCCTCTCCAACCCCAAGACTCAGAGCCTTTATACTTTATACTAATTGTATAATCTGATTATGACAGTTAATTTTAGAAGTCTGGTAGGATTTAATCTTGATTTCACTGAAACCAAGGTTTATTTTTACATTCCTTAAAGTAGTCAAAATTAACTTTTTAAAACAGGATAATGTTTGTAAAATTTAAAATGTTCCAAGCTTGCTTGCCAAAGTAAGTCAGTTTGGCAGTCAAATTGAGTAAAGGCCTATTTTATTAGTAAGACGTCTTTTAGAGACGTCTATATACTATAAATGAACCGATTTTAGAGTGTGCTATGCCTCATGGAATGCTTTGCACAGTCTGTAATACATTTCAAAATATGAGCCTTGGTCATCTTTTACTTTAATAATAAATGTCAGGAAACAATAGCCTCTTTATTCCTTAAAATTAATTAATATAACATTTTGGAATGAAGCAAATGTATTCTCCAATTGCCCCCTTTCTATAGTGTTCCTACTTGTTTAGCAGATTCTAGAGACTGAAGAAAAATAGGAATGGTTCAATTTTTCTCTTTTTCGTTAAAAAAAAGTTTAAAAAGGTAAAATATTTAGCAAACAGCAAAACATAAAAGATATTGTTATGAATCTGTTACATTTCTAATTGCAGGAAAGAACCAACTGTACTACTAAATCTTCTTTCCAAACGTAAGTGGATTGTTAGGTGTAATTTAAGAGACTTTCTAGGGCTTCCCTGGTGATCCAGTGGGTGGGAGTCCACCTTGCAATGCAGGGGACACTGGTTTGATCCTTGGGCTGGGAAGACACGGCATGCCACAGAGCAGTTAAGTCCGTGTGTCACAACTCTGAGCCAGTGCTGTAGAACCCACACTCCTCAACTGCTGAGACCATGCACCGCAACTGCTGAAGCTCTCGTGCCTGGAGCCCGAGCTCCACCACAAGAGAAGCCGCTGCAATGGAAAGCTCACTCACCACAATGAAGAGCAGTCCCCATCCACTGAAACTAGAGAAAGCCTGCACGTGACAAGGAAGACCGACCACAACCAAAAATAAATAAGTAAAGTTTAAAAAGAAAGGCGTAGAAAGCATCTTAAAAAGGAAAGAACTTAACATTTATAGGAAAATTTTCATTGCTATACTATGTTGTGGTCTTTTCAGCAAAATTCATTCTACAAAATTGTATCTTAAGAAACACAAACCAGAGAGTCAGCTGCTTAGCATTTTAGAGTTTGAAATACAGCCTGGTCTGGGACATATTTGGAACTCAAATATTTATTGAATGACTTATTACTGTCTCCCCCCTGCCCCCAATTCTCAGGGCATCTTTTTTTAATTGTGAAAAGTTGATAAAGCTTAAATTTTTTAAAAACCTCACAAAGCCAGATTGGTCACTGCCATCAAGCTGTTTATTATTTAATAGAGAGATTGGGGCAAAAGTAAATCACTGGCTTCCCTCAGTGGTTCAGCAGTAAAGAATCCGCGTGCTATGCAGGAGACCCAGAGAGTGGGGTTCGATCCCTGGGTCAGGAAGATCCCCTGGAGGAGGAAGTGGCAACCCACTCCAGTATTTTTGCCTGGAAAATCCCATGCGGGGCGGGCTACAGTCCATAGGGTCGCAAAGAGTGAGACACGACTGAATGACTAAACAAGAGCAGCAGCAACAAAAACCACAGTCTCTGGAAACCAGAATCGAGTTTAGAGGGTTATGTGAGTCCCAGAGAGGAAGGCGGAGTCATAAGACAGCTTCGAGAAGCAGCCTTGGGACATGCAAAGTCTTTCAAGAATAAGACAGGAGACCAGTTGCCCAAATATGGGCGAGGCGGCTGGGAGAGATGAGAGTGGGAGTAAGCGTGAGGGCAGCCTGGCAAGCAGCGTCCTCGGCCTGGGGGAGGCACACTGTGACCACTGGGCTTACTTCATCTGGCCTTTGGATAACAATAGGCCGTAGTTTGTCAAAGACTGCTCCCCTGAAACAGTGGGTTCTGAATGTTGTGGAGTCACCATGAAGGACTTGGGAAGTACCCGAGTACTTTATGTGCAGTGATGTCTATAGTTCCGATACCTTTGATGCACTGATATTTCCTTAGGCTTGCTTGTTGAACCATTTCTTTAGTACTGCTTTTGGGTACCAGCTACCAAGATGCCTAGCATTTAGTGAAGACTTGGAAATTGTTGAGTGAAACGAATAAATAATTGAACACCAGGCAAGTCCTTCTTATGCGGAGCTTGATTTTATGATGTTTTACTTTGATAATGAAAATCAGACACATTGGTCTCCTGGAATAAGGTATTTCCCACACAGTGGCAAAAGGTTTAAAACGTTTTGTTCCCTTAAGGACCCTATTTTATTAATTGTCAAGTCTCTTTGGGGGGGATATCACCTCCTGTCCTTTAAATCCCTCCTCAATGCAGTGGTTTCTGACTTCTAAAAAAAAGATTACAGCCTCATTCATGAAGTAAGAAAGGAAAGGTGGAACAAGATGGCGGAGGAGCAGGTGGTTGTGAAGTACATCTCTCTCCACGAATACATCAGGAAGGCACCTTCAGACACAGAAGTGCATGCAGAGCACCAGTTGAGAGTGGACAGGAGTACCTGACCAGTGGAAAGAATATATAGAACCACACAAAGCTTGGTAGGACAAAGGAACTGGGGGAAAACAGGAGTGTTAGTAGGACTTGACCTGTCCTCGGCGGGTGGGGGAACTGAGGCAGGGGTCCTAGCCCCACATCAGGGCAATTGTCTGAGTCAGAGGTGAAACATTTAAGGCTGAGAGTGAAACAGCTGATCTGTGGCAGCCTAAATGGAATGAGAATCAGACAGTCCTTGCCGCAGCCAAACATACCCAGGACAGGGATGCAGGTCCTCTGGAAGGTGCAGTGACTGGGAGCCGGAGTTTAGGGATTGTGGAGCAATCCCAGGGTGAGGGCTGCTGCTGNCTGAGAGTGAAACAGCTGATCTGTGGCAGCCTAAATGGAATGAGAATCAGACAGTCCTTGCCGCAGCCAAACATACCCAGGACAGGGATGCAGGTCCTCTGGAAGGTGCAGTGACTGGGAGCCGGAGTTTAGGGATTGTGGAGCAATCCCAGGGTGAGGGCTGCTGCTGACTGCAGAGAGACAGATCGAGAGGATGTGAGAGAGGAGATTGTGGTGGGAAATGCCTGTGGTGGAAAGCCAAGCAGCCACGGAAGCAAGGCAGTACTGCTGAGTCACGTGTAGGGGGTGGAGCCATCACCATAGCCTCTCTTTCCCCATACACCAGCATCTGAAGCTCATCAACAGAGAGGCTAGCCCATCGAAGGCCTGACTCACCAAACTACAGAGCAGGACCCCACCCAGGGGGCCCCTTTAAGTGCCTGATGCACCACAGATCTGCAGAGAAGGACCCCAGCTAGGGGGATCCCTCTATGTGCCTGACTTGCCAAACACTGGAGAAGGACCCCTAAGGACCCCTAAGTGCCTGAATGGTCAGAGCTACCGAGAAAGACTAGCCAAAGAGGCCTTCTGTTTGCCAGCTACAAGAGGCTAGAAAAAAGACTCTGACAGGGTCTTAACTCCTGGGGCGGAGGCAGTCCATGTCCCTGCACACTTGGCGCCACAAGGATCCCTGCAAGCCAAGCAGCTGCACCATCTTCACGCTCAACTCTCACTGGGGCAGAGCTGCCACAGGCAAAAAGAATCTTGCCTCTATGTGTGCAGGATCACTTCAGTCGTGTCCAACTCTGCAGCCCTATAGACTGTGGCCTGCCTGGCTTCTCTGTCAGGGAAGGGGGTTCTCCAAGCAAGCATACTGGAGCATATTGGCCAGTACTGGTCGCCATACCCTTCTAGAGCAGTATATTTCCTGCTGCCCCAGCCACCAACCCCCTGAGTACCTGGTGCTGCCAGAACCCCTGGGACCCAAGCAGATGCCCCACCTCCACACCTGGCCCTCACAGGGCCAAACCCATGTCCTCCAGGGCAGACTCAGGAGCAAACCCCAGTGGACGACCCCCATGTAGAGGTGGAAATCAAACCACAGTTGAAACCCAGGGGGAGCGTGGCTAAGGAAGAAGACCCAAAACCTTCCCACCAGCTATACAAGCTGCAGGTTAAATCCACACAATCAACTAGGCAGACTCTATGGAATATATAAAAGGCCATTGAGCGCACCCACAAAAGAAAACACACTAGTTCTGATAGCTATGGACATTGGAGGCAAGAACACACAGGAGTAGGACCAGATTAGAATCTGAGCTACCCCTACAACAGGTCTGGAGATCAGCACAGTGTTGGAGGGCTTCCTAGTGAGGAGAGGTGGCCTATAACCTCCAGCAAGGGAAAGGGCTCTTGACAGCAGTGACTCAAGAAAAACATTTATTATTCTTATGTTTTGACTTGTTCTGTAGATTCTTTTGGATTTTTTTTTCTGTTTTTCCTTCCCCTCCTCCCACCTCCCCCCCGACCACCTGTTGTAGTGTCAGTTTTTGGCACTATGAAATCTAATTAAGCCTTTGAGTCTTTTTTTTTTTTT
>SJYX01015904.1:103085-115813 GCA_006410675.1 Oreotragus oreotragus
CTTTTCTCTTTTTTTAATTTTAATTTTTTAAACCTATTATTATTTTTTCTGCATTTATTCCTTTGTTTGCTTTTCCTACTGTTCTTTTCCCCTTGCAGTTAATCTTTAATATATATAGATCTTCTCCATCTACCTCTATTTAAGACCCTAATGAAAGAAATCAAAGATGACATATGCAGATGGAGAGATATTCCATGTTCCTGGGTAGGAAGAATCAATATTGTAAAAATGACTTTACTACCAAATGCAATCTGCAGATTTAATGCAATCCCTGTCAAATTACCAGTGGCATTTTTCACAGAACTAGAACAAAAAATTTCACAATTCATATGGTCACACAAAAGACCCCAAATAGCTAAAGCAGTCTTGAGAAAGAAGAATAGAGCTGGAGGAATCAACCTTCCTGACTTCAGATTATACTACAAAGCTACAGTCATCAAGACAGTATGGTACTGGCACCAAAACAGAAATGTAGACCAATGGAGCAAGATAGAAAGCCCAGAAATAAACCCATGTACCCAGGTACCTTATTTTTGACAAAGGAGGCAAGAATATACAATGGGGCAAAGACAGTCTCTTCAATAAATGGTGCTGGGAAAACTGGACAGCTACATGTAAAAGAATGAAATTAGAACACTTTCTAACACCATACACAAAGATAAACTCAAAATTGATTAAAGACCTAAATCTAAGACTAGAAACGATAAAACTCTTAGAGGAAAACATAGGCAGAACACTCAATGACATAAATCAAAGCAAGATCCTCTATGAACCACCTCCTAGAGTGACAGAAATGAAAACAAAAGTAAACAAGTGGGACCTGATTAAACTTAAAAGGTTTTGGGCAGCAAAGGAAACTATAAGCAAGGTGAACAGACATCCCTCAGAATGGGCTAAAATAGTAGCAAGTGAAACAACTAACAAAGGATTAATTTCCAAAATATACAAGCAGCTCATACAACTCAATACCAGAAAAACAAACAACCCAATCAAAAAGTGGGGAAAAGCCCTGAACACACATTTCTCCAAAGAAGACATACAGATGGCTAGCAAACACATGAAAAGATGCTCAACCTTTCTCATCATTCAGTTCATTTCAGTTCAATCGCTCAGTCGTGTCTAACTCTTTGTGACCCCAGGAATCGCATCACGCCAGGCCTCCCTGTCCATCACCAACTCATCATTAGAGAAATGTAAATCAAAACTACAGTGAGCTATCACCTCACACCAGTCAGAATGGCCATCATCAAAAAGTCTACAAACAATAAATGCTGGAGAGGGTGTGGAGAAAAGGGAACCCTCTTGCACTATTGATGGGAATGTAAACTGATACAGCCACTATGGAAGACGATATGGAGATTCCTTAAAAACTAGGAATAAAACCACCATATGACCCAGCAATCCCACTCCTAGGCATATACCCTGAGGAAACCAAAACTGAAAAAGACACATGTATCCCATTATTCACTGCATCACTATTTACAATAGCTAGAACATGGAAGCAGCCTAGATGTCCATTGACTGATGAATGGATAAAGAAGTTGTGGAATATTACATGATGGAATATTACTCAGCCATAGAAAGGAGGGCCTTTGAGTCAGTTCTGATGAGGTGGATGAACCTAAAACCTATACACTGAGTGAAGTAAGTCAGAAAGAGAAAGATAAATATCATATTCTAACGCATATATATGGAATCTAGAAAAATGCTGCTGAAGAATTTATTTACAGGGCAACAATGGAGAAACAGACAAAGAGAATAGACTTATGGACATGGGGAGAGGGGAGGAGAGGGTGAGACGTATGGGAAGAGTAACATGGAAACTTACATTACCGTATATGAAATAGATGGTTTAGTCACTAAGTCGTGTCCAACTCTTGCTATCCCGTGGATTGTAGCTTGTGAGGCTTCTCCATCCATGGGATTCTCCAAGCAAGAATACTGGAGTGGGTAGCCATTTCCTTCTCCAGAGGATCTTCCCGACCCAGGAATCGAACCTGAGTCTCCTGCATTGCAGGCATATTCTTTACTGACTGAGCTATGAGGAAAGACCCTAAATAGATAGCCAGCGGGAATTTGCGATATGGCTAAGGAAACTCAAACAGGGACTCTGTATCAATCTAGAGGGGTGGGATGGGGAGAGAGATGGGAGGGAAGTTCAGAAAGGAAGGGATATATGTACACTTGTGGCTGATTCATGTTGAAGTTCGACAGAAAACAACAAAACTCTGTAAAGCAATTATCCCTTCAATAAAAAAAAATTAATTTTTTTAAAAAGAAAGGAAAGGTAGAGACCCAGTTCACTCCCACAGTGGCTTCTAAGCCTCTTTCATAAATAATTCTAGAGCCCTTTTGAGAAAGACAGGGCGGGGCCAGGAGACTGTGCCCAGGGAGAGTCAGCATCAGCCCAGAATAACCTTTCTGTTTGCTCAGCTCTAGCCACCTTCAGGATATTTGCAAATCTAGTAAAAGTGAATTTATAAGCAATCAGCAGATTATAGAACTGACGGATGAAACATAAATTCCTAAATAATAGTTTGGACTTTTTTTGGTCCCTATGTATTTTATGACTTAGAATAAAATGAGAGGACACAGGGTCAGATTTGATGCCTTAGTCTCTGTGAATTTGCTAAGTTCTTGGTTTAGTTAAATCAGTTTCTTTTCCCCATTTGAATGGTACAGGGCTCTGATGGTTATCAAACAGCTTGAGATTCAAGCATGATGCTTTCTACAGGAATGTGAGCCATTTACTGTTTCTAAACACTATTTTGTGTGTCTACTGAGAAGCAAGGATGGACAGTTAACACATTCATTCCTTCAGACCCTCTTTCTGTGCCTGTGGTCACTTGAATCTGCCCACTTCTCCCTGAAACACTGCTTTCATTATGTCACCGCTGTGCTCAGAAATCTTCCATGGTTTCCCCAAACTCCTTAGCCTGACAGTGAAAGTCCCTTTAAAGGGATGGAGTGTGTTTTGTGGGGGAAGGAAGGGTAGCTCAGGGAGGAGCAATCTTCTAGCCCTGGTCAGGAAGAAGGTGACAGATCTCAGTGAATGAAATTACTGTATCAGATTTTTCCCCCTGCACTTTAGAAGCTTAAACAGAAATCTGATCAATGATTGTATCTCCATTTCCATTTATATGAATACGTAGTTGGGAACTAGGCTCGGATAATTTTTTTGGTCCTGGTCAACACTAAATACTCTGGGTCTTTGTGCTTAGCTGTCTGTCATTGGCCACTCTTATTGGCTCCTGGAAACTGAACCGACTTCATTGTAAAGCAGTCCCCAGGAGGGATTTATTTAAATATATCATTTGATTGTTAAAAGGTCTCCCTCTAATGCAGAATTAAACCCTACCTTGAGCTCCAAATTGTATTAATTTTTTTTTAACCTCCTTACCCGTGACCTCCATCTCCCAAAGCTCAGAATTCTGAGTGAGCAGCATTAGTATCTGGTGAGTATTTTGGCTTGAGGATTTTAAACTTCATTCCAGCATTCCAACCTCTTAAGTTAGTTAAATTTAATAAGATTTTTCTGGCTTTCTTATGAGCTTTTCTTGGATCTGCTATTAGTGATTATTATTCACATCTTATTAAGAAAAGTATATACTGTACTCTCATTTAGCATGTTTTGTTTCGGGGCTTACAGCAAGTCTGGCATGGAAAGGCTTGAGTTTAAGGGCAAGTGCTTTATAATTTAGTATAACTTTAAAATGTAACACATGGGGCTGTTCAGTTTATAACTCCAGCTAAACTATGCAAATTTAACTTCATGGGCTGAGGAAGAATGTTTCTTTTAAGCAAAGATACTTTTCAACCGTTAAAAAATATTTTTAATTAACCAGTTGTCTTTTTCAGAATGCTCATTGTTTCAAACTATTTTTTAAAAAACCTTTCTTAGATTCCTTTTGGGGTGTGCATTGCATAGGACCAGAACCATGTGAAATTCTGGCCTCTAGTACTACAGGGCGGGGAAGGCAATGGCACCCCACCCCAGTACTCTTGCCTGGAAAATCCAATGGACGGAGTAGCCTGGTGGGCTGCAGTCCATGGGGTCGCTAACAGTCGGACAGACTGAGTGACTTCACTTTCACTTTTCTCTTTCATGCATTGGAGAAGGAAATGGCAACCCACTCCAGTATTCTTGCCTGGAGAATCCCAGGAACGGGGGAGCCTGGTGGGCTGCCGTCTATGGGGTCACACAGAGTCAGACACGACTGAAGTGACTTAGCAGCAGCAGCAGCAGTACTACAGGGACAAAATGTATTTGAAAGTGGCAAAGGCAAAATGTATCTCGAAATGAATTTCCCATGCTCTGCTTCCCTCTTCTTTCAATGAACGGCAGAATAGCTACCCTTTGATGGCTGATCTGCCAGGCCTAGAACTTCACCTTTTTAAGAAGAAATAAGACTGAGCGACTTCACTTTCACTTTTCTCTTTCATGCATTGGAGACGGAAATGGCAACCCACTCCAGTATTCTTGCCTGAGAATCCCAGGGATGGGGGAGCCTGGTGGGCTGCCGTCTATGGGGTCACACAGAGTTGGACACGACTGAAGTGACTTAGCAGCAATTATTTAATTATATAAGAGGAAATTACCCCCCTCCCTGTTCTCACCCAGATCCGTATAACACAGTTCTTTTCTTATTTATTGCAATAACTTGGGAAAAAATAACATCATTTCTTTCTTGCTTATTAGGGCCAGGCTCTACTAATAAGAGAAAAATTTCTTTTTAACTTAAATTGGAACTCAGGCTGTTACATGAAAGTCTGATTCGTTCCAGCTTTATAGGGTTTTGAGTCTGAGTGGGACAGACAGGGAATATTGTACATTATGTACAAAGCATATTTTTCTTATGGAACATCACACAGAAATGCCTTTGTGGGCTACCAGTCTCAATCACTAATTGAAGTGACATCTAGTAGATCCAGTGAGTGGGCAGTTTTGCCTGTCAGTTTCCCATTGGACTAACTTCCTTGGACTGCAAGGAGATCCAACCAGTCCATTCTGAAGGAGATCAACCCTGAGATTTCTTTGGAAGGAATGATGCTAAAGCTGAAACTCCAGTACTTTGGTCACCTCATGAGAAGAGTTGACTCATTGGAAAAGACTCTGATGCTGGGAGGGATTGGGGGCAGGAGGAGAAGGGGACGACCGAGGATGAGATGGCTGGCTGGCATCACTGACTCGATGGACGTGAGTCTGAGTGAACTCTGAGAGATGGTGATGGACAGGGAGGCCTGGTGTGCTGCGATTCATGGGGTCGCAAAGAGTCGGACACGACTGAGCGACTGAACTGAACTGAGCTTCCTTAAATATCAGATAGCTGTCTTTACCAACAAGTTTAGTAAAGTTAGCATGTGGGTTTATAAATATGTGGAAATGCACATTTTTATCATTGTTCACAGCAATCTTTTATCACATCTCTGAGGTATTCCTAATGTCCCTAGGGAGAAAATTGAAAATTATTTAACAGCTAAATTGGAGCAGCTACCTTAAATATCAGATAGCTGTCTTTACCAACAAGTTTAGTAAAGTTAGCATGTGGGTTTATAAATATGTGGAAATGCACATTTTTATCATTGTTCACAGCAATCTTTTATCACATCTCTGAGGTATTCCTAATGTCCCTAGGGAGAAAATTGAAAATTATTTAACAGCTAAATTGGAGCAGCTAAATTGGAGGTGAGTTTTTCCTAGCTAAACAATAGCCGCCGATGGCTTAAGCAATAGGAGGTGAAAGGTAGCAAAGGAAATTCCGCTGCAGGACTGCCTATAATCTATGGACATCTCTTCTGCCTTTGGCTGGCATGTTCCTGTCAGTTATCAAAAGAACATACATTTTTATATTCCAAGTGTAGACATTTATTATTGAAGGTAGGAATGGTCATAGTCAGGGGTCTAGATATATCTTGAGAGAGAAATTCAACATGAGTGTAAGTCTGATTTTAGTATCTCATAGTTTTGAAATTAAATTTTTTTTTCATTATTTAAAATAACTAATCTCAGATGTTCTGTTTAAAAACCATGACTTAAAAGAAAAATGATTCATCACTGAATAAAGTCTGTAAAATTTAAATTATAAAGTACACCTAAGCCGAATGTTATACGTGTTTCATCACAGTTTCAAAATGGGAAGAGACAAAGAACATTTTGAAGAGGTGTATCTCCTTTTCTCACCTACAGATGTAGGCTTTGCATGGAAATATAATTACCTGTAAATTGTTTCTATATTACTGGAGTACTTGACTATATCTGACTGGTCATGTAAGCAATTAAGAATATTTAGTTCCTTACCAACATTGCAATTTAGACTACATTTAATTTCTTATTCTGCTATCACATGAGTGTCTCTTTTATGTAATTTTATAAAATAATCTTGCAAAGAATTTTTAATAGTAAGTTTTATTATTATTACAAATATTCTAAAATATTCCAAAATAATGAATAATAGTCTCTGTAAAGAATTTTTGTTTGTGAATTGGAACTGATCTGGTCATGTGTTGTACCTGTATTTGGTGAAGAAGATGGACATTAATAGCATAAAGTCTCAATTAAATTTACAGTAACACTATTAATGATTTTACTGAACCCTTACTATACACCAGACATGGTGCTATATTTTACATGTGCTCTCTGATTTAATCCTGAAAACGACCCAAGGAATTCAGAGCTATTATTGTCATTTCCATTTTATAGATGAAGAAACTATGGTTAGAAAAAATTAAATAGTGTTTAAAAGATCAGTTAGTTTGTGATAAGCAGTAGAGCCTGGAATTGAGTCCTGTTCTGTCTGATTGTGAAGCCTGTCTTAGTCACATCTATGTGCTGCTCAAATGTAAGAGAGAATTTTGTTTTTGTTTTTACTGATTTTTTCTAGCAGTACTTCAAGAAACAGTTACTGAGTGCTAGTTACATAGTTGGATGGCATCACCGACTCAATGGACATGAGTTTGAGCAAGCTCCAGGAGTTGATGATGGACAGAGAAGCTTGGCGTGCTGTAGTCCGTGGGGTCGCAAAGAGTCAGACATGACTGAGTGACTGAACTGAACTGAGCTATATAGTAAGCACTGTGCAGATTCGTCCTTGAAACCACAGAGCTAAGATGGCACAGATCATAGATCACAGTCATGAGAACCACAGATGACTTGCCCCGGGCTTTCCAAGTCCTTTTTAGATCACAGAAAGGACATATTCACAGCAGTACCTTGTGCAGACCCCAAGGAAGAATCCCGCTTGATTTCTCCCATCTGTTTGTTACAGGTCCACTCACAAGGGGACACCCAGATGGCACAGTGGTAAAGGAATCTGCCTGCCAGTGAGGGAGATACAGGAGATGTGTGTTTGATCCCTGGGTCAGGAATATTCCCTGGAAGAAGAAATAGCAACTCACTCCAGTATTCTTGCCTGGAAAATTCTGTGGACAGAGAAGCCTGGTGGGCTGCAGTCCATGGGATTGCAAAGAGTGAGACACAACTGAGCGATTGAGCATACACTCACAGGGGGACACAGAGCAGGTACTTGGACAGGCTAGGAGTAAGAAATAGATTTTCCACATTTTAGGTGTAACATTTTCTTTGTACCTAAATCATATTTTCTAGTCTAAATGTCACACTCCATGCTATCATCCTCAGGATTTTGGATGCCTTTGCTCTGGCTCCCAGACTGCCAAACAATGCTCGCTATAACAAGATGGAAACTGTAGACCTTCCTTATTATGACTTTATGTAGTCTGATATAACTCGGTCCTCACTGCCAACTCCTAAATATACTTTCTCCAGCAGCATTTTCCACGTGCTCTTCTGTCATTTACTCGAATCATAGTTGACTCTCTCCACCCCTGATCCGTAGGCAGCATCACCGACCACTATATTATGAAAATAGTGGAAACTTCTGTGNCTCACTGCCAACTCCTAAATATACTTTCTCCAGCAGCATTTTCCACGTGCTCTTCTGTCATTTACTCGAATCATAGTTGACTCTCTCCACCCCTGATCCGTAGGCAGCATCACCGACCACTATATTATGAAAATAGTGGAAACTTCTGTGGAGTGCACCTTTGCGATTAAAAGGGGGAGCCTTGTAGTCAATTGTCTGGGTCCGAATCCTGCCTCTAACACTTACTGTGTGAGCCTGGGCAACTTATTTAACCTTTCTTTGCTTCACTTCCTCATCTATAAAATCTACTGCCTAGGATTGTTTTAAGAATTAAAAAATGTTTCAATATATGTCAGGGCTTCCCTGGTGGCTCAGACAGTAAAGAATCTGCATGTAATGCAGAAGACCTGGATTCCATCCCTTGGTTGGGAAGATCCCCTGGAGAATGGAACACTGGAGCACTCCAGTATTCTGGCCTGGAGAATTCCATGGACAGAGGAACCTGGCACACTACAGTCCATGGGGCCACAAAGAGTCGGACACAGCTGAGCCACTTTCACTTCAGTATATGTCAAGTGTTCAGGACAGTGTTTGGCACATAGGTTCTATAAATGTTGACTATTCGTTGTTTAAAATATTAGTATGTTTAATGCTTTTACTTGGTATTACCTGTTTCCTTTTTAATGCCTTGCAGTCTGATTTATGCCATCACTCCTTTCCTGGCGATCCTGGGGTCAGTGACCTCTTTTGACAAATTCATTTCTTCTCCTCCTTCCTTCAATGGCATGTAATTCCCATTTACCATCCCTTCTTCAGCTGTCCTCTTTTTTGCACTCTGTCACTGTATTCTTTTCCTTCTTATCCAATGTGCTGTGACCATCCTGACCTCTCTCACTGTTGAGGGAGACTCCTTTTCCACTCTTTCACATGACTGTCATTTCCATAATGTCTTGCTCACTGTTTTTTTTTTCATCCACTCTCAACTGTTAAAAATTTCAGATCCCCATTTCCTGTCGGAGTTCTCAATGTAATGGATATTCCCATAATTCACAGTAGTATGTAGGACATCTTTACTTCAAAATCCTGCCAAAGTGTTAGAGGATGAGTACTTTGTAATCCTTCAGTTCAAGCACTTGCACCCTAAGTAAGCATAGCCATTTACTGTAACTAGATATTGTTGACTCAGGAAAGATCTTGAACTTTGGAAGAAGCTAAAATGTAAGGAAGCAGAGCAATAGGGGTTTTGAAAAAATAATCTTCTCGATAGTAATATAACGGCAGATAATAGTATAGGACTAGATTGCTGTAGATCAGTGAAGTTCTGTTGCCCATCCAAGGCCATTTATAGGTAATCTAAGGTCTGTCCCTTATAAGTCAATGGGACAGATGTTTCTAAAACTTCAAAAGAAGCTGACTATGACTCATCCAGGAGTTACCCATTTAAAATGTTATTGGAACTTCTTTTTTATGTTTCCCCAAACTTGAACTAACCTAAATCTTAGCTATCTAAGGTTCTACTTAAACTTTTGTCTTTGGCTATCTTGAAAAGGGTGATGCTTTAGGCAAAACCTATCTGTGGTGATACAAGCCTGCATGTTGGCTACTTCTGATTGTGATTATTGATTGGAAGGGGCACATGCAAGCCTTTTGGGTTTCTGGGAAATGTTCTATATGTTGATCTGAGTGGTGGTTCCATGGATGTAAAATCCATCATGTTGAACACTTAAACTTTGTGTCTCTTATCGAAGAGTTGGTAAAATAGGAAGGGTTTAAAAGAATGACATGAGGATTTAGGAATCTCTCCCCTTTAATTCTAAAATATCCTTTCACATTCTTGGTCAGTCCATATATACACTTGGAAGCAGAGATAACATTATCTTAAATTTTATATTCCTGATTATGCATTGGGAGAGAGGTTGGAGGTTAGGGGGAAGGCTTAATAACAGCTACCATACTCACCTCCTCCCAGCAGAGTTTCTTAATAAACCAAGCTCCACTCTGAGCTGCCACCTTGCTGTTTAAATATGTATTTTTTTTCCTCTTGATTTCAAGATAGTAAAGTTAAGCTGCATTTTTGAACTTTTACATACTTTTATTTTTAAATTTTATTTTATATTGGAGTATTAACCATGTTATGTTAGTTTCAGGTATACAGCAAAGTGATTCAATTATACATGTATCTGTTCTTTCTAAAATTCTTTTCCTGTGTAAGTTATTGCAGAGTTCCCTGTGCTGTATACTAGGTCCTTGTTGGTTATCTATTTTGAATCTATGAGCTGCATTTTTATTTCAGAATCTGAAGAATGGAGTCTTCTGTGACAGGATCACATTCTTGCACACACCTTGCCTTATTTGCTTCCCCACTTGCATCTTCTGTCAGCCTTCCATCTTCCTATTTTGGTATTTGAAAGTAGAAATTGCATTTTTACTTTTTACTGCTCAAAAGTGCTTAGCAGACTAGAATTTCTCAGGTGGAGAAAAGATAACAAAATGAATGATTTAGTAATGCTGAGAAAATCAAGGGCTGTCCTTGGACAGTCTTCCTTAGGAAAGGCAATAAAGCATCTTTCCCAGCCTTCTGCCAAACATTTCATGATAGAGGTAAGCCAAGATTATAAAAAGATTTGTTTTCCATGTGGAAGAGACAGATTTAGGGCCAGGAAGAAGGAAAAGAAAGGGTGTTTTTAACATTTATGACAAGAGAGAGCCCTTGGATTCTACATATATAAGCCTTTTCCTCCAAAATACTTCAACCTATGACATAAGTCAGGTTCTGGGAAAACTTACTGTGCTCAGTTGACTTAAAATTGAATGTGAGTTTACTTTGCAAGAAATACGTGTGCACAAGGAAAGCATAGGGGAAACTTGCTATAATACTGCCCTTGAGGTTCATGCAATTGTCTTATTATGAAGTTTTTCCAAATAAGCTGAAATTTCCTTTAGAATCTTTGTTCTAGACTATCATTTAGCCATGTGTATGTCATCGGAGGGTTAAGTTTCCTGTATTTGGTTGGGGACCTGTTTAAAAATCTCTTTCAGTCTTTCACTAACTGAAATTGTTTTCAAATTACCAACGCAAGAATAATACTATGAATCTATTAATTCTTCAAAGGAAATTAGGATTTCCTAAATATATTCCATCCTGGGACTTTGGCTATCTTGAAGCCAGAGTAACTAAAACATTGTGATTCTATGGAAATAATTGGACCAGATAGACCCTAGTGTGTGTAAAACTTTAATAAAGTAAAACTCCTTAGACACCCAGTGGGCTCTTGACTTCCACCTAACCCCTATTCTCAAACAGGGCCAGACTCAAATTCTTATCATCTGATCATAGGCAACCCTCTTTCCAGAAGTGAAAGATCTCTGTATTTGTGTTTCTCTCTCAGCCCAGTTTTCCCACATCTAGCTAACAAAATGGGTACCAACTAACCGGGAAATTTCTGTTACCACTATGATAGTCCTGGAAGGACGAGTCAAGCTCCAAATCCACATTTGTCCCCACTGATAATTAAGCCCAAGGGAACAACTGTTACTAGATGGCGCCAAACCGTGTACTAGGATGGATTTGGATGGTTCAGCCAGACCGTGGAAATTTCAGTCTCCTAGTTGAACAGGTGTACCATGATTATCCTATTATTCTCACAATTTCAAATGCCATATATTTTATTAAAAAATGAATTTTTGGACTCTACTTTTCCCCTTGAAGTGAGATCCTATAGAAAATGATAATTGAAGCATCATAAAATAATAGGCCTGGCCTAGATTATCAGTAAGTGGAATTGGAAAAAACTGACATCTGCATTAAGAATAATTCTTTAATTGTAGAAGTAGTCACCCAAATTACAAAGGAAAATACAGCCATTGAAATTTTTAGAACACATGTCAAAAATCGTGTTAGAAAATGTATCACAAGCTAGGAAAATTTTGATGTTTCAGAGCTTTTATACTCTTTTATAAATAAGTAGGAAAGATATATATTAATATAAGCAAAAGAAGCATAAAATAATATGTTAATGTGATTATAGCTACATGCATATGTTAAATGAATTTGGGGAATGAAACATTATACAGCTACTAAAATCATGTTTTTCCTCTTTTTAGAAGGTTTTAATTATTGATACATGGGAAAGACTCATAATCAAAAGTGGTAACACTTCATGCATCTAGTATGATCCTAACTGTGTGCATAGTTAAGGTGTATATTTAGGCACAAAGGAAAAAATACTGAAAGGAAATAGATCAAAAAGAATTACAGAGTTAGATTGGTGTAGTAAGAATATGGCTGATTTTTGTCCCTTCATAATTTTCTGTATTTTTCAGAATTTTTTGTAAAGTGTGTGTTTGTTTTATAATCAGAAAATAAAGCTGACGTTAAAGCAGAAGATATGTCCCCTCAGAATAGCCCTTTTAACTTGAACACTTTGTCATGCTTGCTCTTCTGGTAAAATGTATTAGGCTGGTGAACTAGGTGATTCCTCACCACTTCTTAACCAGCAGCATCTTCAATAACCTGGCATGACTCCCTGCAGTGTTTTCTTCTTCTTTTGACACATACTAGCAAAAATGTGTTACTGGCATCACAGTTCATCAGTCTTCATGTTCATTAACCTGGAGCACCCTGCCCCATCCTCCTACCTACTCCCTTTTTTCCTTAAACCATTTATCTAGCTATTTAGAAGGCCAGTCTCTTGAGCTGTTCACATAAGGAGCCAGTATTCATTTTAAAAACTAAGTTCATTCTTACCAACTTATGGGGAGGGGTGTTGTATTTTAATTGATTATTCACATGAAGTATTTCAACATGGGAATTTTGATGAGGGTAACCTGGCCTCCCAACTTTTGGCA
>SJYX01015904.1:119338-200157 GCA_006410675.1 Oreotragus oreotragus
TATATGAACTTTTTTTTTTTTTTTTTTTTGTATTTATTTATTTTTTTACACGAACTCCCAAACATGAACCCCCCTCCCACCTCCCACCCCACATCTTCCCTCCAGATAGATCTTTAGTTCTTACATTGAACAAAATGCAGATGTGTTATACTAAAAATTGAAAACCAGCAATATTGGATAAAATAATTGGCAAGTTTGTGGATTATGATTATGTTTATACTTTTGATCTCCAGTCTAATTGATGAAGGTCTTGTTCTATTAATAAAATATTAATAGATAACTTATTTTCAGGAATGCAAATAGACCTCACTGAGGTTTTAATTAACATACAAACTCTTATTTGTATACTTTGTAATAAAAATGCCGAACATTTTTACTTTTTTACAGATAGTGAAAGTCATTCAGTTGTGTTTGACTCTTTGCAACCCCATGGACTGTAGCCCGCCAGGCTCCTCTGTCCGTGGAATTCTCCATGGCAGAATACTGGAGTGGGTAACCATTCCCTTCTCCAGGGGATCTTCCCACTCAGGGATCAAACAAAGTTTTCCTGCTTTGCAGGTGAATTCTTTACCATCTGAGCTACCAGGGAAGCCAAGATCCACAAATTTTAAAAGTGGTGAAATGTTTGTGTAACTTACCTTAATGAAAGTAATGAAATGTATTTGTTGAATACATTTCAACTTTCTCAGATATACTTATAGAACTATGCCCTCAACTTCCAGACTAACCTTTTGGACAACCCCTTTGTGTTGTGATTCAAATGATCTCTAGCTTCATTTCAGTAGGTACCGCAGCAATTTTTAATTCCTTATGTAAAGATAAGTAAAGTTTTAGGCATTTCTAATTGTACTTAAAGTTCATCATTATGTATATTGAATAAATATTAATGGGCTTTGCTGGTGGCTCAGATGGGAAAGAAACCACCTGCAATGCAGGAGAACTGGTTTCTAAATAACTGAGAGTATGAAAGTGTATTATACATAGAATATATTAATTTATCCAAAAATTCATGAGTCTTTTTCATGTAATATATATTTTTAAATATTGTTGATTATATAATTACATATTAACCTTATCTATATATTTTATATTAATATGATAGATGATAAATATGTAATTAATAACATAATTATATAATCATTTGTTTTATTTTTCCAATTTTTATTTATTTTTAATTAATTTTATTGACATATTGTTGATTTACAATGTTGTGTTGGTTTCTGCTGTACAGAAAAGTGAATCAGTTACACATAAATATGTGTGTGTGTGCACTTAGTCATTCAGTTGTGTCTGACTCTTTGCAGCCCACGGACTGTAACCCACCAAGCTCCCCTGTCCATGGGGATTCTCCAGGCAAGAATTCTGGAGTGGGTTGCCGTGCCCTTCTCCCGGGGATCTTCCCAGCCGAGATCGAACACAGGTCTCCCGCATCGGAGGCGGATTCTTTACCGTCTGAGCCACCAGGGAAGCCCATAATATCCACTCTTTTTAAGATTCTGTTCCCATTTAGGTCATTAGAGCGTTGAGTAGAATTCCCTGTGTTATAAAGTAGATTCTTATTAGCTATCCATTTTATGTATGGTAGTGTGTATGTGTCAATCCCAATCTTATTATAATATAGTAATATATTTATGACAACAGATAATCATGTTTTGATTCACATATGTATGTATAAGATTCTTGGAGGCTTTCTGAATCATTAAAGGAAGACTAAACTCTTCGTCATTTCTTTTTCACGCCACACTGTACACCTAGAACACTACACTAGCTCCCAACCTGGTCCAGTAGCCCTCTGCACTATTCCCTCATTAAGTCCTATTACCATTGCTCGCGCTGCACAGGACTTAGTACTGTTTCCAAGGAAACTGTGCCTCCTATTTATCTGTCTGAAATCTAACTATCCTTGAAGACCTAGCTCAGATTCTGCTTATGTCGAGTTCAGCTGCTGTTCTTTGTGGAGTACCTTGTTCCAATATTATCTCCCCTACTCAATATTTTGTACTATACCTTTAAGTTTTTATTATTTTCTTGTACTATAATTGCTTCTTGTCTGGAAGTCACATTTTCCTGGCAGATTGTCCTAAGCAGTGGTCCAAGCTCTGACTGTGTAGGCTCTATTCCAAGACCTACTGAACCAGATCCCTGAGGACCCTAGACAATCTCTTTCTTAAATAAGCTACCCAGGTGATTCCAGTGAAGATCAGATTACGTGGTGTCATTTAAACTGTGCGGTTAATATTTGAACTGAACAAAATTAACTGTAGATTTTGTATTAAATGTATTTTGTTTTAAGTTCTTTGATAATTTATGATCTGTGTATAATGTTAGCTATTTTCATCTAGTACATAGTTAGTTGGGATGTTTTCATTCTTCCTAAAGTCTATGTCAATGAGAGAAATTTTCAAATAAAATATTTCAGTCACGTGTACCTAAATGAATAAGTATGCAATTTCTCTCTGTAAAATTCTCTTCCATTTCTTTGTAACTGTACAACGAATATATGAATACAGTCTCATGAAGGATTCTAAAATATAAAGTAAAACTCACTCGTGATTCCTTCTCTCATGGTAAATAAGGCTATTGATTTGCCATGTTCCCTTCTGAATTTTTAATGTAGATTTACATATTTTATATAGTTTTTCTCAAAAATGCCATATGAAATTATATTGAACTTTCTCACTTTGTCTTGGCACCCTTTCTGTATCAGTATACATCTGGGTAAGTGTACCTCTGAGAATTCGTTCTGTGCAGTGTTCCACAGTATAGATGTACTACCATTAATTAAGCATCCCTTCTATTAATAAATGGGCCTTTAGGTTGCTCTCACTTTTTTCCTTACTGTAAACCACACCTCAGTGAACATTCTTGCAAATGCACGCTTATGAACACATACCATTTGCTCTTAAATAAGATCTTGCTCTGCCCTCCTTTCCATTTTTTGTTCACAAGCAGTGTCTCATAACCTCCATCAGTGTACTCTTTTCCAGGTTGTGGCTAAAAGTACAGGATCAAGGCAGAAAATTGACATTTTAGACCTGGCTCTTTGTTGCCTTTCTCTGTAACCTTGTACCTTTTTCTCCTTTGTTACATGAAAACAGAGACTAGAGGGAAGACTTCTAGAGTTTCCTACAGTTGTAACACTTTCTTGTTCTAATTAGGCTTGCGGGTATGATACCATTTATTTTTATTATATTCATCGAGTAGCAAGTGCCGTTTGAATCTTGTAAAGTAAATCATAAAGGTTCACTATGCTTATGAACAAAAGTGCATGACGTTAGTCTTCATTAGTCTTCTGCATTACTTTCTTACTGATGCTTGAATGCCATTTCCAGATGAACTGCTAGTAATGGTGGTGGTGGTGGTGTAGTATTAATAGTAATGGTACTAGTAGTAACAGAAAGCTATTACTCATGGAGTTCATCCTTTGTATTATTCATTTCTCACAAATACTGAGAAATTAAAGGACTTGTTCAAGATCATTCAACTCATGAGTTTCATTGGTTTAGACTTTAACTCACATTTTTTAATACATGCATATATATTCTTTTTCAGATTCTTTTCCATTATAGGTTATTACAAAACACTGAATGCAGTTCCCTGTGCTATCCAGTAGGACCGAGATATTTATCTGTTTTAACTCACATTTTTTGATTACTAAGTTCACCTGTTTTCTTAAAGACAATTGCCTCATACTCAAATATTTAATTTCTGCTCAATTTCTTTTTTAACATTTATAAAGATTTGTCTATTTAGTACATGCTCTCTAAATATTAGTCCACATCCAACCTTTTCCTTGCTCTCCTCGTTTATTTTTTTAAAGATTTTTTTTTATGTAGACCATTTTTAAGATTTTTATTGAATTGGTTACAATATTGATTTTGTTTTGGGTTTTTTGGCCCCAAGGCATGTGGAATTTTAATCCGGGAGATGGTGATGGACAGGGAGGCCTGGTGTGCTGCGATTCATGGGGTCGCAAAGAGTCAGACACGACTGAGCGACTGAACCGAACTGAACTGAACTGAACTGAGGAGGGATCAAACTCGAACTCCCTGCTTTGGGCGCAGAGTCTTAAGCACCAGGCTGCCAGGGAAGCCCCTCTCCTAGTTTATATTTCTTATGGTAGTGGGACTCTGTTCAGTTACAGTGGTTTGAGATGTCAAAGTGACCAGTACTTTTGAGTCAGCATCTCTTGAGCAGTCAGGACATGCGTTATCCAAGTAGTTGTGGTTATTGTTATCTTTCAAATCACTTGACACAGACCATAAACATTTAGCTCTGGTGCATGAAGATGAATTAAAGGCCAAGCTTAGCTTGTCTACAGGGTATCTGTTTCATCTTCACGTTAGACCCCAAGCGTGCCAGTGATGATTCATGGAAATACTTAGTGATGAAGATTGGTTTTGTTTTTGTTGGAGATCTTTTAAAGAATGCTTATCAAAGTGTGGATTCTTTATTTTCAGATACTTTCTTCGTAACATGCCAGCACTGAACTGAAGTTATTAATTGCAGAATACCCCTTTTACAAAAAGGCGATGTGGCACAATCCTGTGGGACTTAAAACATGGAACTACTGAGACTAAAATATGCTACTTTAAGCATTTTTTAATTTAAATTTGGTTACTACCATGAAGTGGAAAATGTATTTCCTTCACAGCATTTTAGTTGTTCAGAAATATACAGAACTCTTTTTTCCCACAGCTTTGGTTTTCCTGAATGCTAGGAAGAGCTATTTGGAATTTGTGAAACTTGATACTGTCCCTTTCTAAGCTGTTACATTAATTCTGCAGTTACCTCAACAATTGAGCTCTATAGATGGGTAGAATGATTTCATGTTTTAGCAGTCCCATTTCCCTTACCCTGCAATCTGCCATTCTTTTCCCAAAAATTATCAAAAGAAAGAGGAAAGGTGAGGGAAACCAAGAAACAGACCATTTGTAGCTTTTCTACATTCCTTCCTGTTTCCTGTTAACTTTTTCCCTCCCATACTTTTTTTAATGACCTTTTTAAAAGATCTTCCTTGCTTCTGTATTTCCCCTAACCCCCATTGTCATGATTACCCTTCTTTGTACCCCACACCCTCCCTTCTTCTGAGAACTCTACACTCATTAATTGGTCCCTTGACCAATATATGTGCACATACCACAATTCACTGGTCATCTGAGGTGGAGCCAAGGTTCTCAACCGCTATTAGAGTTCTCAAATGTGAAGTGCCAGAGGCAATTAATTACTTAGCATGAGCATTGAGTTGGCAAGTGCTTTATTTCTTTTGTTGAAAGAAGAGTTGAATTTAGCTCTACAATCATGTCACTGTTACCCAGTCACATACAGAAATATTTTCTTGAGTGGGAGAGAGAATGACACTCCAGCTAGTCATCTGGGGATTGTGCACAACCCAAGCTTATTTACAATACAGCCTGTAGAAGTTGTGCTGTGGAGCCTGCAAATGTCATCCACCTTGGGGCTTTTTCTCAGCAGAAAAG
The DNA here is from genome assembly GCA_006410675.1 of Oreotragus oreotragus. Taxonomy (NCBI): domain Eukaryota; kingdom Metazoa; phylum Chordata; class Mammalia; order Artiodactyla; family Bovidae; genus Oreotragus; species Oreotragus oreotragus. Next base: position 124,819 of record SJYX01015904.1, read on the forward strand.
AAAATGTCTACAACCCTAACCAAAGAAAAAGCAGATGTTTCCACCTAAGATTATTATTTTTTATTTGTTTTTTTTGGCATGGGTTTTGACCAGATGCTATTAAAAGGTGAATGAACCTTGGAAAAACATGGTTTCTCTCTTTTTGTTTTTACCAGTTGTTATTTAGCAACACAAGACTGAGGTTAGGAGGAAAAAAATCATTCTGCAGATTTTATTTGATAGCTATTAAAAGTAGCAAATCAGAAAGATGGTACAGATGAAGAAAGACCAGTTTTGGTCATGAAAGTATGTGGTGAATTCCCTGGCCTGCCTCCTTAAACAGCTATGTTCTGGTAAGAGACTGTAGGGCAGAATTCAAGATGACAACACCTTAAACTGTAAATCAAACAGGTTTCATGTTTTACCTGCAGTTGTGGTTTTGGTGTTTCAAACATCTGTTTGTCATGTCCATTAGTATAAAAACTTCAAAGGGATCTAATGTTTTCCCAGAAGGTATCTTTGCGGTAACCTCAATTTTTCTTTCTCATCTGATGTCAACAATCTCTACTTATTGTCTCAACTTTAACATAAAATTAAGTTTTTACTTAAGCAGAAAGAATGAATATATATATATGTGTGTGTGAATATATATGAAACAGATATGTGTGTGTGAATATATATGAAACAGTTGTTTCTGTTCCTTGGGAATAAACTAGTTGTAGATCCATGAATTTCTCAGTTTAAAAAAAAGTTAATGGGGGTGAATAGGAGGGAAAAGAATATTTATATTTGTAATAACCCAAAATGTATATAATAAAACTTTTTTTTTTTTTTTCCAACTGCTGGGTATGATCCAGCCCAGAGCTATGGCTCTGGGGATCACCTTTAGTCTAAAGACAGCAAAATCTTGTGGAAATTCAAGAGGTAGTTTTGAGGATGTGTAACTTGAAAAGTGAGAGTGACAAATTAAGGTTTTGTGTACAAGTTAAGTGACTGGCTTCTTTGGTCATTGTCTCCCTCTCTGTAAAAATAAATCTTCTTGCAAAGCTCATTAATAGCTTCATCATTGGTGTTCAGATAGCATGTTCTTTAAAAAGCAGTGTGTGGTTGTGGTGATGGTCACACAACTCTGTGGAAGCACTAAGACCATTAACTTGTATGCTTTAAATGGAATAATTATCCTTGGAAGGAAAGCTGTAACAAACCTAGAGAGTATATTAAAAAGCAGAGACATCACTTTGCCTGCAAAGGTCTATATAGTCAAAGCTGTGGTTTTTTTCAGTAGTCATGTATGTAAGAGTTGGATCATAAAGAAGGCTGAGCGCCAAAGAATTGATGCTTTCGAATTGTGGTGCTGGAGAATACACTTGAGAATCCCTTGGACATCTAGGAGATCAAGTCAGTCAATCCTACAAGAAATCAGCCCTGAATATTCATTGGAAAGACTGATGCTGAAGCTGAAGCTCCAATAATTTGGTGACCTGATGGGAAAAGCCAACTCTTTGGAAAATACTGTGATGCTGGGAAAGATTGAAGGCAAAAGGAGAAGAGGACAGCAGAGGATGAGATGCTTCGATAGCATCACTGACCCACCAGACATGAATTTGAGCAAACTCCAGGAGATAGTAGAGGACAGAGGAGCCTGATATGCTGCAGTCCGTGGGGTTGCAAGGCATCGGCATGACCTAGCAGCTGAACAACAACAAATGTAAACTATATCTCAGTAAAACATATATTTTTTAAAATTCAATTTAAATTTTTAATTTAAATTTTAAGAATTTTAATTTAAATTTTTTTTTTTTTTACTTTATTTTACTTTACAGTACTGTATTGGATTTGGCATACATTGACATGAATCCGCCACGGGTGTACGTGATCAATATATAATTATATTTGAAAAGACTGTGAGGGTTTTCCCTTGGTAGATTTCCCTTGGCATCTGTGTATGCATTTGGGTTTCCCTGGTGGCTCAGACAGTAAAGAATCTGGCTGCAATGCAGGAGACCTGGGTTCCATCCCTGGGTTGGGAAGATATGCTGGAGAAGGAAATGGTTACCAACTCCAGTATTCTTACCTGGGGAATTCCATAATCAGAGAAGCCTGATGGGCTACAGTTCATGGGGTCACAAAAAGTCAGACATGACTGAGCATAAGTTACGATTAGATATGTAAGGAATGTCTGTAGCACTTTAAAAGAAATTTTTACTTTAACCTTTCGGATTAGCCACCAAATTAATGATTCTTGCAGCACCGAATAAAAGGGCCTCTATTATAGGATTCAGAGACACAAACGAAAACTTGCCAAGTATAGTAAAGTGGTAAAGGAGCTTAGGATTCGCAGATATGAATGTGTTTAAGTTACAGAGGGTGCGTTTGTGTCTATGTGTGTGTTTAACAGGTAGATAAATAGAAAATAGAGCTAAATTTACTTGTGTTGATATTTATGTCTTCATTTTCTTGCTGTCCATTGACTACTGATTTCACATCTGTTGAACCTGAGAAAAGTAATAAAATATTCATTAATTTTCATTAATAAAAGATTCATTAATTGACTAATTCATTAATTCAGAAAACTCTCATCTGACATCTACAAGGGACCCGCATTATACTAGATTATGGAGATGTGAGCACAAATAAGATAGGTCCCTGTGTGTGCTTTTAATGTCAGTTTTTAGCTTTTAAAGGGAATTCTCTTTATTGTATATATATTTAAAAAGAATACATTTTAGAGTATTTACTTAGTAATGCTAAATAATTATTTATTTAGTATTGCTAAATATTTAGTAATGATTAAATGCTAAGTAATGATTTATTTTGTAATGCTAAAGAATATTCACAAATATTTGGTCTCATATTTATTTGTGAAGCAACAAGGTCTCTTATGCTCTTCTTACTAGAAACTCTAAATTCCATATTTCCCCACAGAAATACTACTTATTTTCATATATGACAGATGAATACTCTATGATTATCCCTATGTCATTTTTCCCCCTTGGCATTACAGATTGACACACACAAGACTGAGAACAGCAAATTAGGGATCAGGAAACATGAATTCTCTCTTCAGCTCTGTTCCTAAGACCCTGAATGACCAGAGGCAAACAGAGGCTCATCTCTAAAAATAGGACTAGGATGGAATTGGGATATGTCTTCTCTAAGACTGTTTCCAGTGCTTGCAATCTCTGGGGTTGTTTCATCTCCTTGAGTATAATATTTTTAAAGGGCTTAGAGTCATCAACGAGGACATGTACAAAACACATGAAATTTAGAACATATGCCTCTTTTCTGTAAGCAGATTGATACAAAGTGCATTCTGGAATATGAGTTCCCTGAAGTTTGGGACCCTGTTGGTCTCATTCATGGCAACACCAGGAGTTAAATAAATATTTTTTAAAGAATGAATACATATATATTAGTGAGACATATAAATAGAGAAAGAGGAATAAGAAAGGAAACTTTAGATCTCAAAGAAAATCTAAAACAGAGGTCTAACTACTGGAAGAGTAATAGATTGAAGTAGAAAAACCAAAAATAGATGTTTCATTTTGTTCTGTTTCCTCAAAGTATGGGACAGCCTGGTGGCAGATTTCAGATTAGGAGAGAGTACACAGGTAGGAAATTACTTATTTACTAAGCAAATATTTAAGTATCCTCTCAGTATTATTGTAATGGTTATCAAAACTTTTGATCTCACAACCTTTTTACACTTTCAAAATTATTAAGGATCCAGAGGTATTAATATTTTATATGTTATATCTGATAGGTACCACATTGGAATTGAAACTTAGAAATTTAAATTTTTTAATTTAACTCTTTTAAAATAATGACTGTAAGCCCTTTACATGTTAACATAAGTTATGAAAAATAATTTCCAAAATGAAAAAAAAACTTCAGTGAGGTGATTAGCACTGTTTCACATTTTTGTAAGTCTCTTTGATGTGTGGTTTAATAGGAGACAGCAGGCTTCTCATACTTGATTCTGCAGTCAGTCTATTGCAGTCTGCTGTTTGGTTGAAGTATATAATATTATGGAGGAAACCCAGCCTTAAAGAGGTATGGGGTTGGAAAAGGGAGGCCCTAAAAAACCCTGAAGGATATGAGGAACTCCCAGGGGTCTTCATCCCACATGGGGAGAACCATTTTCTTCCAGCATGGTGAAGCATGAGCAGTGAATTTTGTAACTGAAGAGGCGATACGATACTTCTAGCTGAAGAAGGTATTGATGTCCAAATTAAAAGAAAAAAGATATAAGTAAGAAGCAGCTCAGATTGGAGACAGGTACGTGGCTTCCTATTGTGAGAGAGATGAGGGAATCTGTAGCTATCGGTTTGGAGAATGTCTGGTATGACTATGATTCCCCTAGGAGGGTGTGATGAACATCTGAGAGTATGCCACCTACTGGCATACAAGGTGGTCAACATTCATTATTAAATCCAGAATCTCTCAAATAGAAATCTTTTTTAACTCTTCAAGGATTCTTTCATAAGGAGAGATAATAAGTGAAATGTTAAATGTATATATAAAGCATTTGTTTATATTATGATGCCTTGTTTCTGATTGTTTTTCCTTTGCTTTTTTGCAGACCATCCAGACCTTTCAAGTTACCAAAAAGGTAAAGTAGTCTGGATCATCTTATGAAATAAGTATATGCTTTTCCCATCTTAGTATTTTCTTTACGTTTTGCTGCTGTTTTTGCATTCCTCATTTGTATTTTTGTGTAGAAAAATTATATTTCCTCTGATTTGGCTCCTTGAGGAATCCTGAACTCCAAAAAGTGGTTTCAATCCCAAGGGAGTCTTCTAGCCTTTAAGTTCTAGCTTCCCTGGTGGCTCAGAGGTTAAAGCGTCTGCCTCCAATGCGGGAGACCTGGGTTCGATCCCTGGGTCAGGAAGATCCCCTGGAGAAGGCAATGGCAATCCACTCCAGTATTCTTGCCTGGAGAATCCCATGGACGGAGAAGCCTAGTAGGTTACAGTCCACGGGGTCGCAAAGAGTCGGACACGACTGAGCGACTTCACCTCTTCACCTCACCTGGGTTTGATCATGTATGGGCTTCCCTGGTGGCTCAGCTGGTAAAGAATCTGTCTGCAATGCAGGAGACCTGGGTTCAATCCCTGGGTTGGGAAGATCCCCTGGAGAAGTGAAAGGCCACCCTCTCCAGTATTCTGGCCTGGAAAATTCCACGGACTGTACACCATGGGGTCACAAAGAGTCGGACACAACTGAGCGACATTCACTTTCACTTTGATCATTTATATTTGCATGCTTATTTTTAATTCTTTCCTGTAAGGCTTGGCTTCTCAAGGTCTTACATGAGAGAGAAACCATCCAGCCAACTGCCATGACTTGAACTCACAGCAGTTTATTTCAGATGGCTCGTCTGTGTCTCTTTATAAAAATTTTGTTATCATGTTAAGATGAAGGTACTCTTTTATGTGGAAATTTTTAAGTTTTCATTTTTTAGTAGACAATCAAAGTTTTAAATAGACAAGTGTTTCCCAAAAAAAGCATTGTCTCATCAGATGTCCTTTTGCATGGTGATTCCAGATATGAGGTTGTTAAGAAATTCTTCATGATATTTGAAATTCATTTGCTAAGGAAGCTCAGATGCTGATAGTTCTGAAGCCTTCCTCAGGAGAATTATTCTCTCGTTGGAGTAAGATTGCTACATAAATTCTAATTAGTAGATTCCCTTTATATTTAAAAATATTAATTTTTAAATTGTAATCAAATAGACATAGCATAAATTTACCATCTTAACCATTTTAACGTGTTCACTTCTGTGACATTAAGTACATTCACATTATTGTACAAACATCACCACCATCCATCTCCAGAACTTTTTTCAACTTGCAAAACTGAACCTCTGTACCCATTAAATAGTACCTGCTCATTTCTTCCTCCCCCCAGCTCCCGGCAACCACCATTCTCCCCTGTCTCTATGAATTCCATTACTCTAACATCTCACATGAGTGGAAGAGCACAGCGTTTGTCCTTTTGTGACTGTCTGGTTTCAGTTAGCATATTGTCCTCAAGTGTCATCCATGAGCATGCATCAGAATTTCCTTCCTTTTTAAGACTGAATGATATTCCATAGTATGCATATACTACATTTTTTAACCCAATTTTGTAACAAAAAAAATTATGGAAAAAGATGAAGGAAAGAGGTTATACAAGTAAATATGACACATGAAGAAAATGAATTTCCATTTTTCTGGAAATAATAGGGTCTTCTTAAATGACGAAAAGTTTTACATTTTGAAAGAGTCGTATGTTTTGTATTTTTTTGTATTTAAAGATTTAATTACAGAATTTCCTTCCTTTTTAAGACTGAATGATATTCCATAGTATGCATATACTACATTTTTTAACCCAATTTTGTAACAAAAAAAATTATGGAAAAAGATGAAGGAAAGAGGTTATACAAGTAAATATGACACATGAAGAAAATGAATTTCCATTTTTCTGGAAATAATAGGGTCTTCTTAAATGACGAAAAGTTTTACATTTTGAAAGAGTCGTATGTTTTGTATTTTTTTGTATTTAAAGATTTAATTCTTCTTAGATTCTAAATTTTTCAAAGGCAGTGAGTGTCCACAGTTTTTTTTCTTCTTTCTTTTTTTTTTATTTTACTTCATTTCACCCCACAATACTGTATTAGTTTTGCCATAATATGTATTTTTCTCTGTTAAAAGATTTGTATTTTTTAAAGTTTTATTCTTTTCAATATACACACATGTAAGTACAGTTTCTTCCTAAAATTAGCTTTTTCTGATTCCCCTTTCCCACCCTAGCTGGAAGTAATCTTTTCCTTCATAGAATTCACAATTTTTTTTATCTGTATCCCTGTAAAGATATACCTCTGTTGACCTAGTTCTGTACGTATTTGCGTACTTGTCTGATTTTCTGAATTAGGCTCTAAGTTCCTGGAGGATAATATCCATATCTACTGTGATTTTATTCCCAGAAAGATACTCACTGTTGAATGAGTTTATTACTTCACAAGAAAGAGTTCTGTACTGTTTTCTTCTGTGAAATTCCATAAGCTTCAAATATTCCACTAAATTGATAGTTGATGCCACTAAAAAAGTTACGATTAATAACATTTAGAAACGCTTACCCTTAAAAGAGAAGAGGATAAGGAAAATATATTAAAGGAAACAGAAGGGAAGAAACACAGGAGGAGGAGATCTTTTTAGGGAGCCAGCAATAGCTAAAGTGCTAACTATTGCTTAGGTAAAAGAAGACGAAAACCATGACAGTTGGCATTGACAGTTTCAGAAGACTCACCAGAGCAAAAGCCAGGCTGTTAGTTAGGGGTTAAGCACTGAGTAGTTGGTCAGGAAAAGAGTACCTCAGTATGAGTATGAGTGCTCCGAGGTACTCATACTCTCTAAAGCCTGGCTCTCCACTCGGAAAGGAAGGGGAGAAAGAGGAGACGGTTTCCAGAAAGGCAGCGAAAGTCAAAAGAAAAAAATCTGTGTAAACTAAGAGAGGAAAGTTTACTATGGAGGGTCTTACTGTAGTACAAATGGTCCATTTAAAACGGGTCCCCCTTATAATGTCACGTGAACATAAGTTCGCCCTGTAAGATACTTCATTTATTTGTTTTAACAGTTATTGCTGATCTTTTTCCAGAGTAAACCCAATAATAACGTGACTGAGAATCTATGAGTATGTTTGAGGGACTTCCCATGTGTGCGTGTGTGCTTAGTCATGTCCGACTCTTTGTGACCCCATTGACTGTAGCCCACCAGGCTCCTCTGTCCATGGGATTTTCCAGGCAAGAATACTGGAGTGGGTTGCCATGTTCTCCTCTAGGGAACCTTCCGACCCAGGGATCAAATCCAAGTCTCCTGCACTGCAGGGAGGATTCTTTACCACTTGAGCCATCAAGGTCCATATACCTCATGAAAACTTTAGCAGGGCAGGAACAGCCTGGACCAGGGTGCTAGGCAGCCTGCCCACTCACTTAGATCTGCAGTTCACCCACAAACACAATCCATTCTCCCTGCTCCTTCTGTTAGCTGTCATTTTATAGAAGGAGAATGAATCCTTCATATCTATACTGTTTGATAAGTGACCTGATGAGATGATGATGTGCTCTTTTATATTGGGTTGGTCAAAAAGTTCATTCAGGTTTATCTGTACCATCATATAGAAAAACCCAAACAAACTTTCTGGCCAACCCAATACAACAGTGCCACAGGTAGTGCTGTGGGCCTAACCTAAGCAGCTGATCAGCAGTAGGGCCTCGAGGAAAACCGTCTCCTGGTCAGTCAGTCATTAAGAAATGACTGCCTGCCGTCATCCAGGAGCAAGCAATAGCTAAAGTGCTAACTATTGCTTAGGTAAAAGAAGACGAAAACCATGACAGTTGGCATTGACAGTTTCAGAAGACTCACCAGAGCAAAAGCCAGGCTGTTAGTTAGGGGTTAAGCACTGAGTAGTTGGTCAGGAAAAGAGTACCTCAGTATGAGTATGAGTGCTCCTAGGTACTCATACTCTCTAAAGCCTGGCTCTCCACTCGGAAAGGAAGGGGAGAAAGAGGAGACGGTTTCCAGAAAGGCAGCGAAAGTCAAAAGAAAAAAATCTGTGTAAACTAAGAGAGGAAAGTTTACTATGGAGGGTCTTACTGTAGTACAAATGGTCCATTTAAAACGGGTCCCCCTTATAATGTCACGTGAACATAAGTTCGCCCTGTAAGATACTTCATTTATTTGTTTTAACAGTTATTGCTGATCTTTTTCCAGAGTAAACCCAATAATAACGTGATTGAGAATCTATGAGTATGTTTGAGGGACTTCCCATGTGTGCGTGTGTGCTTAGTCATGTCCGACTCTTTGTGACCCCATTGACTGTAGCCCACCAGGCTCCTCTGTCCATGGGATTTTCCAGGCAAGAATACTGGAGTGGGTTGCCATGTTCTCCTCTAGGGAACCTTCCGACCCAGGGATCAAATCCAAGTCTCCTGCACTGCAGGGAGGATTCTTTACCACTTGAGCCATCAAGGTCCATATACCTCATGAAAACTTTAGCAGGGCAGGAACAGCCTGGACCAGGGTGCTAGGCAGCCTGCCCACTCACTTAGATCTGCAGTTCACCCACAAACACAATCCATTCTCCCTGCTCCTTCTGTTAGCTGTCATTTTATAGAAGGAGAATGAATCCTTCATATCTATACTGTTTGATAAGTGACCTGATGAGATGATGATGTGCTCTTTTATATTGGGTTGGTCAAAAAGTTCATTCAGGTTTATCTGTACCATCATATAGAAAAACCCAAACAAACTTTCTGGCCAACCCAATACAACAGTGCCACAGGTAGTGCTGTGGGCCTAACCTAAGCAGCTGATCAGCAGTAGGGCCTCGAGGAAAACCGTCTCCTGGTCAGTCAGTCATTAAGAAATGACTGCCTGCCGTCATCCAGGAGCCAGAGAAGTGGACGGCATGTACAGTTATGTTGTAGTGTGGTCTAAAGATGTACAAAATTAGATCAGGCAGATGAAAGACAATTACTACATGGTATACAGAGGAACATATTATAGTAAAAGAGTGGTCCTTTGGAAAATTCTTCTAATGCATGTGTAGTTGACTTTTCAGAGAAAAGAATATGCAGGTCCTTTATTCAAATTTAAACTTAGAATATGTACCTTGAACTCAGATGCATCATGAAGGGAATTAGCTAGAAAAATATAGCTGTAAGATTTATAGGTCATTTTTAATTTCCTTTACTTCTCCAGTTTTCTTGCTTTATTAGATTTTTGTCATAATATTACAACCATTGTCTGGGTTTCATATTATACATGAAACTTTTCTTTCCCACATGGTGCCCATAGCTACACAACATCTTAGCATAGACAACAGGAAGCAGAAATAGCCTCAGTCACTGTGTGATATTTAGGAGAAACCACTGTCTGAGTGATATTTACTCAGAAGAGTTAGGGCTTTCCCCCTGTGGAGCTTTATGTCCTCAGGGTAGTGATTCCATTTCTTAAGTGCGAGCAGTTGTCTCTAAGGAAGGTTAGCATGTGAAACATGTGCTGTGTGAAGAAGTGGACTTGTAATAGGGTAAGGTTAAATGTGTTTGGAAGAAATGTGCTGAAATCACTAATACCGTAAAGTTTCCATATGTAGTCTGTGCACGGATATAGTAGAGAGCAGTGCTGTAAAATCAAAACCAAATGTTTTCAAAAGCAAGAAAAAGCAATTATTGAATGAGTTTTTAAAATTGCTGCGCATGTGTGCAGATTTTTCAAGAACACAAACAAAAAGTCATTATATAGGTAAATTAAACCACAGTATGAAAACTAAGCAATTTGGGGCCCATGGCCTTCTATTGATAACATGTTTGTAGGTAAAAATGCATAACTTCTGGTTTATTTGAAAGAAAATTGATCCATTTAATATAAAGTATAATGAGTAATTGTGTAAGCCTGGAGCCCTTTTCACTTCATAGGGCTGATATTTTAAAGGTCTAAAATGTAAAGGACTTTTTTTAAAACCTGAAGCAATGAAGAGAAAGTCTCAAATGTGCTATTGACAAAGGATTTTATTGCTTCAAACCAGTTACTTTTATCTTGGTTTGCACTTGGTGGAGGAGGAAATAAAGTATAGAATATATAAGCACTGGGTGTGTTCTGGAAATACGAACGATTCTGACCACTTGGTGTTTACATTTGAACAACTACGGTCAACATATTGTGATTTATGTGTTTTCAATACATTCAGAATTATTCTTAAGTTATTCCACCTTATCTAGCATAATTTTTCCTTAATGAGTTTTTTAATGCAGGATTTACAGTTAGTGAATCATGTTCAAACTTGAAGTCCTTTGGGTCTATATGATTTTGCACAGAGAAATTAAGAGTATGGCTTAGGAATTTAATTCTAAATGACAGTTATGGGAAGTATCTGTTTGTGGCAAGTTGATTTATTCTTCACGTCTTTTGTTTCTCTTGTGTTTGAAGCAAGAGATGATATCATAGTGGCTAAGAAGCCAGACTCTTAAACCAGACTACCTGGCTTTCTAGCTTTGTGACTTTGTTTAAAGATATAATTGATATGTAACATTATATTAGTTTCAGATGTATAACATAATAATTTGATATTCATATGTATTGTGAAATAATCACCACAATAAGTCTAATTAACATTCATCACTACACACAGTTACAAAATTTTTTTCTTTCTTGTAGTGAGAACTTTTAAAATCTACTCCCCTAGCAGCTTTCAAATATACAGTATAGTATTATTAACTATAGTTACTGTGCTGTACATTACATCCCCAGGACATACTTGTTTCATGACTGGGGCCAGCTTGTGACTTTGAACAAGTTATTCAACCTGACCGTGCCGCAGTTTCATCTCATAAAGTTGTTGTGAGAATTCTGTGAGATGATAATCTATGTAAAGAATCAGAGCAACTGGAACTCTTAGTGGGTGCAAGCTATTATTCTTTATTCTCCTAAGGTTGCTTTTAAAAGAAAAATAATGAAAAACGCCTATGCAAGTGCTCCCTTAAAGCATAATTATGTTATATTTTAACTTCCTTATTAAAATTTAATGTGAATATCTCCATGAAGCCAGATCTATGAAATTGAGCGATCAGAATATAAAAATCAGCCATCTATTCTTAGAGACATCTTGTAGCTTTTTTCAGAATTATAGAGCCACAAGCTTTCTTTAAACTGCCAGCATGATTTTGAAGAAAAAACTCAAAATATCTGAGTAAGAAGTCTATTTCAAATGAGCCAGAAATAGCCATCACAGCAGCCCAATGAGCTAACACTGTTGAGACTTGAAGAGTAATTGTCCAGAAGTTAGATGTTTCTTTTCTTCTCTGATAAAAATTCAAGAAATCTGAAGTTGGCAGAATACATTTTGAATTTTAGAAGAGTTCAATTTAGTCAACTTCTATTAAGCACTAAGTTGTTAGCAAGATCTGCAAGCATCAGGTTAGGAAGGCCTGGTCCAAGATCTTATGGAATGGTCCAGAAACAGGTCTTTCAGTGGAAGATAGTGAATGAGGGTATGGGAAGGGTATTGGGAGAAATGACTTGACTGTGGGATATGGTAACAGAGAGGAGTTTCTGAGGTAGAGTAAGAAATCACAGCCAGGCCATGGTGATTAGAGAATTGAGGGAAGATAGATAATGGCTGTTTGTTCATCTAATCAATAGATAGTGACCAAGCACCTTTTAAAAGACTGTTTTGTAGACAGGATCATCTATATCATTTTTCTATTTGCCCAGCAGAAATAGAGACACAGATGTAGAGAACAGCTCTATGGATATCAAGGGGGAAGAGGGGATGGGAGGAATTGGGAGATTGGGATTGACATATACATACTACTGATACTTTGTGTAAAATAGATAACCAATACAGGGAACTCTACTTAATGCACTGTGGTAACCTGAAATGGAAAGGAATTCCAAAGGGAGGGGATATATATATGTATGGCTGATTCATTTTGCTGTACAGTAGAAACTAACACAATATTGTAAAACAACTATATTCCAATAAAAAATAATTTTCAAAAAAGAAAGTATATAAATGTTTAGCAAAAAGAAGAAGGCACTAATACTGTACTAAATCAACCACTCAATCAAAAGTCTCTGCCCTCATGTAGCTCACAGTCTAGTGGATAAGTTCATCATTGTTCTATGTCCAACTTTTTGTTTTAACTAAAGGAATGGTTAATAGGTTTATGGGGAGGTTTCAAGTTGGTTTGGTTATTCTTAAGACTTACAGGCTTTCCCGGGTGGCTCAGCAGTAAAGGCTCTGTCTGCCAATGCAGGAGATGCAGGTCTGTTCCTTGGGCTGGGAAGGTCCCCTGGAGAAGGAAACGGCAACCCACTCCAGTATTCTTGCCTGAAGAATTCCATGGACAGAGGCGGCTGGCAGGCTGCAGTCCATGGGGTCACAAAGAGTTGGACATGACTTAGCATCTAAAACAACAATTCTTAAAGCTTTAGCTGAACCTGTTTATGGGCTGGGTTCTTTTTCAAGAAGTGATGGAGTGAAAATAGGGAGAAAGGAATAACTGGAGAAACAAAAGTTCTGGAAGAGACTGCAAAGAGGATGGAACCTCTGTTAAAATATATTTCTTTCCACTTAGAAAGTGTATATTCAAGATCTTTTTCCTAGGCACAGATATAGCAATGAAATATTACTTGTCAGAAATGGGTATTATGCTCACTTTCAGGTGGTTAGATAGCATCACTGACTCAACAGACATGAATTTGAGCAAACTCCAGGAGATAGTGAAAGACAGGGAAGCCTCGCATACTGCAGTCCATGGAGTCACAAAGAGTAGCACCTGAGGAGCAACAGTTTATAATCTCATTAGATCTTTCATTGATAGATACCTGTACTAGGTCTGAAGTAGGAAGAATTAACAAATTGCTTTGTTAGGTAGTGAAAAAACTTGACTCTATTTCTAAGAGGCTTTCTCTGTGATCTCTCTCTGCTTTTGTAGTTACGCAGCCCTGATAGCAGACTGGCCTGTGGTTGTCTTGGGCATGTGCACGGTGTTCATCGTGGTCTGTGCCTTGGTTGGAGTGTTAGTGCCAGAGCTTCCTGATTTCTCTGATCCATTGCTGGTAAGGAAAACTGAGCCAATAGAATCTGCTCGTCTATTTTATTTAGCCTTCGATCATCTCAAAAGATTAAGCATTTTAAGACACTTTGTCTTATGTTATCTAGTACCCTCTCTTTTGCAACCTCCTCAAGCCATCAGAAGTATAGTCACTTTCTGAAAGAGGGAAGACTTGTCTGTATTCTCAGGTTCTCAAAGGCGGTCAAGGAACTTGCTCACCTTCAAAAATCTGGAAAGCTGTTTCTTGGTCTCCATGTTAAGCTAAAAAGCTGTAAATTGGAGAATCTGCAGACTATAAAAACATTTTCACAAAATCTTTAAAACTAGAATGTCACCTTTTTTTTCCTGAGGAAGTTAAAGGCATTTTAGTGTTACTAAGAGAGAGCAAGGTCTGTTTTTAAGTATTGATAGATGTCCCTCGGGTATGGAATAGGGAGGAAAATATGAATGAGGATAATGATAACGATAAACTCTTTGTAAAGGATGCATAATGTAATTTAATTTGACCATGATGTTTTATAACATAAAAATAAGTGTTTACTAAATGCTAGGGATGCATATGGAAGAGAAGCTTCAGATAAGTTTTCTATCCTTCTCTTTCCTGAGATACATAACATACCAAAGAATCAGGCTGTTTTGTCACAGTAAATAGGTGATCATTATTATGCCAAATCATCTTGTTTTAATGCAGTTCACCTCTGGAGTAGCTGTGAAGAACATATTTATTTTCTGTTGAAAGCTATCCATCACCTTGACATTTGCCTTCCCAAGCTGTTATAACTATACTTAGCCTGAAATGAAGTACACTAATGGGAATTTGTAATATTTTGCCTTAGGGTTTTGAACCAAGAGGGACTGCAATAGGCCAGAGACTGGTCACATGGAATAACATGGTGAAAAATACAGGATACAAAGCAACATTAGCAAATTACCCCTTTAAATATGCAGATGAACAAGCCAAAAGGTAACCGTTTATTAACTTTTAGACAAAACACTGCTAATGAATTCCACTTATAAACACTGCCTGAGCAAAACAATTACATCTAAAATGTGTGGCTCAAAATCTTTACCACTGAATGTGTTGAAATTGTCATTGTCTTTTAAGATTGTGTTGTCTGTTAGTGAAGGTTTGGATTTGGGTGTTTGTTTTTTTTTTTTTTTACCTTTTTCAGAAGTGAGGAAATTAATGGTGGTTGCTTATGCCCATCCATCCAGCTTCATGCCAAGCACTAAATAGGTCACGACTTTGTGGCAGTATTGTTACCAGTAGGCTTCTCATCCTTGAAATGGTGAGGACTTGACTCAAGATCAAATTGTGCTCCATTTCAGCCATCGGGATGATAGGTGGTCAGACGATCATTATGAAAGAGAGAAGAGAGAAGTTGACTGGAACTTCCACAAGGACAGCTTTTTCTGTGACGTTCCAAGTGAGTGGCGTCATAAATGACAAACCTCTCCGAGTTTCCTGGGATTGAACGTGACTGATAACCTATACTGTCCGGGTATATGTGACTGATCACACAGCTTTAGTGTTTCTATCATGCTTCAAGAGATTTTGTTTAATTTTACTTCTCTAGGTTAGTCAACCACTAATCTGAATTTATTTACTTGTAATTAAAAAAAATAATGAGCGAAAAAGAAAAAAATAATAAGAAAGAGAGCATTGAGTTATAGCTGGTTTTAAGACAGATGTAAATCTAATAAAATTATTGACCTTGCTCAATATTTCAAGTCATTTCAAAAAAACTCTTTGTACATATTTTTAGATTGAACTCTGAAATGGTCTACTGTCAAAACACCTGTATTAATAGCCTTCTTGTGCCTGCCTTGTCATTAGGCATTAGTGGAAAAAAGACGAAAAAATAAAGTTCAGAGGTTCAAAGCTTGCATGTCTCAGCGACCCAGCTCATATATGGATGAGATAAGTGAACTGAGTTAAGACAGCAGGAAGAGATGGTGATTGAAGAGTATATGGCAGATTATAGCCTTGAAAAAATGAGGGCCCAAATATTGTAAGAAATTCCAGAGGCCAGGAATCTTGATTTCATTATGGCATCACAGATCTCTAAATGTTGGCAGCAAATTCACTAAACAAAATCTGCTGTAGCCTAGAGTCAGCTTGGTTCCTCTGTAGCTGCCAGGAAAGAAGAGTTCAGGGGCTCAGAGAAACATGTTTAACTTTGTATGTCCCTGATTAGCCCTCATGGTTACAAGTGAGGAATTGTGATAACTTCAATTTCTGATTAAGTGAATATTAACACTGAAGCTCCTTTGGTTTCAGCTTTTTTTGTTGTTGCTGAAAATCCTTCTAAGATGTGTTTTTTCTTATCTTCTTAGATCACTAGGGGACCTGATTGGGCCTGAGATGTTTCTATATGTATTCAAACTTAAGGGTCTTTGTCTTGAAGACAGGAGTTTACTAAAGAAAACCTTGTGACTATTAATAAATGCTCATGTAATAAAGCTTTATTCATAAATTTGCAAATTGATTTTCTTTGTTTGCACCATTTGGCATTTTCGATCATATAAAATTAACCTACTTTGTTTCAGTTCACTTATGTTAATTTTTTAATGGCTGAGGGAGCAGAAACAGTACTTATTGAGCACTTGTTTTTCAGTATCTCATTTAATTCTTAACAACTACTTGAGAAAGTGTTGCCGTCTTTATTTTACAGATGAGGAACTGAGGCTCAGGGAAGCTGTTAGTTGCCTAAGATCACCTAGCTAATAAATGACAGAAGCTGGTTGCAACCCAGTTTTCACTCTAAAGTCCACGTTCTTTCCAGGATATCACACAGCCTCCCTTGTTCGGAGATATATTTTCTAACAGTATGAGTCTCAAAATATTTTTTCTAGAACTCTGAGCACTCAGCAAGGAGGAGGAGTATGTCTGTGATCCTGGCTAGCATTCTGTGTTCAGTGGGCTTTTGTCAGTGCTTTAAAATTGATCGCTTGCCATCTTTGCTCTCTAGTTAGCTGCCACAGAGAACACCCTTATAATCCATTCTTGATATGCCTTGGTGCCTCATTCTTTGATTTTTATATACCACTGTGGTGATATGTTGTGAAATTAAGAGGGAGGCATTCAGTTGATTTTCTGCCAAAAGTTCTTATGGATTGTTCTTCCTAATTACAGTCTGATCAGAACTAGATATGTTACATAACTGCTACAAATTTTAAGATGCAGTGAGTCGACAAAGGCTTTGAGCTAAAGCAATATTAAAATTTTTTTTTTTTTACATTTTTCTCCTGGAATTTAATGAAAGACAGGATTCCCCACTGCTAATGAATTGCCTATGTGATTTCCCAGTTTAAATTATTTCTGAATGCTGAGTCTTCTGAAATAAATGAATAATTTATAAACCTTTTTCTTTTTTTTTCCCCCTGTCACCAGGTGACCGATACTCCAGAGTAGTGTTTACTTCAGCTGGAGGGGAGACATTGTGGAATTTACCTGCAATTAAATCAATGTGCAATGTAGATAATTCAAGGGTATGTAAAGTAAAACTGAAATCTGTTCAGCACAAATAAGGTTATATTTCTGAAACTCCTTTTACTGCTGAGCCTGGTGCCTGATCAGACGAAAGCACTTAAGTGGCTTACCTACTGAAGAATAAACACCAAGAGAATGGCTTTGCATTCTTTCCGACCCCAGGATCAAAGTGTTTCTGTTTCCCCACCTTTAAAACATACCATCTTCCTTAATAAAGATCTCTTTCTTTCCCACTCATGTTCTTTGTCCTTGATAGTCTTTTGTGTTATTTCACAGCTTATTTCCTTTCAGGATAATAGTTAAGCCTTTTTCTTCTTTTGTTGTATTTTCTCTTTGCTAGTTTCATTGTTCACTCCACTTTCCCCCTGAGGCAATTGTCAGCATCTTAATTATGCAATGAAATGCTCACCTTTCTGGCAATCAATGCATCCTTTTGGCTGGTGACCTCAAAGGAAAATTTAGGGCACAGGGTAGGAAAGAGGACATCAAAGAACATAAATACAATATCTATGGAAATGGCCTGAGTAATCCAATCCAGATTGTTCTGAATTCTGAACACCTTAATGCTTTGCTGCTGCTGAGTCACTAGATATAAGAAGACAGGCACTTCCACTCCTAATTTGTAGAACACCAGAAAAAATAAAGTCACCTACCAGGCTTGGAAGAGCAGTCAATTTCACGTGTTCAGACGTAGTTTCTCCAAGGAGAAACTGCTGTCTAAGGTCACTAATGGCCTCGTCCAAGCACAGTAACAAGGCGGAAAAGGAACTTGTATTCTGAGCATAATTCTATTCTCAATTAATGTCTCGATTTGATCACTATCAATTTCAGCTGGTCTACCTGACTCTGGAGCATTGTCAAGTGAGAAACTCCAGCATGAAACCCAATAAAATGTAAAATCACTTGTCAGTTGAAAATCTAATCACATGCCCTAAGAGCTAGCCTGACAATCCAGGGAAATCACCTGTTCTATAAACAGGGTTCTTTAATGCATAGGAGGGAGAAAGGACCCTTTGAGGTCACCCACAGACCAGCACTGTTCCTGTGCAAATAAAAGGACCTTCTGAGAACTGAGTGGCTTACCCAGGTCACCTAGTTAGTTGGTCCCAGATCTCCTGACTTCATTCTTCATTCCGAGAGGCCGTTTATATATTTTGAAAATAACTTTTGCATTGATGAGGATATCAGGATTTTCTGTGAGTGCCATCTTGTCTCTGTGCAACTCCAGATAGACCAAAGTCACAAACCATCTGTAAACAGCCTACAGTTTCTTCATCAGTGAGCCATTTTTGTCATATTTTGTTCTACAACGATCAGTGGATTTTTGAAAGCTACTATGAGCATATTTCTCCTTGTTATGGGTTACAACCATTCTCATACAGAAAGTTGACTCTAATTTTGGAGAGCACTTGCTATGTGCAAGGCTTTATGCTGAGTATTTTACATCTCTCACAGTAAACCTGTGACCTAGGAATAATACCTTTTAACAGATGAGCAGTTAAGCTTAGAGAAGTTAAGCCAGTCTGGTTACTTTATAATCACACCTTGGATGAAAACAATTCATTAACCTCTTAGGTCCCTGTTATTCCGACCCTTGTAGTTAATCTTTAGACCTTCCCTCCCTTGAAGACACTAAAGTGATTGAATTCACTCAGTTGGTTAACAGCTGATGTTTTTTGAGTGTTATTGATATTTGTCAGGAAGTATTCTAAACACTTTAATGAATTATTTCATTTAATCCTCACAACAGTGTTAGGAATGAAACACGTATTTTGCCTGTTTTTCAGATGAGGAAGTTCACACAGGTGGTAGCTGACAGATGCAGGATTTGAACCCAGACAAGTCTTAATTCCACTGCCAATACAGGTGATGTGGGTTCGATCCCTGGGTCAGGAAGATCCTCTGGAGGAGAAAATGGCAACCCACTCCAGAATTCTTGCCTGGAAAATCCCATGGACTGAGGAGCCCGGCAAGCTACAGTCCATGGGGTGTCAAAGAGTCGAACATGACTGAGCAACTAAACAACAACAGAAGTCTAATTCTAGATGATGATGATGAAGTCGCTCAGTCGTGTCCGACTCTGCGACCCCGTGGACTGTAACCTACTAGGCTTCTCCATCCATGGGATTCTCCAGGCAAGAATACTGGAGTGGATTGCCATTTCCTTCTCCAGAGTCTATGCCTTTACCCTCCATTCTTTATGCTTCCATAATGCAGATTACTGCTCCCTCTCCCGTTTAGGTTTTGCATTGTTCTGCTGTATATACCATTTCCCACTCAAATGAACCTCAGAGAATCATCAGGGCCTAGAATAGAATAAGTACCTTTTTTAAAAAGCCAGCAATTTATTCTATGAGTACATCTTAGATTTTTAATAAACTCAAAAGCCAGTAAGCAGTAGTGTGCCCTTATAGCTTTCATAAGTGAAAAGAGTATATTATATATACATATATGAGTCTATTTCAGATGATAAACTATCAGCACCAATAGGAACCTTACAAAAAGGCATACAGAAAGGATAAATAATTGAATGAATTACTTGAAGGGACAATAGTGGGTGGAAATAAAGCTAAGGATGATATTGGACATACAATAATGCATACCCCACAATTCTGTGTATTTGCATGGTGGTGAGCTCAAATTTGTCTTTAATCTTCCTGGCAACCAGAGCAAAGAAGAATTCATGGTCGGAGACAAAAGTCACTTAAATAGAGCGACAAGTTTGTTTTCTAGAAGAAACCCATCTTGCCTTCATACTAAGACAGGAAAGGATTGTTCCCATACTTGCAAGAGAAGTATGATGTTCTGAAGAAAGTTCTTAACAGCAGGTTTAGCAGGTTTACAAGAGGCACAGTATTGCTTCTTACTTGGTTTGTAAACCATATCTCAGGTAGGTTGGTACTTGAGATATAGCAGAAGTTTTCTACAAGAGATAAAGCAATGAAATCTCAATACGTGGTTTCTAATGGTTTGGCTTGAAGCCTCTGCAAAATTTAAACTGTTGAAAAAAGTAGATGTATTTGCTTGTCTTTTTTTCTCTACTGAGCTCATAATAAGAATGCTTGGCTGTGACTTCAAGCCTGTACTCCCTGGGAAGAACATAACGATCTGTAATGCTCTTGTGAAAATGTGAGGAACAGAGCCAAAGACGCATCTGAATGAATGGTCAAGCCACTGACAGATACATACCAATAAATCAATAAACATAACCAAGGTCCTGAAATTCTACCTCAAGGAATATGGTTGTAAATTGAGCTTTTTAAATTAAATGCTATTTTTGCCAATTGCAAATGCCCTTGTATTCTAGCCTCAAACTCTTGCTGTGAACCTAGAACAATGTGTTTCTCACAGAGATAATATATTTAGTGATGTCTTGCGTGCACACTCAGTCGTGTCTGACTCTTCGACCCCATCAGCTGTAGCCCTTCAGGTTCCTCTGTCCATGGGATTTCCCAGGGAAGAATACTGGAATGGGCTGCCATTTCCTCCTCCAGGGGATCCTCCCGACCCAGGGATCAAACCCATGTCTCCTGTGTCTCCTGCATTAAAGGCAGGTTCTTTACCACTTGAGCCATTGGGGAATAATATCTAGTGGTTAACAGTTTAGATTACAGATTATTACTGTACTGTTTTGAGTCTCCCAGGTCAAGACCCTTTGGGGATTTTTATTTGTTATGGTGCTTTGAGCAAATGGTGTCCTGAGGCTACTTGGCAGTCTTTCCTTTTCCCCCGCTCCCCAAATCCTTGCTATTGTACCTAAGCTGCTGCTGCTGCTGCTGCTAAGTCACTTCAGTAGTGTCCGACTCTGTGTGACCCCATAGACGGCAGCCCACCAGGCTCCCCCATCCCTGGGATTCTCCAGGCAAGAATACTGGAGTGGGTTGCCATTTCCTTCTCCAGTGCATGAAAGAGAAAAGTGAAAGTGAAGTCGCTCAGTCTGTCCGACTGTTAGCGACCCCATGGACTGCAGCCCACCAGGCTCCTCCGTCCATTGGATTTTCCAGGCAAGAGTACTGGGGTGGGGTGCCATTGCCTTCCCCGATTGTACCTAAGCACTTGATTATTAACAACGATCAAGTTGAATGAGACACATATGAAATGATCCAGAGCAGAAGAGCTTAATCGTTGGTCAGTTGACTCCAGAAAGCATCTGGTAATCAGTGTAATGTCACCATGAGACCAGGTGTTTCCATTGTTGCCTGCCTGTGTTGATAGCACATTGAGTTCAAACACCAGTTTCCATTTAAACTACATGCCACTTGTACTCACAGTTCAGACGGGTTCTGGTTTCCAGACTGTAGAGCTTCTGTTTCTGATGCTGCATCTGTCTCCTCACAGAAATGCTTGATTTCTTAGACCTCTCAAAAGGGGACTCAGTTGCTTCTCCTGATCTTCTTCATTACTTTTCCTGCACTTCTGCATTCCTCTAGGGCATGCTGGCAGAGAGTCATTAGTGACGAAGATGTTTGTGTGTCTAATCTTGACTCTGCTGGAAATTCTTTACCCTGTCTTTAGTCTTTGTACACTGTGGAAGCTGGTGCTCAGAGGAATCAGCTTGTAGTAGGGATTTGAAATTTGGTACCTAAAACCCTTTTTACTTAGGTAGCTTTTGTGGATAGCTGGAATATATCCCCCTCCTCTGAAGCTTAGACAACTCTAGAAATGTGTTTCTTGATGCTTGGATATTTTGTTTGTTTGGTTTTGTTTTATGTTTCGGCTGTTTGGTTTTATGTTTTATGCAGCATGTGATGGGGGGGTCTGAGTTCCTCAACCAGGGATTGAACACAAGCCCTCTGCAGTGGAAGCTCAGAGTCTTAGCCACTGGATTGCCAGGGAAGCTCCCTGATGCTTGTTTTAAAGAGAGCTGTGGAGCCCTTGCTTTTTCTGTCATCTCCAGGCTCCCTTCAACTTTTATACAGGAGGAGTGTAGTCAAGTGGGGAGGGAGAGTCCAGCAGTTGACTGAATCTGGTATTAAGGGCTTCATTTTCTTGCCTTTATTGTTTTCTCAGCGTCTTACCATATCTCCAACTTGGCCATTAGATTTGAAAGTTAATGTATCATTTAAACTATTCTGGTTTCTTCTTTTTCTCTATTTGAAGGCAACTCCACCCCTGCTCCCATCTGACCAGGGAAGTGTGCAAAGGTGTGTTATCACCACACAAGCAAAATGATTTCCTACAACTCCCATCTGTGAATACCTAGAATGAAAAGGGCATCCCTCATGAGGGCTGCAAGATATGCCTCTCAGAAACTCCATCCTTATTTTTATAAACTTCAAAGATTTCAAAATCATTCCTATGATGGCAAAAATATACAAAGATACAGCTGCGTTCTGCATGAAGATACACCTGCTTGCCAAGCCCTTTCAGCCCCACAGTGTAACATATGACTCTATATTAGGGTGTCTCCATCCCAGATGACTAAGCCATGCTTCTCTCTCATTGCCCTTACAGACTTTGGCACTCTGTATACAGGTTCACATAGACTCTTAAACATAATATGTTGCTTCTCAGGCGAATTGTCATCATTGCTTTTCTTGTCTGATTTCCCCACCTCACCATGAGCAACTTGAGGGCAGGACAATTTTGCCTTATTTGTCTTGCATAGGTGATCAATAAATATTTTTTTCTTTTGGATGGATGGATGGATGGGGACATACAGCATCACTCCCTGAAAGCCTAGATGACCCTTGAGCTCCATGCCTTTAGATTTAGGGCACTGGCATCCAATTCAGGATAAATGTCTATTCTCTGTCCTTATTTTTTACCCTCTAAAACAATCCTCAAAAAACTGTTTTCCAAAGGTTGTACATCAGCCAGCATCACTTTGAATTTGAGGACTGGCCCTCCAGAGGCTCATTAGCATTTATTTTTTATAGCAGCCATCAAAGTAGTATTTGGTCTGTGTTTGTCATGTCCAGCTTTTTAATCTCTGGTCAGATACACACATAAAAAACCCTCTGCAATTCTTTGAAAAGGTTAGTCAAGGACAGAATTCTGTGCCTTTTCCCCTAGTTTTAGCTGGCAACCCTATTTCCTTTATGTTTGGCATTTGGTTATTTGGACAAGTATAAATATGTTCCTTCTAGCTGATAGTGGGTTTTGTAATGGATACAGTTCATTTTCTTCCATCTGAAAACTGTCAGACACTATGCATTACCTTTCTTTCAATTCAGTGGGCTGAGCCCAGGGACTTGCCTGTTATTTCTTTATGGGATAAAACTGGTTATCTGAGAGATGCTATTCCAGGATTTCCTGTTATTTATTAGGTGGTTCAGTTCCCCCTGAGTGAGCTTATGAGAATGTTTTTACCTAGGAACAATTAAATGTTAATTATCCTGTTTTATGAAATGTCTAGTAATTATCACTCTCTAAAAATGAGCTTGAAAATAAGCCTTTGTTAAAATCAGCATTATTTTAGTACATTGTATAACAACCCTTTGATTCATTTTTTTAAACTCCCAATAGAATATCTTTAAAAAAAAACACACAACTTTTTATTATGGAAATTATCAAACAGATGCAAAAGTAGAATAGTGGAACAAATCTCTATGTGCAGGTCAGAGAACTTCAGCAGTTCCCTGTATGTGGCCAGTCTCCTTTCATCTACACTTTGCCCCTTGCATGATAAGTCCCAGTAAAGTATGCTGATCGCCAGGGCTTAGTGAGTTACAAGTAACTTGGTTCTTGGATAAGTCTGAGTTCTAAAGATGATTTGTGCCAACGTCTCTACTTTGAGAAAATATTTCAGTGCATGATTAATAAAATGGCAACCCACTCCAGTATTCTTACCAGGAAAATCCCAAGGACAGAGGAGCCTGGCGGGCTACAGTCCATGGGGTTGCAAAGAGTTGGATATGACTGAGGACACACACACACTTTTTAAAAAAGGGAAAGGGTGGTTTTAATCTCATTAGAAAAAAAATACTGAAGCCCTTCTTGAACTTTGGAGTTTCTTCCCTGGAACAACCTTTGGTAGATAGAGATGATTAAGTGATAGGAGTGGGTCATCTTTAGCCCTGGCACTTCCAGAGAAGTCTCTGGACAGGCTCGAGAGCAGGGGGGTATTTCTTACCCTCAGCCTCAGGGTAAAGGGGTCATTCATGTAATTTATAGATTTTTAAAGCAATAGGATTGTGCAGACTTCACTCTAACCTTACCAATCCCACCTTTGGCATTGGAACAGATTTCAATTTTCTGTAAGAAGAACAGCCAGAAGAAGAAAAACCTTCTCCAAGAATAGTGTTCCAAATGAAATACTGCCCACGTCAAATCCAGAGTTGTTACTAATATGCAGCAGACCTCTGTTTACCAAACAGAAAGTTCCCCAAAGAGGGAGGGGTGGTTAACCAACTTGAATAAACTTGGATGGCTGTGGAAGAAATAAATTCCCACTTAAGTATTTTATTACCTGTATATGTTCATTTAAAATGATACATATTTTAATTTAGAAACATTCCCCTTTCTACTTATATATCAGGAAACCATTTTATTCCAGGTTTTTCATGTATCTTTAATTTGCTTCTGATATTACCAGGATCACTTTTTGATTCACTGACAGTTTCCTAGAGAATATCATCTTTGCCTCCACCTAAGATGATGGAAATACAGTACCTCTGTCACCAAATATTTTATACTGATCTGGTTTTTAAAATCCACTTTGGTGTTTAAGTAAAGTACATAGTTAACCCGTTAACAAGAGAATTAGGTCATCCATAAGTATGTATACGAAGTGTCGGATAGGTAAATTAACGAAAAATTTCACTGAAACTTTCCCGAACAAATGGTTTCTCCACAATTAAAACAGAGGAAAAACTTTGGTTTGACCGTAACTAACTTTAACAAAGTGTGAACCTACAGTAGGGGTTTATCGTCAAATGACGAGTTTTACTTCATTGGATCCAGGAAAGCCTGATGTGCTGCAGTCCATGGGGTCACCAAGGGTCAGACTGAGCGACGGAACAACAAAGTGAGCCTTCTGTAGCAGAAGAAAGCAGACTGGGGACGGGGGTGGGGTGGGGTGGGGGAGGGAGTCTCACCTTGTGGTCAAACTGACACCTCCAGAGGATGATTCTGTAACTCCGGTAACTTTCGTGCCCCTCAAGGCCACCGTCCTTCAGACCTTTGCATGAACCAATTTTAAACGGCAGTCCTTCCGCCTGTCTCTGTCTCCGCAGATCCGATCGCACCCGCAGTTTGGCGATCTCTGCCAGAGGACCACGGCTGCTTCCTGCTGCCCCAGCTGGACGCTGGGGAACTACATCGCTATTCTGAACAACAGGTCATCCTGCCAGAAAATCGTGGAGCGCGACGTCTCTCATACCTTGAAGCTTCTCCGGACCTGCGCCAAACACTACCAGAACGGCACCCTGGAGCCAGACTGCTGGGACATGACGGCCCGGAGGAAGGACCAGCTCAAGTGCACCAGCGTGCCGCGGAAATGCACCAAGTACAACGCTGTGTACCAGATCCTCCACTATCTGGTGGACAAGGACTTCATGGCCCCGAAGACGGCCGATTACACACCCGCTCTGAAGTACAGCATGCTCTTTTCGCCCACCGAGAAAGGCGAGAGCATGATGAACATCTACCTGGACAACTTCGAGAACTGGAACGCATCCGACGGCGTCACCACGGTCACCGGCATTGAGTTTGGCATCAAGCACAGCTTGTTTCAGGACTATCTTCTGATGGATACGGTGTATCCCGCCATCGCCATGCTGATCGTCCTTTTAGTCATGTGCATCTACACCAGGTCCATGTTCATCACCCTGATGACGATGTTTGCCATCATCAGCTCTTTGATCGTGTCCTACTTTCTCTACCGCGTGGTGTTTAACTTTGAATTCTTCCCTTTTATGAAC
Organism: Oreotragus oreotragus; assembly: GCA_006410675.1. Taxonomy (NCBI): domain Eukaryota; kingdom Metazoa; phylum Chordata; class Mammalia; order Artiodactyla; family Bovidae; genus Oreotragus; species Oreotragus oreotragus. The sequence goes on from SJYX01015904.1 coordinate 150,755, forward strand.
CTCACTGCGCTCATTATTCTGGTGGGCATTGGAGCAGACGATGCTTTCGTCCTGTGTGACGTCTGGAACTACACCAAATTTGACAAGCCTCATGCGGAAACATCAGAGACAGTGAGCATCGCGCTGCAGCACGCCGCCCTGTCCATGTTCGTCACCAGTTTTACCACGGCAGCTGCCTTTTACGCCAACTACGTGAGCAACATCACAGCCATCAGATGCTTCGGGGTGTATGCGGGGACAGCCATCCTCGTCAATTACGTGCTGATGGTCACGTGGCTTCCGGCGGTGGTCGTCCTGCACGAGCGGTATCTGCTTAATATCTTCAGCTGTTTCAAGAAGCCCCAGCAGCAGATTTACGACAACAAAAGCTGCTGGACGGTGGCCTGTCGGAAGTGCCACAAAGTCCTTTTTGCCATTTCAGAAGCATCTCGAATTTTTTTTGAAAAAGTCTTGCCGTGCATCGTTATTAAGTTTCGCTACCTCTGGCTATTCTGGTTCCTGGCCTTAACGGTGGGCGGGGCCTACATCGTCTGCATAAACCCAAAGATGAAGCTGCCTTCCTTGGAGCTGTCCGAGTTTCAGGTGTTCAGGTCATCCCATCCTTTCGAACGTTACGACGCCGAGTACAAAAAGCTGTTCATGTTCGAGCGTGTCCACCACGGAGAGGAGCTCCATATGCCCATCACGGTCATCTGGGGTGTATCCCCAGAGGACAACGGCAACCCCCTAAACCCTAAGAGCAAAGGGAAGCTGACCTTGGACAGCGCCTTCAACATCGCCAGCCCGGCTTCGCAGGTCTGGATTTTGCACTTCTGTCAAAAACTGAGAAATCAGACCTTCTTTTACCAGACTGATGAACAGGACTTCACCAGCTGCTTCATCGAGACCTTTAAGCAGTGGATGGAAAACCAGGACTGCGATGAGCCTGCGCTGTACCCGTGCTGCAGCCACTGGAGCTTCCCCTACAAGCAGGAGGTTTTCGAGCTGTGCATCAAGAGAGCCATCATGGAGCTGGAGAGGAGCACAGGCTACCACTTAGACGGCAAGACCCCAGGGCCGAGGTTCGACGTCAATGACACCCTCAGGGCAGTCGTGTTAGAGTTCCAGAGTACCTACCTCTTCACCCTGGCTTATGAAAAGATGCACCAGTTTTATGAAGAGGTGGACTCGTGGATTTCCAGCGAGCTGAGTTCTGCCCCTGAGGGCCTCAGCCACGGCTGGTTTGTCAGCAACCTGGAGTTCTACGACCTCCAGGACAGCCTCTCCGACGGCACCCTCGTTGCCATGGGGCTGTCCGTGGCCGTGGCCTTCAGCGTGATGCTGCTGACCACTTGGAACATCGTCATCAGCCTCTATGCCATCATCTCGATTGCTGGAACTATATTTGTCACCGTGGGGTCTCTCGTCCTGCTGGGCTGGGAGCTGAACGTCTTGGAGTCGGTCACCATCTCGGTGGCTGTGGGCCTGTCTGTAGACTTTGCTGTCCATTATGGGGTGGCTTATCGCTTGGCCCCAGACGCTGACCGAGAAGGGAAGGTGATCTTCTCTCTGAGCCGCATGGGCTCTGCCATCGCCATGGCTGCGCTGACCACCTTCGTGGCCGGGGCCATGATGATGCCCTCTACGGTTCTGGCTTACACCCAGCTGGGCACCTTCATGATGCTCATCATGTGTATTAGCTGGGCTTTCGCCACCTTCTTTTTCCAATGCATGTGCCGGTGCCTTGGGCCGCAGGGGACCTGCGGTCAGATCCCTTTACCTAAAAAACTCCAGTGCAGTGCCTTCTCCCACGCCTTGTCTGCAAGTCCTGGTGACAAGCGACCAAGCAAGACACACACCTTGAATGCGTATCATTTAGATCCCAGGGGCCAGACATCAGAAATGGAACACGAGTTTTATGAATTGGAACCTCTGGCAGCCCACAGCTGCGCAGCCTCTGAGAAGACCACTTACGAAGAGACCCACATCTGCTCTGAATTTTTCAGCAGCCAGGCAAGGCATTTAGGGCTGCCTGTCCACGCAGCTTACAACAGTGAACTCAACAAAAGCGCCAAAAATGAAACGAGCCCTGCCTTGTTGCAGGCCTCTCTTGAACAGCACACCATGTGTCACTTCTTCTCTCTGAATCAGAGATGCAGCTGCCCAAATGCCTACAAACATTTGCAATATGGCCCGCCCTCCTGCCAGCAGATGGGCGACAGTGTGTGCCACCAGTGCGCTCCCACTGCCAGCAGCTTCGTGCATGTCCAGAACGGCCTGGCACCTCTGAAGGCCGCACACCAAGCCCCCGAGGGCTTCGTGCATCCAGTCCCGCGCATCCACCCTTGTCCTGGCCTACAGTGCAGGGCAAAACCACCTGGAGCCCAGAATGCTCTGTCCAGGAGTTTCTTCCTCCACCCAGTGCAGCACATTCAGGCCCAAGAAAAAATCACTAAGACCAGTGTGCACAGTCTTCAGAGCCTCGAAGAGCATCTTCCAAAGACGGTAGAGCCATCACCGTTGGTCTGCAGGAGTGCCGGAGCCTTACACAAAGCCTGCTGCGGTCCTGAGACTCACCCGAGGGGACTCTGTAAGAACAGAGACCTCGGGACCGCAGAGGGCAGTGGCGGGGCCGCCGACAAGGACTCCGTTTCAGTGAGTCAGACCAACAGGGCAGAAAGGCAGGTGGAGCCGAGCCCGTCACAGACTGATGTCATTATGAGCTCAGAACATTTAAACCAGAATGAACCCAAATTTCTATTTAACCATTTAATAGGGGAGGCCGGTTATAGGTCCTGCCCAAACAATCCACAGAGCTGTGGCAGAATTGTGAGAGTGAAGTGCAGTTCTGCGGACTGTCAAATACCAAACATTGAAGCCAACGTGCCTGCTGTATTAACACCCTCGGAACTTTCTGGCGAAAGTTTGTTAATAAAAACACTTTAATAAATATAGTATTAAACCAGTGCCTCAGTCGTTCCTTTGAAATAGAAGTAAAAATCCAGACGTTTAGAAACAGAGTCCAAAAATACAGGAACAAACAAGTTTCACTTTGTCAAAAATCATGAAGTGTTTTTAGATTCCATATGAACAATCAACAAACGCACGTATCTAATGAGTGTTAGCCGTTTGGGGTTTTATCTTTTCAAAAAGTACAGTTGTTTTTTGACATTTATACTCGGCTTGAACAGTTATTGCCTGTTTCTCTATCCTCTCATAGCAGTGAGTCGAAGATTTAGGGTCTGAATTATCTAGAACTTTCATTTCTCCCTGGCAATTGTATTTACCTGATAACCCTTATTCTGGTGCCTTTGTCAGTAGTTAGGGCTTTTGATGACTTAAGATAAATACTGATTTTTAAGAAAGCTACTTCAGTTGGGATCCAGGATCTAAACAACTTTAAAATTTATTTTTGATGAGACCTCATTCAGAAAGGAACTGCCAAGCATTTAAATAGTGCCTTCCACTGTCTGCATGGGTAGACTGTCCACAAAGCCAAAGATCCATTTATATCCAAACTGGTGTCTTTCTTTCCAAATTAGCCAAAATGTACAGTCGTTCCATGGTTACACTTGTTCACTCAGGAGTCATGGGCACCATCTTGGGTCTGGTGACAATGATGTTAGGGCCACAGAAGGAAGAGCACAGGTGTAGAGAGGCGATCACCTGAAATGGCAAGTTTCATCTTGACCAAGAGCCCCAGTTCGGATGAAGCAGCCAGAGCAGAACCTGTTCTATGCAGTTCTGTTTCAGTCTCTGCCCAGCCCCCAGGGGGTGTGAGAGAGGGCTGCGCTCTCCTGGGCTAAGGAGTCTTGGGATATGCATGGATGATTTTATTGTGCAACCAACACCTGGAAATGCTGAACCTGCAGGCAGCGTCTTAACTGGCACTCCTGTATCTTGTGTTAGGTCAAGCTCCAGTCCTTGAGCTGTCGGAGCACGCTTTCTGGGTAATTCTTCAGATGACAGAGCCTCCTTTCAGGCTGTCATCTGACAGAGTGCGCATTCCTGTCCCAGGCAGGGAGCCTTCCACTGCATTCTTCCTTCTGGATTCTGCCTCCAGTTTGATCCTCTGAAGAAAACTGGAGGGAATATTTCTAAGTACAATGTTCTTTCCAAAAATTCTGTTATTTTCTCAGAATGGTTTTCCATCTTAGATCTGCATGTTACTCAGGACCTGAAAAAGCGGTCAAGAGTTGGAAAGGGTCTTACAGTTCATTGACTCCACTCCACCTCCACCAAACCACCTTTCTGTGAAGCAGCTTTCCAGCTTTTGCTTGAATACTTCAGTGACAAGAAACTTACTACCTGACTACCTTGCATGCATGCTCAGTCACTTCAGTCGTGTCCGACTCTTTGCGACCCTATGAACTGTAGTCCCCTGGGCTCCTCTGTCCTTGGGATTCTCCAGGCGAGAACCCTGGCGTGGGTTGCTGTGCCTTCTTCCAAGGGGTCTTCCCAGCCCAGGGATCGAACCTGCGTCTCTCACGTCCCCTGCGTTGGCCAGGTGGGTTCTTTATTACTTGCACCACCTGGGAAGCCCCACCTGACTACCTTGGTTGAACCCAAATCTGTTGTCTAGGTTTTCTGTGCTATTTGGCCCTCATGCTGTTCTCTGAAGTGGAAACACATGGCTCTCATCTTTCTGCCAGATGGCATCCCTAAAGAGCTTTGAAAACAGTAGTCCTGTCCTCCCACTCACAGCCCCAGTTCACTCTACGTTTCTTCTCATGACCAGGTTTTAAGTGATTGAGCAATTACTATCTCTGGGTAAGTAAAGTTGTTGAACTCCTTGCCCAAATACCAGATCCAAACAGACTCCAGTAGAGCACAGGAAGGAGGGCCAACCCCAGGGAGACAGGATGGTGCTTCTGGTAGCTCACTTAGAGATGGAAATAACTTCTGGCTCAGGCCTGACAGCTGCCTCACATGGCAGCTTTGAGGAACCTCAGCCCACTAAATCTCTCTCCCGTACCGCTGCCAAGCTGCCCCTTCAGACTGATTCCTTTCTGACCCTGATATTTGGGATCATATGTGCATACCCAGTGCACTCAAGCTCCCTTAGAAAAATCCAAGGAAGAGAAGGGAACACTGAAAAACAGGTCTCACAATCCCCAGCACTATATCCTTTGTTTTCCTTCTGAAACGTGTAAATATAAAGTTGGCCACTGAAAATGTAGTGATCCGAAGGCACTTCTATTTTTTTTATGCTGAGCAGGGACACAGATTGAAATAAAGGGCAACAAGAGAAGCAAACTTCTTTACCGGGAGTCCAACCCGCAAGACTCCTGTGAGCTAAGCGCTATTTCATGTAGAAATTAAAAACTGGAATGAAAGGGACTTAGGAGGAGGAGAGAAGTCCTTTGTCTTTTCCCTTGGGCCTCGGTCCAGCACTGCTCTTGATCTGCCCCTGCACCTGCTCTGGTTTCGGGGGGCTGGAGGGGCCTCTCTTCCCTCCCACACCACCCACTCTGCTTCATCACCCTCAACCTTGAATGCTGTCAGAACCTTTTCACATTGATTTCATCTACAGACTCTGAACTGAATTGACTGTATTTTTTATGCAAGAATTTTCTAGAGAATTTGTTAGCTGGGACTAGAAAGTTGTTTTAATTATTCCTCATTCTGGGCAGCAAAGGATTACTATTTGTAGCTCCGTTTCACAAAGACATTTTGTCCACTGTCCTCTTCTAGAGGGACTACAAAACAGAGGAGGCTAATTCGTACATGGGGGAAAAGAGTCCTTTTACTGTGAAAAATATTTGTAACTTGGAGGGTATTTACTTATGAAAATGATGTTCTTACACGCTTGTGCAACAGAACACATCTCTGAGATCTGATTCCATGTTACCAAATTTGTCACTGACTTCTTCCTTGCAAGGTCACTTTTTAAATCCCTTTTGTAGTGGTGTAGCCACCAAGTCATGTCCGACTCTTGAGCCCCAAGGACTGTAGCCCGCCAGGCTCCTCTGTCCACGGGATTTTCCAGGCAAAAATACTGGAGTGGGTTGCTGTTTCCTTCTCCAGGGTTTTAAATCCCTACTTGATGGAAAAGTGGAATAGGCCAAGAACACAAATTTTTCACAGAGAAGCGTTATATTGTTTGAAATAAACTGCGCGGCCTTGTCTGTGGATATTCATTTGTGTATCATTGTTATAAAATGCACATCCTCCTAAAACAATGTTCTTTGAAGTTTTGCTAAGCTGTTATTATATTAAATTTCATGATGATAATCTATGCCCCAGCCTTAATCATTCCCAATGTTAAAACTTTTGCAACGGGTGATTTGAAGAGTAGTTTTACAAATGTGGTCTTACAGGAGATGAGGAAATGTTCCTCACTCACATTGTCTCACATGGAAACCATCTTTCTGCCAGCAGTTTAGGACAGATTCTGAAGGAAATATGAGGAAACAATGACTTTGAAAACAGCTGCATCTTTTTAATGAGGAGAGTCATTTTAGAAAAAAAAAGTTAAGCCTATGTTAAAAAAAAAATCTGAAGATTCCTTTGGGTTTTCTTCATAAGATTCAGACATGGCCATGAAAGGAGAAATTTGTTGACTCATGAGGGGATTTTTTTTTTTTTATGCAGAAAGAACTATCATGTTCAAATACCCTTTATACCCTAGTGGATCTTTCCAAAATGTTTGCTAGCATTTAGTTTGTTTATCTCCAGTTGTTATAGTAATCTACAGTGTTTTTTGTGAGACAGCCACTTTAATTAATGTTTGATTTTGTGCACTAAGAGGTTTCCTATCTTTGCATTAAATATATACCAAAAAAGATAAGCAATGAATTCTGACTGGCTGACTAGTCATGGCTGATTAGTAGAATTTTGTGCCTTTTGTTCTAAACAATGTTATAAGGGCCCTCATTTTGGATTTTTCATGGGGAAAAAAGCGTCATTTCTCTTTTCATCAGCTATAGAAACCACAGCACGCACACTTAAAAACAACTTATTAAGTAATCGAGATCAACACAGTGTCTGTCAACTCCCCTAATCCATCAGTTAGAACATGAACTTGACAACACAAGTGCCAACTAGGACATGATTTCCTAACTCAGCAAAGCCTGATGGATATTTGTTGCCCATAAGTCTGACATCTTAATATTGGAGGCGTGAGAGTGCTGTGTTAAGTTGGGGGCAAGAAATAAAGCAGTGATGTTCTGAGTTCAGAAACCACAGTACAAGGAATGGCCCCTCCAAGCCTGGATGTGCTTCTAGGGTTTTCTTTCAGGAAAACTTGGGAACCGTATATCTTTTTTTAAACTTGTTTTGTGTTGGGGTATAGCCAATTAACAAATGTTGTGATTGTTTCAGAACAGTGAAGGAACTCAGCCATACATATACCCGGACCCATTCTCCCTCAAACCCTCCTTCTATTCAGGCCGCCATATAACTCTGAGCTGCGTTCCCTGGGGGTCCTTGTTGGTCATCCATTTTAAATATAGCAGTGTGTACATGTCCATCCCAAACTCCCTAACTATCCCTTCTCCTCACCCTTCCCCTCAGCAACCGTAAGTTTGTTCTCCAAGTCTGTGAGTCTCTATTTTGTAAGTTCGTTTCTATCGTTTCTTTTTAGATTCCACATATAAGGGAAGTCATACCAATATGTCTCTTTCCCTGTCTGGCTTACTTCACTCAGTATGACAATCTCTAGGTCCATCCCTGTTGCTGCAAATGGCATTTCTTTCTTTTTAATGGCTGAGTAAGATTCCAAAGTATACATGGACCACATCTTCGTTATCCATTCCTCTGTCAATGGAAATTCAGGTTGCTTCCATGTATTGGCCATTGAAAACATGCTGCAATGAACACGGGCACATGTATCCTTTTGGATCAAGTTTTTCTACAGATACATGCCCAGGAGTGGGATTGCAGGATCATACTATAGCTCTATTTTTAGTTTTTTAAGGAATCTCTTACTGTTCTTTAGAGTGGCTGCACCAATTTGCATTCCCGCCAACAGTGTAGGAGAGGAACCATATACTTTTAGCTGCAGCAGCAGCAGCAAGAAGATAAATCAATGGCCTAAGCTGTTGATAGGAATTCTGTAGAGCACGACACTCTCTTCTTAGGGGTTTTAAGCCAAGGTTTGAAATGGTTGTCAACCCCTCTACTCCTTACCTGACACCTAAAACTGGATAATCTCATGATCCTGTGCTTATTATAAACAGGTCTGTGGTATCCCTGACCCTGTGACTAGCAGTGAAATTGGAGTTACACTTGATGTCATCAAGTCAACTGGAATACTATGACCTTTACCCTTCTAATCATATTTTTTCCGTGTAACTCTGCAGGGTAATCTACACCTTCCTAAAAGTGAAGGTAGACTCTTTACAGTAAGATACATTTTCTCTTATACGAGCTGGTTTTAACCTGCAACAAAGTAACAAAAAGAGTGAAACTTGTTCAACCTCTATCCACTAGTTGGATGTTTTTGATTAATGAACTGGACTTGAGATTTCCACTAGTTAAAGGGGAAAGGATTTGCTATGTAAATCAATAATCTAAACAAGATTACAAAGAGCCTGTTCATCCTGCTTAAGAAAACAAACCCCTAAGAGTTTAAAAAACTACTGTACTGTTACTGCCTTTGCAATATAACATGATCATTTACAAATCTCGTTGACTTAAAAAAAAAAAAAAGTCTAGTGGGAGTGTCTCTAGGCAAAACTTTACCAGATGTTTTCAAAACTAGTTGAGGGTATTAAATAATATCTATTTTTAAATGTCTTAAATGTGATCTTTGTTAGATGCTCCCCACTCCCGTGAGAACCATTGTTCTACCTTGGGAAACTCTGGTCTGCAGGGTGACCTAGTTCTCTGCATTTTGGCAGTAAGGAAGTGCTTAAATCAATGTAGCCTTAAAGGATGGGATCTGTAAAGCCACAAGCTTTATCCTCCCTCTGGCAAAATTTCCTTTCCTGCAGAGATCTGAGGAAAGACTGTGAGAAACACGCAAATCTCTGGCAACACCCTCACTCAGACTAAAGTCCACTGATGTTTGTTCTTTTCTACAGTTTGATCTCTTTACCTTCAGTGTTCTGAAGGGTGTATGGGTTATGAGTCACATATGTCAGGTGGGAGAGATAGACACTGAATAATCTTAAATTGTTTTAATAATTCTTTCACAGATCCCTTCTTGAATTTCTTTCCCCTACCCTGAAAAGGACTCTAGGCTGTGACTGGAAGGTGCAGTGAAATTCATTCAGTGAATGACTTCCCTACCAATCATGACAAATTATACAGCACTTTGGTAAATAGCTACACGTTACCAGAGAGTAAGCAGAGGTTAGAAAAGCCCATTTTGAGACAAAATTCAATCCTTCCTCTAAATCACTATGATTCAGAAAACTAATTTAGGCACAAATCCTGCCTTGGAAACAAAAGCTGTGATTTTTTTCATCTATGGGTTGATTCTTTAAAAACACTCTGGGATGGAGGAATTCATCTTGAGTTTCATTTTCTCTGTGTTTTGATGTCATTATGTGGGTCTTGGGAGGATCAGCCTAATTAATCTTTTTAAGCAGTTTGGGCCACTCTGAAGAGAACTACAGGTAACCTCACTTGCTCAAACTCCACATTTCTGTTAGAGTAGGGAGTCTCTGACACCAAGGATCACCACCAGCATCCATCACCTACTGTTTTCATTGACTGGTTACCTGCCTCTCTCACTAGTATAAGCTCTTAAGAGCAGGCACTCTTCAGCACCTTGCTGTACTGAAGTAACAAAACTTCACCCAAAGTCCACTGTATTTGGGACACAGTGGTGAGCCTCTAATGATGAACCTCTGCTTTCAAGATAGCTACCATCCTTAAAAAGCAAAATGGATGCCCTCCAAGAGAAAGGAATTTACAAACAACTGCATGAGTAAGACTTTTTTTTAAGTGGGAGATATGAAAAATGTTGAAACTAGGATTTAAGTAGTCTCAATCATTTTAGAGTCATCCTGGTCTGAAGCAACAAGGCCTTAAAACATCCCAAAGGATTTGGATTTTAAAATCCAAAGACCGGTTGAAGAGTGAAGCCAACCACTGTCTAAAACCTCAGCTTCCCATCTATAAAGCTGATGATACCTACCTCATAGGATTGCAAGTATAAAATGCGCTGCTGCTGCTGCTGCTATGTCACTTCAGTCGTGTGACCTGGTAAAAATATCACTTGTAGACTACTAGAGTAGATTCTGTTGTCTGCAACTTTGAACCCTGATCAATAACATGTGAATTCTAAGGAGAGAGAAAGAGGTTTCTTACAATCTTAGTCTCAGCTTCGTACAAGGAATGAGCAAGAAATGAAATAAACATAAGGGGCACTGGCCTCTCTGCCAACACTGGTCTTCACATCCCAGAGGTCAGTGAGTTCCAATCATGTTTAGGATTTACCCTGGTGTTTTAAGCTCTACCCAGGAGCCATTGATTATTTTATTTATTTACAAGTATGCTCAATATTTTAACAATAATGTTTGGCCCTCATAACCTCTGAAACATCCACTTCTCCAGCAAATGCTAATAGTGGAAACAACTCCATCCAAATAGGTAGCTGCAGGGCTATGCCTGATTCCTCCAGCAGCTTCTCCATGAAGTATACCCATCTGAAAAAGAATGTGAACAGTTGAAGCTCTGGAGGACAAGAAATGGGGTAGATCTTTTGAGCCAACAATGTGTGAGCTCTCTCTTCACCACATTCAGAAGGCAAAGCCTGGGGTCACCTGCTTCCCTAAGGTGCAGACACTGGGCTGGCAGGAAAAGGCAGAGAACTGCAGTGCCCTATTGGAGCACCAGGAATCTGTCTCTGCTCCATCCAGGAGGCACCAGCCAGGTAGACCATTGCCTGGCCAGGTCTACCTGGTGTCGTTACTGAGTCCGAGCCTGTACTGTGAGCTGCACCATAAGCCAGTAAGTTGAGACACAAGTTGTTGGGGTAAGGAACAGTTACTTTATTTGGAAAGCCAGCAGACCAAAAAGATGGTGGACTAGAGTCCTAAAGAACCATCTTACTCAAGTTAGAATTTCAGTTCAGTTCAGTTCAGTTCGGTCGCTCAGTCATGTCCGACTCTTTGCGAGCCCATAAACCACAGCACACCAGGCTTCCCTGTCCATCACTAACTCCTGGAGTCCACTCAAACCCATGTCCATTGAGTTGGTGATGCCATCCAACCATCTTATCCTCCGTCACCCCCTTCTCCTCCTGCCCTCAATCTTTTCCAGCATCAGGGTCTTTTCCAGTGAGTCAGCTCTTTGCATCAGGTGGCCAAAGTATTGGAGTTTCAGCTTCAACATCAGGCCTTCCAATGAACACCCAGCACTGATCTCCTTCAGAATGGACTGGTTGGATCTCCTTGCAGTCCAAGGGACTCTCAAGAGTCTTCTCCAACACCACAGTTCAAAAGCATCAATTCTTCGGCGCTCGGCTTTCTTTATAGTCCAACTCTCACATCTATACATGACCACTGGGAAAGCCACAGCCTTGACCAGACGGACCTCTGTGGACAAAGTTTGAACTTGGGCTTCTTTTTCACTAAAAGTACAGGAGTGTGGTTGGTTGTTGCAAACTTCTTGGCACAGGAATCCTTTTTTTCTTGCATCCGTTCAGGTGGATCTGGTCATAATGTTCCTATAAACCTCCATCAAGACAATTGTTATTCTCTGTTCTGCAAATTTTTATCTTTATGAATGGAAACATGCTATACCTTTAAAGGTCAAAGCCTTGAGAAAGGGCTATCCTGTATATTTCAGGCTATAGGCAACATTTTTTATTAATACAAAAGACGCAGAGCCACTGTGACCAAGCACAGGCTACAGAGCACCGGATTAGAGCTAAAAAATAAATCCAGTATGGAGTCAGCTTTGTTCTTCTCTGTTACAGTGTCAGCTGACTGGGTGGCCAGTAGGTTGGTTGGTTTCTCATCTGAGCTGCCATTAAGTGCATAGCTGAGGGGGCCCTGGGTGGGGAGAAGGGGCCTGTCTTCTGCAGAAAGTGAAGTGGTTTCCTGTGTGTTCATTCTTACAGGGTGCCCGGGGCCAGATCAGCTGGGCCCTTTCTTGCCACCATCCTGCTTGCTGTCACTTCCCTTGGGCTCCCTGTCCCCTACCTTCTCATGCTGAAGGACTTGGGGCACCACCCCACCCCTTGGGAAAAAGCCCACTGGGAAGTGGCTGCCTGCAGTCAGGCAGGAAGCACGCAGGGCGCAGGCAGAGAATGGGCTGCTCTTCCTTATCTGTGGCTGAAACAGGTTGAGAGGAATAAACAGAAGGCCGTCCAGCCCTGGAAATTCCTGAGCACAGTATTTCTTTTTAACTGAAAAGAAGGGATATCCTGACATTGATCGGTGAGATGGGCCTTGCTCGGCATCTTTTCCAGACCCACAAGAGGAAGGGCCGGGACACAGGCTGTGTCCTGTGAACTGAAGGCCAGGACACTCCCAGGCCAGGCGTGAAGGGACAGAGCAGGGCAAGTACAAGGGCCCAAGAGCCCTGGCTGTGAGGACGCAAGTCCGGCCCCCAGCCCCGGCTAGTGACACCTGAAGCCCATCGCTTCACCTGCCCGGGTCTGGGTGGTGAGTGGGAACAGGGCCTCTGGCCTCCCCGGGATGTGTGTCACCTTGGCCCCAAATGGACAGCCTCCAGGGCACCCAGGCCTTGTTCTCTCATCATTCAGAAGCGACGGCTTGACTATGAAGGCAGAGACATGAAGGGGGACCACCTGTCCCAAGGCACTTGGTCTCTCAACACTGGTCCCCCTTCTGCGAGACCCTGGAGGACAGAGCCTCAGGGGACATGGTGGCCACTTGGAGACCGGGAAACGCAGGTCTGGGCTGCAGCCTGAGCAGAGCTGGGGATACCAGCTGGGGGTCAGCCGCTGTCCCTGTCCCCGTGAGATACACACAGATCGCCACCAAGTCTGCAAGGGGGGGACCCTCTGAGGATGCAGGAAGGGCCTCCTGGCACAGAATCCCTGAGGAGGGGACATGCACCTCTTCTGTATCTTGGCAACAGGGCAGAGCTGGAGACCAGCCTCTCAAAGGGACAGGGAGGCCCGATAACCACCAGTCCCAGGTGCCATGTGATCACTTAAAACCCGGCTCGGGTGACTGAGGAGCTGAATGTGGAATTTTAATTCCTCCCAGATGGCTAGCGGCTGCCACAGTGGACAGTCCAGGCCAGGCATCACTGGTTCTTAAACTTGCATAAAAACAAGCATCACCCGAGCAGCTCAGTGAGAAGGGGCCTCTCGGAGGCTGGGCTTCTGCAGATCGGGAGGCAGGCCCTGAGGGGCATGAGTCATCCAGCTGACTCAACCGCTAGCCTCCTGCCCCTCCCCCTCCTGCCTTCTCCCCAGGTCTCAGCCTTCTCTGTCACCCTCTTCTTTCTCCTTTCCCTCCATCACTCGGTTTCCATTCTTCTCTGCAAATCTAACTGAACAGGGGGTGACGAACGAGTGCTGAAGGACTGTGATGCAGGCTTCATGGTGGAGGGCTGGGGTGGGGAGGCCAGACTGTGGTCAGTCAGCCTGAGGCGGGGAGGCTAGACGGACTCGTGAGCATGGACGCTAATTCCCTGTAGTGTCTTCATCCGAAATGTCAACAACCTCAAATATCAGATAATACCGCTCAGACGGCAGAAAGTGAAGAGGAACTAAAGAATCTCTTGATGACGGTGAAGGAGGAGAGTCAAAAAGCCGGCTTAAAACTCAGTATTAAAAAAACTAAGATCTGGTCCCATCAGTTCAGTTCAGTTCAGTTCAGTCGCTCAGTCGTGTCTGACTCTTTGCAACCCCATGAATTGCAGCACGCCAGGCCTCCCTGTCCATCACCAACTCCCAGAGTTCACTCAGACTCACGTCCATCGGACTCCCAGAGTTCACTCAGACTCACGTCCATCGAGTCAGTGATGCCATCCAGCCATCTCATCCTCGGTCGTCCCCTTCTCCTCCTGCTCCCAATCCCTCCCAGCATCAGAGTCTTTTCCAATGAGTCATCTCTTCTCATGAGGTGGCCAAAGTACTGGAGTTTCAGCTTTAGCATCATTCCTTCCAAAGAAATCCCAGGGCTGATCTCCTTCAGAGTGGACTGGTTGGATCTCCTTGCTGTCCAATCACTTCATGGCAAATAGAAGGGGGAAAGATGGAAGCAGTGATAGATTTCCTCTTCTTGGGCTCTAACATCACTGTGGATGATGAGTGTAGCCATGAAATCAGAAGATGATTTCCTTCTTGGCAGGAAAGCAATGAGAAACCTTGACAGTGTGTTGAAAAGCAGAATCACTCCACCGACAAAGGGCTGTCAAGGCTGTGGTCTTCCCAGTGGTCATGTACAGTTGTGAGAACTGGAGCATAAAAAAGGCATAATGCCAAAGAATTGATGCCTTCGAACTGTGGTGCTAGAGAAGACTCCTGAAAGTCACTTTAACAGTGAGGAGATCAAACCAGTCAGTCTTGAAAATCAACCCTGAATACCCACTGGAAGAACTCATGCTGAAGCTGAAGCTCCAATACTTTGGCAACCTGACTCAAAGAGCCAACTCATTGGAAAAGTCCCTGATGCTGGGATAGATTGAGGGCAGAAGGAGAAGAGGGTGTCAGAGCATGAGATGTCTGGATGGCATCACCAGTGCAATGGACATGAACTTGGGCGAACTCTGGGAGACGGTGAGGCACAGAGAGGCCTGGTGCGCTGCAGTCCATGGGGTCACAGAGTAGGACATGACTGGGAGACTGCACAACAGCAGTACAGTCCAAAACATCTGCAAGCGTTCGGTGGCACACGGTGGAATCCAACAGCAGCGGGTCCTATCAGCATCCAGCTAGCCCTCGCTCTCCTCTGGCCCCTTCTGGTGAACTAGCACCCCTGTAAACTCAGCATCTCCCCTCCTTCCTCTCACTGAGTCTGATCACAGACCCACCAGCCAGCATCTTTTCCCCACTGTGAACACTGCCTCTACGTGCCCTTCAACATCTTTGAATTCTAAACTTTTGGGGTTTTCATAAGAAGGGTTTAGCAGGTCAACTGAGGATTGGGGCAGGAAGATTCCTGCCTTGCACTGTCTCCAGGAGGCGGGGAAGCCCCCCATCATGGTAGATCAAGAGAGTCAGAAACATCCCAATGACCTAGGCATTCGACAAGGGTGAAGTGGGGAATGACAGGCTGTCCTCAGAACCTGGCAGCAGCTCTCTGAAGCCCCAGGACCTCAGCAACAGCCACTGTGTCTTGGCAACTGCCAGGGGGAGGTGTCAGTCTGGGCCCCGTCGTGAAGCCTGGCAACCATCCGTCCCGTGCTCCAGGGCCCCCAGGTCCCTGCTTCCCGAGTGAGAGGGAATCACTTTGCAGTGAGGAGATGACTCTTCCATCCCAGCACCACCCCCTCCCCAGGGTCACAGTGGAGGCTGGTGGTTTCTGTCCGCCAAGCTCTTCTCAATAAATTATAGGCTTCTCAGCTTTCTCAGAGTGATCTTATTACCCCTGGTGTGTTTCAGGTTCAAATAATGCAGTCCACCTTCCTGGAAACTGGATATTGGGCTATTTCAGGGCCCAAGCACAATTATTCCCTGATGTGGTGAAGGAGCCGGGGAGGCGGCCAGCAGCCTCACCTCTGACTAGCTGCTTTGAGCTCTCTGATGGCCCAGGGTGGTGGGTGTGCTGAGGTCAGGGGGCCAAAGGAAGCCTGGGATTCCTGAGGAAGGAGGCAGCCAGCAGACCTTAGGGGATCCAGATGCCGCCCTGGAGCTAGGACCCAAATCAGGTCAGCCTGTGATCCTTGAGCTCCTCTCAGCTCCCAGGACCCTCATGGAGAGAGTTGAGAGGCCTCCTCCTGGTGAGGAAGGCTGGGCACCCCCGGAGCTGGCCTGGCCTCTGGGATCAGGGCTGTGGAACCACCTGGCCTGGCCTACTTCTGCAATCTGACCTTACATGAATGACCGGCTTGCACAGACCAGAAGTTGGATCTCTTTCAAATTCAGTGGAAAGATTTTTGTGAGAGAACTTAGGGGACCACATGGCAACCTAGGGCAGGCTCCCAAGAGGACCTGGCACCCAGGCTCAGCCCCAGGCTCCGTGGCTACTTCTCGGGGGCAACACAATCGCCTGTCTGCGCGTTGGCCTCTCTCTATCTCTCCTGTTTCTCAGTGTGAATCCGCTCCCTCTGCCCTTTGCCCAGGCCCATCAGGGCTGCTCCAAAGTGGGCCTTCTTCCCTGAGCCCACAGCTCCAGCTGCTCCCTGCCCTGGGTTCCTGGAGTCTTGGTGGCAAACTGCAAACCTGACAGCCTGCAAACCCATTCAGTCAGTTTGTGGGGAGTAACGCCACCAGAACGTGGCTTTGGTCTCCCTGGGCAGCATGGGCAAGCGTGACAGGGGCAGGAGGGCTGTGAAGGCAGCTCTGTGAAGCCGGTTGCCAGCAGCTTCCAACACCCTTTCAGCTCTGAAGCTGCAGAGCGCTTACCTACATTTACCCGTCAGGAGGCTGGTTAGGCCCAGAGAGGGCTGGAAGACCAGCAGAGCAGCAGGGTGGATGGTCCTGCTGGGCCTTGCTTTTCTGGCAGCAGGAAGCACACGGCTCTGGCCTGTGGCTCCCTTATTCCCACCAGCCCCTGTTCGAGGAGTGAATTCCACCCACAGGTCATCAGCTCCCAGATCTTCCATCCCCGGATTTTGACCCCAGCACTTCCTCCCAGAGGGTTGCTCAGGTTGTGTTCAGGGACCAGCGCATCTGGGTGCTGAAGACCCCCTGAAGTCCTTGTGGTTGTCACTGCTCCCTAATCAAGGCCCCTGAGGCTGAGCCTCCTTCTGCACCAGATTCCCTGGTCTGTTGCCTGGCCTGGTCAGGGTCGGTCTCCAAGCTCCCAGTTGCTGGGGCTGGCTGTCTCCCCGGGTCCCCACTGCCCAGGGAGACAGCTGCCCCTGTCCATCCCTCAGTCCCTGGTTTGCATCCCAGAGGCCCCATGAAACTCACAAGGGGAAGGAAGGCTGAACAGGGGTCCCTGGGGGCAGGAGGAGTCAGTGGGGAGAGAGGGGGGTACAGCAACAGGGGGCTGACCCAGAGCCTGGGGAGCAGTTGGGCAGCAGAGACCAGGCGGGGTCCCCACAGTGCACCCCAGCCTGGAGTGTCCCCCCTCCCCTCCTTTAGGGATTGGGCCCCCGCCCCACACCATCTTACCACTGCATCCTCAGGCTTCTTGCTGTGACAAGCTGGGATAGAGGCCTGACATGAAAAACAGCTGGAGCCCAAGGCGTTCACACTTGCTCAGATTTCACATTGTTGTGATTTAGGATTAGCAGGAAGGAGAGGCAGATCAGATGCTGCCGCCATTAGAGGCTTACCCCCCCGGGGCCAGCCCTCAGCCCTGCCCTTTCCTCTTTCCAGCTTCTCTCCTCTCTGCTGGGCCCGCCCTTCCTCAGGGAGCACAGGAAGGCTGCAGCTGGTGTGGGTTTCAGGCCACAAGATGTGCTTTTTGAGTCTAGTAGCCTTGAAGCTCTGGCCCCATGTGGCCAGCGCTTCAGGCAACCAGGTGGGCTCCGGGCTGTCCATGGAGAGGATGTTGGGTGCTTCCAACAAGCAAGAAGCACCTGGATCTGCCTGGAGTAGGAGCAGGACTGTGGATCTGCGCACTTTGAAATTCACTGGGTTCAGTGAACTACTTGATGCACGCATGCGCACAGTGATTGAACACGACCTCGGTCTATCACTGTGGTGGGGGAGGCGGGACACCGTGGAGAGAGAGGCTGTGGCCTTGCCTGCAGCCTAGTGGGAAGGTAATGAGCAATCAGACTGTAAAGAGTGTCCAGCTGGGGCTGTACACAGAGCAGTTCCCCAAAGTTCCAAGTGTAATCTAGTGCAGGGATGGGATCTAATGCCTCATGAGCTGAAGTGGAGTTGATGTAATAATAGAAAATGAAGTGTACAATGAATGTAATGCACTTGAATCATCCAGAAATCAACCCCCCTCCATCTCAATCCGTGGAAAAATTGTCTTCCTCAAAACCGGTCCCCGATGCCTGTTTGAAGTGTAGAATCTCAAGCCTTAATTTCTCCTTACTGATTCAGACTCTTCCATTCAACAAGATCCCCAGGGGATTTTCACACACACTGTAATGTTTGTGAAGTACCAGCCTGATACACGGGTTCTTCATCCTGCCCTGGAGCTTGGAAACATACACGTAACTGGTTCCCTTCCCATAGATTCTGATTGAATTGGTCAGGATCCGGCTGGCACCAGGATGTTTAAAAGATCCCACGGTGATTCTAATACACAGCTAAGACAAGAACCACTGATCTAGAGGAAAATCCTTCTGGAGGAAATGACATGCAAGTTCACTGACTCACTCATACCCTCACTTAGTCCTTCGTTTGAACAATACCATTGATTCAGCTTCAAGAGGGTGAAGAGAAATCAGAACACTCCAACCCTTCACAGCTCATGAGCGGAATACAAGCAATAGCAGAAAAACTATGGAACAAGGAGCAAGGGCACAATTTGCAGAAAGCTTTTTAAAGCCCCCAAGGCAATGAATGCAGTGACCCCCAAGGGTAGCGGTGGTCAGGAGGAAAGTTGGGGTGCATTGGGTCTCCAGGCCAGGGTCATGGGCACAGTTGTGGGTTTGGGATGTGGGAGGCTGAGGGTGGGGGCAGAGAACAGGATTTGCTTCTTCTGGGCTGCGGTGGATGGAAAATGGGCACCAGAGTGAAACTGCCCAGTAGGAAAGAACTCAAGAGCCACCCTGGACTAAATGGAGCGGGGCTCCCTTCTCTGGCAGAGCGGGTCAGGGAGTTCCCCTTTCCATACCCAAGATGGTCTTTCTCCTTGGCAACAAGCATCAGAGAAGGGCTCAGCATCCCCTCAGACTGGTCAGCCTCCTTCTATGGACTAAGCGTCTGGCGTGTCCTCAGTTGGTGATGCGGGCAGTGGGGCCTCGCGTTACTGTTGTGACCACTGCAGAGTGCTGCCTCTCTCCGCCCTTCCCTGCAGAATCCCCCGTGCTCAGGACTCCAGGGCCTGGACCAGGCCTGTCACAGACAGATGTTGGGAAAATCCAAATGGCCGCCAGAGTCTGGTCACCTTATTTCCTGCAACTTCCTTGGAGTTTTCTTCCTTCCTGGGGATGGGAGGAAAGTTGTGTTTTTAAACCTCACATCCTAGTGGCCCTTCCTTCCTGAAATGAAACGCTCTCACCCTGTGGTGGAAAGTAAAAGTCAAGCTCAGTCCTGGGTCTGGCAGGGGTGGGTGGGGGTGAGTGCAGGGAGAGGGGGCTGCCTGTGCTGGTGGCTCAGGAGCAGGTTGCCCAGGGACAAACACGTTCCAGTGCTTTGCAGATCTGCACCACGTCATCCTCTGCGCCAGCCAGCCCGTGGTTTCCTAGCAGGCGCCCTACTCTCCCAGGGCCAGAACACACCCAGGCCCCTCAGAGACTTTCCAGGACTCAAGTTCATGGCACTAATCGCTGGTCTGTCCTCTCTTCCTCCGAGGAACTTCAGATGGCTGGGAAGATTTTCTTCCCCATTTCAAAAGAACTTAATAACTAAGCATTGTGAAGGGCAGATGATTGTCTAAGTTCAGACTGGATGCTCTATTGGGAAACGACAGCGGCTGCTGCCAAGAGGTGGCTTCCCTTGTAGCTCAGTCGGTAAAGAATCTGCCTGCAGTGCAGGAGACCAGGGTTCGATTCCTGGGTGGGGAAGATCCTCTGGAAAAGGAAATGAGAGTCACAAGCAGGGCTGATGAGGAGAGAGGTCATGTACCACAGAAGCAGGAACGAAAGCACTGTGGACCCTCGAGGGGGTGCGCAGCCCCTTCTCAGCACTGTTGTGAATTCCATGTCTAGTCCTGGGTCAAACAGACCCAAAGGGAACTGGAACCTCACGTCCACCCCTCAGAAGTCCCAGGCTTGGGGGGTGTAGGGCAGGCTGGCCTGACATTGCACCTCCAGACCCAGTCCTCCCCATACCAAGTGGGACCAGGACCCTGAAAGAATACCCCATTGAGAGGCGTTCACCAGCACAAATGTTTCCTCTCCTTCTCCCTAAGGCCCCAGGTTGTGGAATTGCCTTCCCAGAGGCTTCTTGGCTGGGAGACACACTCAGGTCAGCTGTGCCCTCAGCAGCCTCTATCTCTGAGCCCGAGGCTGGCTTCTCAGGACTGCTAGGAGCTCCTGCGATTCTGGAATTCTCCAATGACCAGACCAACATGTGGGGCAGGTAGATGGGGTATGAGGGTGTCAGGGCAGCACCTGCCATGTGAATGGCACGAAAGCACCACACCCATACCTCCCAGGGTCTCCCAGGCAATCACGGTGGCTCTGGGTCACTTCTCCACACTTGGCCAGATCCGGAGCCAGGCCTGCTGCTCACCCTCTGCCCCCAGAGCCAGGCTCTAGGCCTGCTTGCCCAGCAAGGGCCTTCGTGGAGCAGGACTTGCTTGATGCCCATCAACTCCTTGAGAGAAGGGGCAAAGCTGGGTCTTGGACACCCCGTTCATCACAAGGCAACCACTAACGAGCCAACAACCAACATGACTGCAGCTACTATTTGTTCAAAGTCTCTGCCTACCTGGCACTTTATATCCATGGTTCCTGATTATTCAACTAGGGCAACAGAATTCCCATCTCCAGATGAGGAAACTGGGGCTCTCAGAGGTTAAACGACTTCCTTAAGGACAGAAACAATGTGAGCTGGAGCTGGGCTTTGCACCTGGATTTGTGTGTGCAGCCCATCTGGTTTCCACTCGCTCGCTCCCATACTGAAGCCATTAGGGGCTCCTCTCCCTGCTCCCCCCCGTCCCCATCTTACTCCCATTTTCCTTGCTCACTCCTCTCTGGGAAGAGCACAGTGAGCTGCCGGGGAAGGGCCATGGCAAGCCAGACATCATCCAGCCCCTCTCACCAGCAGGAGCAGAGGGGCCGGGGCCCTGGGGCTCCCCACTGGCAGCCTCCTAACTAATACAATGCGGGCCCTACTTGTAGCCCCCAAATCTATTATTTATCTGACCTTCAAATTTGACTGGGAGTCCTGCTATTTGCCTGGCTGCCTGGCCCTGCCCGGAGTCCTAGTAGGGAGGTGAACTGGAGGTTCAGGCAGGGAAAGGAGAGATGGGGGTGGGGGTGCAGGAGGAAAGAGGAGTGAGAGAGGAGAGGGAGGGAGGCCCCTCAACTCGCCCAGCCTGGTCCCTGTCTATCCGAAGGCGCTGGTGAGGAGGGCTGGGGGCTGAGATCCCACGGCTGGCAGGGCGGGGGTGAAACACAGTGCCACTGCCTCTGCCCCCTGAAGTCCTGAGGTGGTTCCTTGGAGAGAGGATGGAGACGGGGGCGTCCATTGGGCAACCTCTGGGGTTTGCACCCTGGATGAGCCAGGGATGAGTGCCATCCAACGGGAGAGCCAACAGTTGTGTCTGCTCAGGCCTCCTGCCAGAGAAACAGTTCCAGGGACAGAGCAGGGCCAGGGAAGGAGGGCTGAGCGTGTGTACCATCTCATCCCCTCTGGACTAGAGGTGACGGCCCTGGGGCTTTCACCCCTTGTCTGAGCAAGAACAGCCTCTGGTGGGCCCTGGAGCGGGATTGTGCAAGGCTGGCTCAGGGCATTCAGCTTCTACCCTCGGATCTTCCTAAAGTTCCCCTGGCTCCTCCTCCTCCTGGCAACATAGTCTCTGCAGCTTTAAGGGGTGATTGCATGTTTCACCCTGTGGCTTTTTCAACTGAGTGTTTCTGCTTTCAGACAAAATTGGGTGACTTCTACCTCTCCGGTCTCGCCTCTCTCTGCGTTGCTATGTTTGTGGGATTCCTGTAACCAGGCAGACCTATTTCCAGATTCAAGAAAGGGTGGCAGCCCGCCTGTGTAAACGCCTCCGCTGCGTGTGGGGGACGGGCCCCCCGGGGCCCAGTGCTGGTCGGCTGCCCCTGAGCATTTCCTGTGCGGCTCACAGACGGCCTTTGTGTGATGCGCGGCCTCCACAGGACTGTGATCCTTGGCCAGTGGCAGCAAGGCTGGGTCCATGGGGCCCAGAGGGTCATGTGGCGTCCAGTAGAGACCGATAATGTCCAGGTGGCTAGGTAAGGCCCAGGCATATGGACATGGGAATCCGCAAGACATCCGAGGTGGATGAAACAGGGCCCTGGAGAGGGTGGTGGTGGGGGCCAGAAAGGCCGGGTCAGTGTTCAGCCGTCCCACCAGACCATGTTGCTCACAGCGCCCTGGGAAGAGGGTCTGAGTCCACCGTTCTCTGGTCAAGCTTGAGATTAGGGTGAGGGGGCGAGGTTTAAGGGTGCAAAATTTAAGGAAGCATCATGCTCGGGATGGACCCTGCTCTCGCAGGGTCTCAAGACCTAGGAGTGAGTATCGCCTTAAATGTGTGCCTCACTCACCTCCTCCCAACCTTGGCCCTGCTGGCTGTGTCTCGGGTGACCCAGCGGCCACTCCTCTGGCTCCATGTGACAGCGCAGGTGGGCTGTGTCTTGGCCTCTGGGGCCGGATGGAGTCTTCGCCTTGGTTTTCTGCACCATCCTGATGGGACAGCTCCATGGGCCCACAGTGGTGACTTCCCCATTTCCCCATCTCAAGGAAGGGCAATATCCATTCACCCAGTGGATCAAAATCGATGTTGGGAGATCTTTTCCTTCCTTCTCACCTGAATAGCTGTCTCAGTTCCTGATTAGTCTTCTGCTCTCCAGCCCCACCCACTCCCTTCACTCTCTCCAATCAGCAGGGAGAACTTTCTAAATCTCAAATCTGGCGTCTCCCCACCGCTTCTGCTTGAAATCTAAAGTGAAGTGAAAGTCGCTCAGTTGTGTCCGACTCTTTGCGACACCATGGACTGTATCCATGGAATTCTCCAGGACAAATGCTGGAGTGGGTAGCCTTTCCCTTCTCCAGGGGATCTTCTCAACCCAGGGATCTAACCCAGGTCTCCCAAATTGCGGGCGGGAGCCACAGAGGAAGCCCAAGAATACTGGAGTGGGTAGCCTATCCCTTCTCCAGCAGATCTTCCCAACCCAGGAATCAAATGGGGTCTCCTGCATTGCAGGCAGATTCTTTACCAACTGAGCTATGAGGGAAGCTTGAAATCTAAAGGAAAGGACAAAGTCCCCTTTGTCAGNAAGCCCAAGAATACTGGAGTGGGTAGCCTATCCCTTCTCCAGCAGATCTTCCCAACCCAGGAATCAAATGGGGTCTCCTGCATTGCAGGCAGATTCTTTACCAACTGAGCTATGAGGGAAGCTTGAAATCTAAAGGAAAGGACAAAGTCCCCTTTGTCAGGGAGGGTTTCCAACAATTCTTTATCCAATAGAATGTTGTTTTCAGACTATAAAGGTAATAAATGGGGAACACAGTGAAGTACAGAAAAATGCAATGGGGAAGATTAGTTCTTTTGGTCCCCATGAAGCTCAGCTCTAGTCACATGACTTACTTTGGCCATTGAGCTGTCAGTGGAGGTGACCTGTGTTACATCAAGCAGAAACTTCCAGAGCCAGTGATGATTTTCCATGTTCTCTTTCTGCCACTTGGAGAGTATGTATGTGTCTGACATAGATAAGACCTCTCGCTGGTGAAAGTGGCCTGGATGGAGCATAATCGGCCCACCTCTCCTGATTAGCCTCCTGCCTTGACATGTTAGCTTTGTACAAGAGTCATCTCATCTCAGGGGAGACACCAATCCTGACTCAGCAGCAGGAGAATGTAGATGGTTCCATTCATGCCATTTCCCCTTCTGGAAAGATGACCCGTTCATTGAACCAATCCCGAAGGTGAGACCAGGTGCTATCTGGCTTTCCAGGACACAAAGGTTGAGTAAGCCGACAAGGGCAGGTTCCCACTGTCTTAGAGCTTACCTTTGTGGGGACCAGGACACAGAGGTTAAATAAAATAATGCAGGGACTTCACTGGTGGTCAGCGGCTGAAACTCCACACTCCCACTGCAGGGGACCCAGGTTTGACCCCTGGTTGGGAAAGTAGATCCTACATGCCACAACTAACAGGTCTGAATGCTGCATGACAAAATGAAGACCTGAGTGCCACAGCTAAGACCCAGCGCAGCCAGATAAATAAGAAATAGAATAAATATTTTTTAAAAAACAATAATGCATTGGGGCTTCCCTGGTGGCTCGGTGGTAAAGAATCTGCCTGCCAATGCAGAAGACGTGGATTCAATCCCGAATCCGGAAAGATCCCACATGCTACAGAGCAGTCAAGCCTGTGCACCCCAGCTACTGAGCCTGTGCCCTAGAGTCTGGGAGCCACAACTACTGAGGCCTGAGTGCTCAGGAGCCCATGCTCCACAACAAGGGAAGCCACTGAAACGGGCAACCCAAGCACCACAACTAGAGAGTAGCTCCCGCTTGCCGCCGCAACTGGGGAAAAGCCCACACAGCAATGAAGACCCAGCACAGCCAAAAGTAAATAAATAAGCAAAATTATCTTCAAAATAATGCATTAACTGCAGACCACGCTAAGTGCTTTGAGGAAGAGAACACCAGGCATTGGGTGTATAGGGGCAGCAAAAGACCAGAAGAGCAACCAAGAAGGGCTTTTCTTGAGGAAGTGGCTTGAACTGGGGAACCAGGACAAAGATCCAGCCATAGAAAGACACCAGAAAGAGGACCCCAGGCTCTGGAACACATGCTCATCATTTGTCATGCTCAAGGGACAGGAAGCGTCTGCTGTGTTGCTGCAAACAAGGGCCAGGAGGACGAGGCTGGAAGGAGGCAGTAAGGGGCAGCTCGTGGGATGTGGCTCTACGTGCTGTTGGGAAGCTCCTAGAAGCGCTTACACTCTGAGTGTGATCTGCTCTAACTCACCTTTACTTACCTTCTTGGGCTGTTGGTAGAAAACTTGATTGTAGGGGGAAGAGAGAAAGGGAGTGGTAACCTTGACTCAGGTGGTGGCAGTGAGCTGGGGAGAAGCACATACACTCGGGAAGTCCTTTGAACACAGAGCTGATGAGCTCGCACATGAACTGAATGTGGGAGTTAAGACACAAAGACATCGAGGATGACTCCTGAGCCACCTTAAGAAGGTCCAAATGCAGCTAAAACTTGGACAGCAATATCTCCAAGTGGAAATAACAAGAGACCTTTAAATTTCCTCAGCAGTTTTCCTAAGAGGTCATTCTTAATGCAGCCAGGCTGAGGTCTGCGTCCCTTTCGCACTCTTTTGTCTTCACCTGGAGGAGTGATATACGGCCTGCGGTGAAATCTTGAGAAGGAGGCAGTTCATCTGTCCACTTCCTGCCACGTGCCCAGAGGCTGTGGTTTATTACTGCTGATTTGACGTGAGTCTTGACTGGCATCTGATCAAGCTTGAGGAGGTCAGGGGTTAATTTCATCCTGAAGGCAGGCATTATGCCTGGCATCTACACAAGAATGTAGAGTATGTTGAGAACTCTCTGATGTCCAGCTTTGAGTGGAAGTGTGCTCAGGGCTACACTGGAAATGGAAATCAGACTCGCTCTGCTCTCCACATCGTGGGACATGAGATGACCAATAGAACTCCTGCTCTAGAAGTTCCTAAGGCCCCAAGTGAAATATACGGCCTGCGGTGAAATCTTGAGAAGGAGGCAGTTCATCTGTCCACTTCCTGCCACGTGCCCAGAGGCTGTGGTTTATTACTGCTGATTTGACGTGAGTCTTGACTGGCATCTGATCAAGCTTGAGGAGGTCAGGGGTTAATTTCATCCTGAAGGCAGGCATTATGCCTGGCATCTACACAAGAATGTAGAGTATGTTGAGAACTCTCTGATGTCCAGCTTTGAGTGGAAGTGTGCTCAGGGCTACACTGGAAATGGAAATCAGACTCGCTCTGCTCTCCACATCGTGGGACATGAGATGACCAATAGAACTCCTGCTCTAGAAGTTCCTAAGGCCCCAAGTGAACTATTTGTCCAGGTGGAGCTGCAGAGAAGTGTGATATCTGTGCCTGGTTGGCTCCCTAAGGATTCGGGGCTTATCCTGGACTCAGCTTCCCCTCCCCGCAAGATGGAGAGTACTAGTTCTTATGCCTCAACATCGTGTGGGGAGAAAGATTAGAGAATGAAACCACTGCATAAGGTGCTGAGGTGGCGCAGGGCTGAGGTGGGGATACAGGTAACAGGTGTTCTGTCGAGACGTGTTATGATTGTTCCTTTGGTGCCAGTTCCTATACTTCATCGCTGGCCTTGAATGTGGGGCTGAAGCAACCACATGCTATGGCTGTGAAACAGATCTGCTTTCTCTTTTGACATTTCTCCTCTCATCCTTTCATCTTTAAAGACACAAATAAGCAAAGTGAACAAAAATCCCTACATCAAAAAATACATTCTCATTTCTAAAAAACAGTCAGTTCAAATGTCCCACAACTATTCAGCCTCATTACCCAGTTAATTACTAGTAGCCAAAGCATTCTTCTAGACATTTTCATGCTTGAGCAATATATATATATATATATATATATATATATATATATATATATATATATATATCTGAATCATCTTGCTGAACACATGCTGCTGCTGCTGCTGCTAAGTTGCTTCAGTCATGTCTGACTCTGTGCGACCCCATAGATGGCAGCCCACCACGCTCCCCCATCCCTGGGATTCTCCAGGCAAGAACACAGGAGTGGGTTGCCATTTCCTTCTCCAATGCATGAAAGTGAAAAGGGAAAGTGAAGTTGTTCAGTCGTGTCTGACCCTTAGTGACCCCATGGACTGCAGCTGACCAGGCTCCTCCGTCCATGGGAGTTTTCAAGCAAGAGTACTGGAGTGGGTTGCCATTTCCTTCTCCAGCTGAACACATGAACTAACACAAATTAACTATACTCCAATAAAAAGTTTTAAATAATTGAATCTATAGATTGCTTTGGGTAGGATACTCATTTTCACTATATTGATTCTTCTGATCCATGAATATGATATATTTCTCTATCTGTTTGTGTCATCTTTGATTTCTTTCATTAGTGTTTTATAGTTTTCAATACATAGGTCTTTTTTTCTGTAGGTAAATTTATTCCTAAGTATTTTATCCTTTTCACTTCAATGGTGAGTGGGATTGTTTCCTTAATTTCTCTTTCTGTTTTCTCATAGTGTATAGAAATGCAAGGGATTTCTGTGTATTAATTTTATATCCTGCAACGTTACTATATTCATTGCTTAGCTCCAGTAATTTTCTGGTGTTTTCTTTAGGGTTTTCTATGTAGAGAATCTTTTTTTCCAATCAGTATTCCTTTTGTTTCTTTTTCTTCCTTGATTGCTGTGGCTAAAATGTCCAAAACTATGTTGAATAGTAGTGGTGAGAGTGGACAACATTGTCTTGTTCCTGACTTTAGAGGAAATGATTTCAATTTTTTGGCATTGAGGTTAATGCTTGCTGTGGGTTTATCGTAGATGGATTTTTTAATGTTGAGATATGTTCCTTCTATGCCTGCTTTCTGGAGAGTTTTTATCATAAATGGGTGTTGAATTTTGTCAAAGGCTTTCTCTGCATCTATTGAGACAATCATGTTTTTTATCTTTCAAATTTTTAATGTGGTGCATCACATTGTTTGACTGGAAATATTGAAGAATCCTTGCATCCCTGGGATAACGCCCCTTTGGCCATGATGTATGATCTTTTTAATATATTGTTGGATTCTCTTTGCTGGAATTTTGTTGAGGATTTTTGCATCTATGTGCATCAGTGATATTGGCATGTAGTTTCTTTTTTGTGGTGTCTTTGTCTGGTTTTGGTATTAGGGTGATTGTGGTCTCATAGAATGAGTTTATGAGTTTACCTTCCTCTGCAATTAGCTGGAAGAGTTTGAGTCGGATAGGTGTTAACTCTTCTCTAAATTTTTGGTAGAATTCACCCGTGAAGACTTCTGGTCCTGGGCTTTTGTTTGTTGGAAGATTTCTGGTTACAGTTTCGATTTCCATGCTTGTGATGGGTCTGTTAAGATTTTCTATTTCTTCCTGGGTCAGTTTTAGAAGGTTATACTTTTCTAAGAATTCATCAATTTTTTCCAAATTTTCCATTTTATTGGCATATAATTGCTGATAGTAGTCTCTTATTTCTGCATAGTCTGTTGTGATTTCTCCATTTTCATTTCTAATTTTATTGATTTGATTCTTCTACCTTTTTTTATTGGTAAGTCTGGTTAATGGTTTGTCTGTTTTATTTTTTGTCATCATTATCAAGCTACCAACAGTATCTTTTTCAAATTAGAACAAATAATTTCACAATTTGTATGGAAACACAAAAAACCTTGAATAGCCAAAGCAATCTTGAGAAAGAAGAATGCAACTGGAGAAATCAATCTGCCTGACTTTAGACTATATTACAAAACTACAATAATCAAGANTAGAACAAATAATTTCACAATTTGTATGGAAACACAAAAAACCTTGAATAGCCAAAGCAATCTTGAGAAAGAAGAATGCAACTGGAGAAATCAATCTGCCTGACTTTAGACTATATTACAAAACTACAATCATCAAGACAGTATGGTACTGGCACAAAGACAGAAATATAGATCAATGGAACAAAATAGAAAGCCCAGAGTTTAATCCACACATCTATGGTCACCTTATCTTTGACAAAGGAGGCAAAAATACACAATGGAGAAAAGACAATCTATTTAACAAGTGGTGCTGGGGAAACTGGTCAACAACCTCTAAAAGAATGAAACTAGAACACTTTCTTAACACCATACACAAAAACATACTCAAAATGGATTATAGATCTAAATGTAAGACTAGAAACTATAAAACTCCTAGAGGAAAGCATAGACAGAACACTCTCTGACATAAGTCACAGCAGGATCCTCTATGCCTCACCTCACAGAGTAATGGAAATAAAAGCAAAAATAAACAAATGGGACCTAATTAAATTTAAAAGCTTTTGCACAAGGAAGAAAACTATAAGCAAGTTGAAAAGACAGCCTTCAGAATGAGAGAAAATAATAGCAAATGAAAATGACTACAATGAGGTACTATCTCATGCCATCAGAATAAGTTCAGTTCAGTCACTCAGTCGTCTCCAACTCTTTGCAGCCCCACGGACTGCAGCATGCCAGGCTTCTCTGTCCAACACTAACTCCCGGAGCTTACTCAAACACATGTCTATCTAGTCGGTTATGCCATCCCACTACCTCATCCTCTTTTGTCCCCTTCTCCTCCCATTTTCAGTCTTTCCCCACATCAGTGTCTTTTCAAATGAGTCAGTTCTTAAACTCGGGTGGCCAAAGTATTGGAGTTTCAGCTTCAGCATCAGTCCTTCCAAAGTATATTCAGGACTGATTTCCTTTAGGATTGACACGTTGGATCTCTTTGGAGTCCAAGGGACTCTCAAGAGTCTTCTCCAACACCATAGGTCAAATGCTGGAGATGAAGTGGATAAAAAGGAACTCTCTTACACTCTTGATGGGAATGCAAACTAATACAGCCACTATGGAGAACATTGTGGAGAGTCCTTTAAACTGGAACTAGAACTGCCATATGACCCAGCAATCCCACTGCAGGGCATACATACCGAGGAAACCAGAATTGAAAGAGACAAGTGTACTCCAATGTTCATTGCAGCACTGTTTACAATAGCTAGGATATGGAAGCAACCTAGTTGTCCATCAGCATACACATGGATAATAAAGTTCTGGTGCATATACACAATGGAATATCGCTCAGCCATAAAAAGGAACACATTTGAGTCAGTTCTAATGAGGTGGATGAACCCAGGGCCTATTATACAGAGTGAAGTAAGTCAGAAAGAAAAACACCAATACAATATATAAACACATATATATATGGAAATTAGAAAGATGGTAACAACGACCCAACATATGTGCAAACGAAAGAGACACAGATGTAAAGAACAGACTTTTGGACTCCTTGGGAGAAGGTGAGGGTGGGATGATTTGAGAGACTAGCACTGAAACATGTATATTACCTTATGTTAAATAGATGACCAGTCCAAGTTCGATGATTGAAATAGGGCACTCAAAGCCAGTGTACTGGGACAACCCAGAGGGGTGGGAGGGGAGAAAGGTGGGAGGGGGTTTCAGGATGTGGAGACATATGTACACCTGTGGCTGATTCCTGTCAATATATGGCAAAAACCACCACAATACTATAATGTGCCTAGCCTCCAATTAAAATAAAATAATTTTAAAAAAGTTTTAAATCAATTGTATGCCAAAGAAACCCATTTAAAAGATGAAGGCAAACAGAGTCACATCGATATATAAAAACTTAAATGCAAAGTTAAAGATAAAGAGGAAATTATAAAGGCAGTTAGAGCACCAGCCCCAAGCATCCAGTATCATGCATCGAACCTGGACTGGTGATTCATTTCATATATGATATTATATAAATGTTTCAATGACATTCTCTCAAATCATCCCACCCTCTCCCTCTCCCACAGAGTCCAAAAGACTGTTCTATACATCTGTGTCTGTTTTTCTGTCTTGCATACAGGGTTATCGTTATGATCTTTCTAAATTCCATATATATGTGTTAATATATGGATGGTATGGGGAGGGAGGAGGGAGAGGGTTCAGGATGGGGAACACGTGTATACCTCTGGTGGATTCACGTTGATGTATGGCAAAACCAATACAATATTGTAAAGTAATTAACCTCCAATTAAAATAAATTTATATTTAAAAAATAATAAAAGAAAAACTGTTTTAAAAAAGGCAGTTAGAGGGGAAAACAGTGTTATCTTTTGCCAGATTTTTCAAGTCAGAAGTAAATGACTTGATATATGTTAAGTGTTATAAGAGAAAAGCCTGAGACCTGGGGTATGCTACCCAACAAGATGATCATTTAGGATAGAAAAGAGAATAAGGAACTTCTCATACAAGGAAAAACTAAAAGACTTCATGAATACTGAAATGACCCTAAATGTAATGCTATAGGGCCTTCCCTATGTGGAAGAGAAAAGTCTATAACAAGAAGTGTCTATCAGTTCATTTCAGTCTCTCAGTCAGGTCCAACTCTTTGTGACCCCATGAATCTCAGCACACCAGGACTCCCTGTCCATCACCAACTCCTGGAGTTCACCCAGTCTCATGTGCTCGAGTCAGTGATGCTATCCAGCCATCTCATCCTCTGTCGTCCCCTTCTCCTCCCGCCTAGATGGACTAGACTCCTGACTAGATGGACCTTTGTTGGCAAAGTAATATTTCCTGCATATCTGAGGTTATTGATACTTCTCCCAGCAATCTTGATTCCAGCTTGTGTTTCTTCCAGTCCAGCGTTTCTCATGATGTACTCTGCATATAAGTTAAATAAGCAGAGTGACAATATGCAGCCTTGACATATTCCTTTTCCTATTTGGAACCAGTCTGTTGTTCCATGTCCAGTTCTAACTGTTGCTTCCTGACCTGCATATAGGTTTCTCAAGAGGCAGGTCAGGTGGTCTGGTATTCCTATCTCTTTCAGAATTTTCCACAGTTTATTGTGATCCACACAGTCAAAGGCTTTGGCATAGTCAATGAAGCGGAAATTGATGTTTTTCTGGAACTCTCTTGTGTTTTCAATGATCCAGCAGACATTGGCATTTTGATCTCTGGTTCCTCTGCCTTTTCTAAAACCAGCTTTAACATCTGGAAGTTGTAAAAAAAAATCCATCTAGTAAGGCAAATGTATAGTTAAGACTGTGGATCAGTGAGAAAAATAAGCTAATATGAAGATTAAAAGGCAAAAAATTTTAATATAACCACCACAGTCAGTAAAGGAATAAACATGAAGGTGTAAAATATGCCCTCAAAAAGAAAAAAACATGGGGGAAAGGAATAAAAACTAAAGGTGTGTTTGAACATAAATGACCCCTTGTTTAAAAACAAATTGATTTCATTAACATTCAACATATATGAACCCTATGGTAACCACAAATCAAGAAAACTACAGCAGATACACAAAAATGAGAGGAAGGAACAAAAGCACATGACTAAATAAAATTATCAAAGGAAAGAAAGTAAAAGGCGTAAAAATGATTAGGGAAAACCTATTAAAAAAAACAGAGAACAAGTAATAAAATGGTAGCAAGTACATTCCTTGGAGAAGGAAATGACAACCCACTCCAGTATTCTTGACTGGAGAATCCCATGGACAGAGGAGCCTGATGGGCTACAATCCATAGGGTCACAAGAGTAAGACATGACTGAGCAACTAAACCTTAAGTACATACCTATCAGTCAATATTTACTTTAAATATCAAGGGACTCAATAAGGGACTCGGTTAAAAGACATGGGATGGCTGATTGTATTTAAAAAATAAGACATATATAAGACACATGAATGTCATACTTACAAGACACTCACTTTAAAAATAAAGTCACACTCACTCTGAAAATGAGAGGATGGACAAAATATTTCGTGCAAATAGGAATGACAGGAAAGGTGGGGGAGGGATAATTATATAATGCAAAATAACCTCTAAAACAACATGTGTATCAAGAGACAAGGAAGGACACCATATAATTATAAAGAGGTCAATGCCAGAAGAGGATATTACACCCATTAACATATGCACCCAATACAGAAGTAATGAAATATATAAAGTAAATATTAGCAGTCAAAAAAAGAGAAATTGACAACAATTCAAGAATATTATGGGTCTTTAATGCCCCCATTTAAATCAATGGACAGATCATACAGACAGAAATTCAATAAGGTAACAGAGGTCTTAAATGGCACAATAAGTAGTTCAACTTAATAAGTATCTCGAAAACATGCTGTCTAATAACAGCAAAATACAACTTAGTTGCAAGTATACATGGAACATTCCTTAGGGTAGGTCACATGCTAGGCCATAAAACAAGTCTAACACATTTAAGAAGAAAAAAAAAATCCAAAACACAATGACCAGAAACTAGAAATCAATTACAGAAATAAAAATGGGAAAAATACAAATATATTAAGACTAAACCATATGATATTTATGTAACCAATGGGTCAGTGTTGAAATCAAAGAGGAAATCAGAAAATATTTTGAGGTAAATGAAAATGTAAACATAACTTTCCAAAATCTATGGATGTGGCAAAGACAGTTTTATGAGGAAAGTTTATAGTGATAAAGGCAATAAAAATCATAGAGGGAATAAATAAACAGAAACTAACAAAACAATAGAAAAGATCCAACCAAGTATGGGTGCTACTGCTGTTGCTAAGTTGCTTCAGGTGTGTCCAACTCTATGCGACCCCATAGACGGCAGCCCACCAGGCTCCCCCGTCCCTGAGATTTTCAAGGCAAGAACACTGGAGTGGGTTTCCATTTCCTTCTCCAATGCATGAAAGTGAAAAGTGAAAGTGAAGTCGTTTAATCATGTCTGACTAATCTTAGTGACCCCATGGACTGCAGCCTACCAGACTCCTCCATCCATGGGATTTTCCAGGCAAGAGTACTGGAGTGGTGTGCCACTGCCTCCTCCGGTCCAAGTACTGGTTCTTGTAAAAATAAACACAATTGATATATCTTTAACAAGGCTCACCAAGAAGAAAAGAGTGAAGACAAATAAACCAAATACCAAAAAAAAGAAGAGAAATAACAATTGGCATCATAGAGACACAAAACAAATTATAGAACACTGTGCAAAGTTATATGTCAACAAATTCCAACCTAAAGAAATGGACACATTCCTAGAAACATAAAACCTTCAAAGACTGAATTAGAAAGAGATAGACAATCTGAACAGACTGACAACTAGTAATGAAATTGAATTTACAATTTGAAAACCACACACACACACACACACAAGTCCAGGATTGGATGGCTTCATAGGGAATTTCTCCCAAATACATATAAGAAAACTAACACTTATCCTCAAACTATTCCAAAAAAGAAGAGGATTCAACACTTTCAAATTTATTCTCTGAAGCCACCATCACCCTGATATAACAATAAGACAAAGACATTACAAAATTTACGAGCCAATAACTCTGAGGAAATATATGCAAGAATCCTTAAAAAATATTATCAAACTAAATTCAACATGCATAAAAATGAATAAGATCCCACGTTCAAGTGGCATTTATCCCATGGATGCAACAGTGGTTCAGTATCTGCAAATCCATCAAGTGATACACCACATTAAAAAAAAAGGGAAGGATGTAAATTGGTGCAAGCACCATGGAGAACAGTATGGATATTCCTTTTCAAATTGAAACTAGAACTATCATATGATCCAGCAGTCCCATTCCTGGCCATATATGTGGAGGAAACTGTAATTTGAAAAGATATATACACCTCAGTGTTCACTGCAGCACTATTTACAATAGCCAAGTCTTTGAAGCAAGCTAAATGCCCATCAACAGATGAATGGATACAGAACATGTGGTACATATATACAAGGGAATACTATTCAGCCAAAGAAAATAATGAAATAATGCTATTTGCAGCAACATGAATGAACCTAGAAATTACCATTGTTGTTATTGTTGTTCAGTCTCTAAGTCATGTTTGACTCTTTATGACCCCATGGACTGCAGCATGCTAGGCTCTTCTGTCCTCCACTATCTCCCAGAGTTTGCTCAAATTCATGTCCATTGAGTCAGTGATATTATCTAACCATCTCATCCTCTGCAGTGAAATAAGTCAAAGAGAGAAAATGTCATATTATATCACTCATATATGGAATCTAATTTTTTTAATGATACAAATGAAATTACTTACAAAACTGAAACAGACTTACAGATATAGAAAACAAACTTATGGTTACCAAGGATGAAATGTGGGAGAAAGGATAATTTAGGAGCTTAGGATTAACAGACACACACTACTACATATATGATAGCTAATCAACAAAGACCTATGGTACAGGGAACAGGTATGGTACAGGGAAATCTACTCAATATTCTGCAATAGCCCATATAAGAAAATAATCTGGAAAAGAATGAATATGTCTATGTATAGCTGGATCACTTTGCTGAACACCTGGAATTAAAATAACATTGTAAATCAACTATACTTGAATAAAATTTAAATCAAAAGAAAATAAGTAAAGTATATCAATAGGAAAATGATGGGGAAGAAATGCTCAACTTTACTCAAAATTAAAGAAATAAAAATTAAACTTACATGGCAAAGGAAATCGTTAACAAAATTAACAGAAAGCCTACAGAATGGTAGAAAATATTTGAAAGTGATATAAGAAATAACCAAAATTTGTAAGCATCTCATACAACTCAATATAAAAGAAGATAACCAATTTAAAAATGAGCAGAAGACTTGAATGGATATCTAACCTTAAGAGATGTACTAGTGTTCAACTGGCACATGAACAAAAGCCCCAAATCACTAATCATCAGAGAAATGCAAATGAAAACCACCATGAGTTTTCATCTTACATCTTTCACTTTACATCATATGACTGTCATCACATATTAGACCAGGAAAAGCTTAACTGAAGAGGATATAAACATTTTATCCACCACAGTGTAGTGAAACTAGTATATCAAATACAGGAGGAAAAATGGGAAAAACCAAAGCATGTGGCTATGTAAAAACAACAAAAACCCAAAACCAAACAAAAACAATAACAACAATAAGTCAATGAAGAAATCAAAGAATAAATCAGAAAGAAAATACCTTGAGACAAATGAAAATAAAAATGCAACTTGGATGGTATGGGGAGGGAGGAGGGAGGAGTTTTCAGGATGGGGAACACGTGTATACCTGTGGTGGATTCATGTTGATGTATGGCAAAATCAATACAATATTGTAAAGTAATTAACCTCCAATTAAAATAAATGAATTTATATTTTAAAAAAATAAAAAAGAAAAAATGCAACTTTCCAAAATCTATGGAATTCAGCAAAAGCTGTTCTAAAAGGGAAGTGTAGAGCANCTGTGGTGGATTCATGTTGATGTATGGCAAAATCAATACAATATTGTAAAGTAATTAACCTCCAATTAAAATAAATGAATTTATATTTTAAAAAAATAAAAAAGAAAAAATGCAACTTTCCAAAATCTATGGAATTCAGCAAAAGCTGTTCTAAAAGGGAAGTGTAGAGCAATACCTCAAGAAACAAGAGAACTCGCAAATAAAACCTCTAACCTCTCATCGAAAGTAATTAGACTGATAGAAACAAATAATTCTCAGTCACCAGAGGAAAAAAATAATAAAGATCAGAAAGAAAATAAGTGAAATAGGGAACAAAAAATAAAAATAGAACTTAACTATGAAAGTAAAAGACTTCTAGTATTAAAACTATGGACTTCCCTGGTGGCTCAAATGGTAAAGAGGGAGACTCTGGTTCGATTTATAAGTTGGGAGATCGCTCGGAAAAAGGAATGGCTACCCACTCCAGTATTCTTGTCTGGAGAACTCACGGATAGAGGAAACTGACAGGCTACAGTCCATCAAGTGGCATGGAGTCAGGCACGACTGAGCGTTTCAAACTGTAAAACACTGATGAAATAAATTGAAGATGATATAAGTAAATGAAAAGTTATCCCATGTACTGGAAGGAGTAATATTGTTAAAATGTCCATACTACCCAAAGCAATATACAGATCTAATACAATCCAAACCAAAATATCCATGATATTTTTCACTGAACTAGAACAAAAAGTAATGTGAAGTTTACATGGAACCAGAAAAAGCTCCAAATAGCCAGAACAATCTTGATAAAAATGGACAAACCTGGAGGTAACATGCTCCTTGCCTTCAAGCTATACTATGAATCTAGAATAATCAAAACAGTAGTGGCACATATACAGACACATAGATCAATGTAACAGAATGGAGAGCCCAGAAATGAACCTATGCACTTATGCCCAAATAATCTATGATAAAGGAGGCAAAAATATACAATGGGGAAAAGAAAGTCTCTTCATTATATGCTGTAGGGAAAACTTTACCACTATAATTAAAACAATGAAATTAGAACATTTCTCATATCATATACAAAAAATAAATCCAAAATGATTAAAGACTGAAATGTCTATTATAGAAACCATGAAAGTCCTGAAGAAAACATAGGCAGAACACTCTGACAGAAATTGTCACAATATATGTTTTGTTTTTTTTTTTGATCAGTGTCCTCAGGCAAAGGAAACAAAAGTAAAAATAGACAAATGGGACTTCTTAAACCTAAAAGATTTTGCACAGCAAAATGAAACAAAAAAAAGTAGCCTACTGAATGGGAGAAAATACTTTCAAATTATATGACAGAGAAGGGTTATTATCCAAAATATATAAAGAGCTCATACAATGCAACATTTAAAAATCCTTCAAAAAAGTGGACAGACCTGAATGGTCATTTTATTTTTTTTGTAAGAAAGCATACAGATAGCTAGCATCACATGAAAAAATGCCCAACATTACAAATCATGAAAGAAACACAAATCAAAACCAGAAAGAGATATCATCTTACACCTGTGAAAATTATCATCAAAAGTCCATAAATAAAACATGCTAGTGTGGATGTGTAGAAAAGGGAGCCCTAGCACACTTGATGAGAATGTTTATTTGTGCATTCACTATGGAAAACAGTATGAAGGTTTCAAAAAAGTAAAATTAAAATTACCATATGATCCAGAAATTTCACCCCTGGGTATATATCTTAACAAAATGAAAACACTAATTTGAAAAGATATATGCACCCCAATGCTCACAGCAGCATTACTTATCATAGCCAAGATATAGAGGCAA
Source organism: Oreotragus oreotragus (assembly GCA_006410675.1). Lineage (NCBI taxonomy): Eukaryota > Metazoa > Chordata > Mammalia > Artiodactyla > Bovidae > Oreotragus > Oreotragus oreotragus. The sequence goes on from SJYX01015904.1 coordinate 188,322, forward strand.
CCTAAGTGTCCATGAACAAGTGAATAGATAAAGAAGATCATACACACATACACACAGATGATTATTATTTAGCCATAGAAACAATGAAAATTTTCAGTTACAATAATATGAATGAACCTGGAGTGTAGTCTGCTTAGTGAAATAACTCAGATAGAGAAAGTTAAATAAATACTCTATGTAATCATTTATTTGTTTAATCTATAAAATAAGCAATTGAATATAACGAAACAGAAACAATTATAGAGAGCAAACTATAGGTTGTCATTGGTGAGAAGGAAGATTGGAAGGGTGGGATAGGTATAGATTAAGAGGTACAAACTACCATGTGTAAGATTAGTAAACTTCAAGGATCTATTGTACCACACAGGATACATAGCCAGTATTTTATAATAACTTTAAATAGAGTTTAATCTATAAAAATGTAAAATAAATGACCAGTACAAGTTTGATACATACAGCAGAGCACTCATAGCTGATGTTCTGGGACAACCCAGAGGGATGGGGCTGGGAAGGAGGTGGATGGAGCTTTAGGATAAGGGGGTGCATGTGGATCCATGGCTGATCCACCACAGTGTTGTGAAGTGATTGTCCTCTATGGGGATGATCCGGGGGGATGATGTGGGGTGGGAGGCGGGAGGGGGATTCATGTTTGGGAGTTCGTGTACACCCGTGGCAGATTCATGTCAATGTATGCCAAAACCAATAAAGTACTGTAAAGTAAAATTTAAAAAAAGAAGCTTATTATGGCAAAAAAAAAAAATAATAAAGTAAATTAATTAAAAAAATATTGAATCATTATGTTGTATACCTTAAACTAATATGATATTTCAAATCAACTATGATTTTAAAAAGAAAGAAACATCTTAAATGAAGTTGTAAGCACAACATACCAAAATATATAGGATGTTTGAAAATAAGTTCTAATTTGGAAGTTTATTATGACAAATGTTTACAATAAGAAAAAAGTCTCAACTTAGCATTACTCCCCAAGGCAATAGTAAAAGAGAAAATGCCAAAGCCCAAAATTTAGCATAATAAAGGATATAATAAAGAGCAGAAATGAGTGAAATATAGACCAGAAACACTACAATAAAGATCAACATATCTACTAATTGACTTTTGAAGATAAACAAAGTTGACAAAATTTTAGCAAGACTAAGAAGAAAAACACTACTTAAACAAATACTCAGAAATAAGAGTAGAAACATTACAACTGACACAAAGGATTATAAGAATCTACAATAAATAATATGTCTAAACTGGGTAACCTAGAAGAAGTAAAAAAAAATTCCCCAAATCATGCAACTAACCAAGACTAAATCATGTGAAAATAGGAAATCTGAACAGATCAATAAAGAGTAAGTGATTGAAATAGTGATAAAAAACCTCTAACACAAAACCCCATCACCAAATGGTTTTGCATTGAATTCTATGAAACGTTAAAGAAGAAACAATGTGAAGTGGTAATTATGTGCCAGAATAAACGTCAACTAATGCTTCAGTAAACTGTGGAAAATTCTGAGAGAGATGGGAATACCAGACCACCTAACCTGCCTTTTGAGAAATCTGTATGCAGGTCAGGAAGCAACAGTTAGAACTGGACATGGAACAACAGACTGGTTCCAAATAGGAAAAAGAGTACGTCAAGGCTGTATACTGTCACCCTGCTTATTTAACTTATATGCAGAGTACATCATGAGAAACGCTGGACTGGAAGAGATGGTGACTGCAGCCATGAAATTAAAAGACACTTACTCCTTGGAAGAAAAGTTATGACTAACCTAGATAGCATATTCAAAAGCAGAGATATTACTTTGCCAACTAAGGTCCATCTAGTCAAGGCTATGGTTTTTCCAGTAGTCATGTATGGATGTGAGAGTTGGACTGTGAAGAAGGCTGAGCACCTAAGAATTGATGCTTTTGAACTGTGGTGTTGGAGAAGACTCTTGAGAGTCCCTTGGACTGCAAGGAGATCCAACCAGTCCATTCTGAAGGAGATCAACCCTGGGATTTCTTTGGAAAAAATGATGCTAATGCTGAAACTCCAGTACTTTGGCCACCTCATGCAAAAAGTTGACTCATTGGAAAATACTTTGATGCTGGGAGGGATTGGGGGCAGGAGGAGAAGGGGATGACCGAGGATGAGATGGCTGGATGGCATCACTGATTCGATGGATGTGAATCTGAGTGAACTCTGGGAGTTGGTGATGGACAGGGAGACCTGGCATGCTGTGATTCATGGGGTTGCAAAGAGTCAGAAACGACTGAGTGACTGAACTAGAAAACTAACTAAAAAATGCTTCAGTGATAATCATTTTATAATATATGTGTATAAAATCAACAAATTTTACACTTTAAGCTTATGCAAGTTTATATGTCAATTATTTTTCAATAAAGCTGTAAAATTATTTTCTTTTATTTTTCTGGCTATACCATGTGGCTTACACACATGGACTCCTAACCCGTAGATTACCAGGGAATTCCCAATCATCTTTCTTTGTTTGTTAGTTTGTGGAGGGTACATCATGTGACTTGCAGGATCTTAGTTCCCTGACCATGGATCAAAATTGGGCCCATAGCAGTGAAAGTGCTAAGTCTTAATCACTAGACAACCAGGGAATTAATAAAGTGGTAACAAAAGAAGTGTAATCTGCCATATCTACATGCTAAAGAACATTTATGATTATATCACTTGACAGAAAAATCATGTAAGTAAATCCAACAATGATTTACAATAAAAACCACCAGTACATTATCAAAAAATGGAAACTTCCTCCACTTTATAAAGAACTTCTACAGAATTCCCACAGCTAACTTTGCACATAATGGTGAAAGACTGCATGTTTTCCCCTTAATATCAGAAACAAGACAAGTATGACTGTTCGCACGACTATTACTGAATATATTATATTAGTAGAATTTTTAACCAGTGCAGTAAGACAAAAAAAAAAAAAAGGCAAAAGTTTATGGACTGTAAAGGGAGAAATTATAATGTTCCTTTCTGCAGATGACATGGTAGTCACTTCTAAATTCACAAGAAATCTATAAAAATATACCTTCCTAAATCAACTAAGTTTATTAATCAATGTTCCATTGTTTGATATCAACACACAAGAGTCAACACATTTCGATATAGTAAAATCAAGCATGTGGAAACTAAAATTAAAAGCACAGTACAATTTAAGCTAACTCTAAAGAAAATCAAACACTCAGTGATAAATCCAAGAAAATATGTCCAAGGTAAACATGTTGAAAATCAGAAAATGCTCAGGAAAACTTCAGTGAAGACCCAAATAAAAGAAAGCTGATGCTGTGTTGATAGATTTAAAAACAACATACTCAATATGTCAGTTCTTTCAAAATGTATATGTAGAACAAATGAAAAAAGTTAGAAAGGGTTTTTATAGACACAAGCTTATTTTGAAATGTATAGGCAAAACAAATACACCTGAATAAGTAAAATAATTTTCAAAGAAAATTATATTGAGATCAGCCAAGATAATTGAGTAGAAAGTTCTGGAGCTCACCTCCTGTCACAGGAATACCAAAATTACCTCTATTTGCAGAACAATCATTGATGGAAAAGACCAGGACCTACCAGAAAAAAATGTACAGCTAAAGATACAAAGAAAGGGCTTCCTTGTTGGTTCACCAATAAGGAATCCACCGGCAATTCAGAAACTGCAGGTTCAATCCCTGTGTCAAGAAGATCCCCTGGAGGCTGGCATGGCAACCCACTCCAGTATTCTTGCCTGGAGAATCCCATGGAAAGAGGATCCTGGCAGGCAGTCCATAGGGTCAGAAAGAGTCAAACATGACTGAAGTGACTTAGCACACACACATAAAAACATAAAGAAAGAACCACAGTGAGATGAATAGGAGGAATGGGCTCATGAAACAGTCAAAACACATACCCCAGGTAGGCAACAAACACACACACCTGGAGAATAATTGAATAGCAGAGGGAGACTATTGGAATGGAATGAGAGTTCTGGACCTAACAACTGGCTTCCTACTCTGGGGTTCCTGCATCAGGAAGATGAGCCTCCAGAGCATTTGGCTTTGAAAGCCAACAGGGCTTAATTTTGGGAATCCCACAGTTCAGTTCAGTTCAGTCGCTCAGTTGTGTCCGACTCTTGGTGACCCCATGAATCGCAGCACGCCAGGCCTCCCTGTCCATCACCATCTCTCGGAGTTCACTCTGACTCATGTCCATCGAGTCAGTGATGCCATCCAGCCATCTCATCCTCGGTCATCCCCTTCTCCTCCTGCCCCCAATCCCTCCCAGCATCAGAGTCTTTTCCAATGAGTCAACTCTTTGCATGAGGTGGCCAAAGTACTGCAGTTTCAGCTTTAGCATCATTCTTTCCAAAGAAATCCCAGGGTTGATCTTCTTCAGAATGGACTGGTTGGATCTCCTTGCAGTCCAAGGGACTCTCAAGAGTCTTCTCCAACACCACAGTCCAAATGCATCGTTTCTTCAGTGCTCAGCCTTCTTCACAATCCAACTCTCACATCCATACATGACCACAGGAAAAACCATAGCCTTGACTAGATAGACCTTAGTCGGCAAAGTAATGTCTCTGCTTTTGAATATACTATTCTAGGTTGGTCATAATTTTTTCTTCCAAAGAGTAAGCATCTTTTAATTTCATGGCTGCAATCACCATCTGCAGTGATTTTGGAGCCCAGAAAAATAAAGTCTGACACTGTTTCCACTGTTTCCCCATCTATTTCCCATGAAGTGATGGGACCAGAGGCCATGATCTTCATTTTCTGAATGTTGAGCTTTAAGCCAACTTTTTCACTCTCCTCTTTCACTTTCATCAAGAGGCTTTTTAGTTCCTCTTCACTTTCTGCCATAAGGATGGTGTCATCAGCATATCTGAGATTATTGATATTTCTTCTGGCAATCTTGATTCCAGCTTGTGTTTCTTCAAGTCCAGAATTTCTCATGATGTACTCTGTGTATAAGTTAAATAAGCAGGGTGACAAGATACAGCCTTGATATTCTCCTTTTCCTATTTGGAACCATTCTGTTGTTCCATGTGCAGTTCTAACTGTTCCTTCCTGACCTGCATACAGGTTTCTCAAGAGGCAGGTCAGGTGGTCTGGTATTCCCATCTCTTTCAGAATTTTCCACAGTTTATTGTGATACACACAGTCAAAGGCTTTGGCATAGTCAATAAAACAGAAATAGATGTTTTTCTGGAACTCTCTTGCTTTTTCCATGATCCATCGGATGTTGGCAATTTGATCTCTGGTTCCTCTGCCTTTTCTAAAACCAGCTTGAACATCAGGAAGTTCACGGTTCACATATTGCTGAAGCCTGGCTTGGAGAATTTTGAGCATTACTTTACTAGCATGTGAGATGAGGACTGAGGTAAATAAATACTTCACTTTTAAAGAGCACACAAAATCCCACAGGCTCTGGGAAACAGGGCAAAAGAAGCGAATGGCAAACGACTTTGGCATCCTTGCCTTGAGAACCCCATGAACAGTATGAAAAGGCAAAAAGACAGGATGCTGGAAGATAAGCACCCAGGTCATTAGGTATCAAAATACTAGTGGAGAAGAGCAGAGAAATAGCTCCAGAAAGAATGAAGAGGTGGAACCAAAGCAGAAATGATGCAGGCTGTGGATGTGTCTGGTAGTGAAAATAAAGTCCAATGCTGTAAAGAATAATATTGCATAGGAACCTGGAATGTTAGGTCCATGAATCAAGGTAAATTGTATGTGGTCAAACAGGAGATGGCAATCATGAACAACATTATAGGAATCAGTGAACTAAAGTGGATGGGAATGGGCAAATTTAATTCAGATGATCATTATATCTACTACTGTGGACAAGAATCCCTTAGAAGAAATGGAGTAGCCCTCATAGTCAACAAAAGCGTCTGAAATGCAGAACTTGGGTGCAATCTTGAAAAAGAATGATCTCAGTTCATTTCCATGACAAACGATTCAACATCACAGTAATCCAAGTCTATGCACCAACCACTAGTGCTGAAGAAGCTGAAGTTGAACGGTTCCATGAAGAGCTACAGCCTTTCAGAACAAACACCAAAAAAAGATGTCCTTTTCATCATAGGGGACTGGAATCCGAAAGTAGGAAGTCAGGAGATACTTTCAGTAATGGGCAAGTTGGACTTGGAGTTCAGAATCAAGCAGGGAAAGGCTGACAGAGTTTTGCCAAGAGAATGCACTGGTCATAGCAAACACCCTCTTCCAACAACAGAAGAGACAACTGTACACATGGCCATCACCAGATGGTCAATACAGAAATCAGATTGATTATATTCTTTGCAGCCAAAGATGGAGAATCTCTATATGATCAGCAAAAACAAGACCGGGAGATGACTATGGCTCAGATCACGAACTTATTGCAAAATTCAGACTTAAATTGAAGAAAGTACAGAAAACCAATAGACTAGGGAAAACCAGATTCATCATTAAATCATCATTAGATGATACCACTCTAATGGAAGACACTGAAGAGGAACTAAAGAGCCTCTTGATGAAGGTAAAGGAGGAGAATGAAAATCTGGCTTGAAACTCGACAGGTTAAAAAAAACAAAAAAACTAAGATCATGGCATCTGGTCACATCACTTCATGTCAGATAGAAGAGGAAAAAGTGAAATCAGTGACATTTTATTTTCTTGGGCATCACAATCACTGTGGATGGTTACTACAGCCATGAAATTAGAAGACACTTGCTCCTTGGAAGAAAAGCTATGACAAACCTAGACAGCCAATTAAAAAGCAGAGACATCACTTTGCCAGCAAAGGTCCATATAGTTAAAACTAGTTTTTCCAGTAGCCATGTATGGATGTGAGCGTTTGACCATTATGAAGGCTGAGCACCTTAGAACAGATTCTTTTGAATTGTACTGTAGTAGAATCATGAGAGTCCCTTGGACAACAAGGAGATCAAGCCAGTCAATCCTAAAGGAAATATTGTTAGTCACTCAGTCATGTCTGACTCTTTGCAATCCCATGGACTGTAGCCCACCAGGCTCTTCTGTTGGTGGAATTCTCCAGTCAAGAATACTGGAGTGGTTTTCCATGCCCTTCTCAAAGGAAATAAACACTGAATATTCATTGGAAGGACTGATGCTGAACCTGAAGCTCCAATACTTTGGCCACATGATTCAAAGAGCTGACTCATTGGAAAAGACGACACTGAGAAATATTGAAGGCAAAAGATGGGAGTGACAGAGGATGAGATTGTTAGATAGCATCACTGACTCAATGGACATGAATTTGAGCAATCTTTGGGAGATAGTGGAGGACAGAGGAGCCTGGTGTGCTATAATCCATGAGGTTGCAAAGAGTTGGACATGATTTAGCAACTGAATGACAACAACAATCATTCATGGAAGAGAATACAAATTCAGAATTGTAAAAATGTATTTGAAATTAAGAGATGAGAAAATTTAAAAAGTCACACTTATATAGAGGGTGCTGTATTAAAGCCCAATGGTAACCAGAAACCATAAATTTATAATATATATACAAAAAGTAAAAGATATCCAAACATGATAGTAAAGACAGTCATCAAGTCATGAGAGGTGAGAACAAAAGATGAAGAAGGGAAAAAAGACCTACAAAACAACCCCAACACAACTAATAAGATGTCAGCAAGAGCATGTGTGTGTGTTCAGTTACTAAGTCAGAAAGAACATATATATCACTAATTACCTTAAGTGTAAAAGGAATAAACGCTCCAATCAAAATACATACTGTGACTGAATTGACACAAAAACAAGACCTATAGATATGCTGCTTACAAGAGATTCACTTCAGATCTAAAGACATACACAGGTGAAAGAGAGTGGATGGGAAAAAGCATTCCATGGAAGTCTGAAGAAAGCAGGAGTAGTGATACTTAAACAAAATGGACTCTAAAATAAAGACTGTTACAAAAGACAAAAAGGACACTACATAATGATCGAGAGATCAATCTAAGAATATGAATATGAAAGGAATAATTCTCCCTGATGCTATAGTTCACTGCATAGTTGTAATAAACAAGACAATGTGGTCCTGACAGAGGACTTTTGAGAAATGTACAATAGCAGTTCAATGGAACAAGGTAGTCTTTTAAAAATTGTCAGTGAGCCATTGAACAATCACAGGGGGATAAAAGGAAAGGACAAAAAAGGAAAGAAAAAAGGGAGAGAGGGAAAGAGCATTGAAATTGACCTTTAAACCTCAAATCTTAAACAAAATTTAATTCAAAATAGATTTAAGCATAAAACTTCTGAAACAGAACAGAAGAGAAAATATTTATGACATAAAGCTAGCAGAATTTTTAAACTGACAAGAAAAGTACAATTCATAAAAGGAAAAATTGGGCTTCATAACAATTTAAAACTTTTGATTTTTGACATACTCTGTTAAAATGATAAACGAACTATAGAATAGAATAACAAAGTACTTGTATTTTGTATATATAAAGAACTCTCAAAATTGCACAATAAAAAAATATTCAGTTGAAAAAGTGAAAAAGATATGAACAAACATTTCATAAAAGAGGATATATATGGATGGCAAAAAAACCCCATGAAAATATAGTCATCAGTAGCCATCAGAGAAATGCAAATTAAAACCATAATATGATATCCCTATACACCTATCAGAATGGCTAAAGTCAAATATTGTATTAAAAACAAATTCTGACACAAATGTAAAGGCAATGCATTGCTCATACCTTGCTGGAGGGAATGTAAAATAATACAAAGTCTGGAGAAAAGTATGATATTTTTAACAATATATATACACTTTACCATATGACCTTTGTGAACACAAAGTATTCCTGAATATATATATAACATTATTCCAACTGAATAATGTGAACACTTTAAATGTCCTTCAACAAGTGAATAAACAAACTGTGGTACAACCATACTATTCAGAAATAAAAATAAATCAGCGTTAAATAGATGAAATCACTTGGCTGGATCTCAAAGGAATAATGCTAAGTGAAAAATGTTACATAATGTCTTATTCCATATAATTACATTTATTGTGATGTCAAAATTATAAAGATTGAGAATGGATTAGTGGTTTCCAGAGGTAGGGAGTGAGGGAAATGTGGTGAACTTAGTATAAAGAGGTAGTATAAGGTATACTGGTAGTGATAGAATCCTTCTGTAATTAGCTTTTGGTGGTGGATACATGAGTTTACAGATATGGCTAAATTGTATAGAATTGTATTCTATATGCACACATATAAAATTAGTGAAAATAAATTCTGTGGATTGTATCAATGTCAATTTTGTAGTTTTGATATTATTCTATAGTTATGTAAGATGATCCTTTTGAGGGAAACTATGATGACTGCAGCCATGAAATTAAAAGACACTCCTTGGAAGAAAAGTTATGACCAACCTAGATAGCATATTCAAAAGTAGAGACATTACTTTGCCAACTAAGGTCAGTCTAGTCAAGGTCCGTCTATGGTTTTTCCAGTGGTCATGTATGGATGTGAGAGTTGGACTGTGAAGAAAGCTGAGCGCTGAAGAATTGATGCTTTTGAACTGTGGTGTTGGAGAAGACTCTTGAGAGTCCCTTGGACTGCAAGGAGATCCAACCAGTCCATTCTGAAGGAGATCAGCCCTGGGATTTCTTTGGAAGGAATGATACTAAAGCTGAAACTCCAGTACTTTGGCCACCTCATGCAAAGAGTTGACTCATTGGAAAAGACTCTGATGCTGGGAGGGATTGGGGGCAGGAGGAGAAGGGGACGACCGAGGATGAGATGGCTGGATGGCATCACTGACTCGATGGACGTGAGTCTGGGTGAACTCCGGGAGTTGGTGATGGACAGGGAGGCCTGGCGTGCTGCAATTCATGGGGTCGCAAAGAGTCGGACTCGACTGAGCGACTGAAATGAACTGAACTGATCTGATGTGAAGAGTACATAGTAACTCCCTGTACATTTCTATGAAACTTCATGTGAATCTACAACTCTTTCAAAATTAAAAGAAAAATTAAATCTATTCCTAGTCTTTTAATAGATAAGTTTGATTCATATGCATTTATTATAATTACTGATCTATTTGAATGCTTTTTTTAACATTTTTATCTCAAGTTTTCTATTTATCATACTTTTCATTCTTCTTCATTTTCTGAATTTGTTGGTTTGATAAAATTTTATTTCTTTTTTATTTTCTTTTGGTTTGGAATTTATACATGCTATTTTTTCTTTTAGTGTTTAACCTTGAATTGTAACATGCATTTCTAACAAAGTCTAAGGTATATTGTTCCTCAATATGAAAAGGATCTCAGAATGCTTTCACTTTTCTCTGACTTTCTACTTTTTCATCTTTAATATTATTGATGGGTAGCCATTTATCTATGCTTTGCTTTAAACACTTCTCAGATTATTTTTATTTCTCTACTTGTTTAGATATATCAACACATTTTATTAATTTTTCATCTACTCTTTCCTTTTGCTGAAGTAATATCCTTTAGTAGTTATTTTAATGTAGGTCAGTTGGTGATAAATTTGCAGAGATTTTACATGGAATTTATATATCTGAAAAAATTATGAAATTTCACTCTTGATTTACACTGAGTATAGACTTCTCTGCTTGAAGATCTTTTTCCTGGACTTTTGGAAGATAATCTACCTTTTCCCAGCAGCTATTGTTGCTAATGAAAAGTTTTCTGTTAGCCTAATTATTATTCCTTTAGTGTCATGATTTTTTCTTCTTTTTTAACATTTAATAATTTATCTTTTTTAATTAAGATATATTTGACATATAAGGTCATGTAAAATAAAAGTGTGAAACATATTAGTGTGGTACATTTACACATGTTGTATAGAAGTGGTGACAATAGACATTCTTTTCTTGTTCCTGATCTTAGAGGAAATGCTTACAACTTTTCACCACTGAGAATGATTTTACCTGTGAGTTTGGTGTTTTATATATGGTCTATATTATGATGAGATAAGTTCCCTCTGTGTTTATCTTATGGAGAGATTTTATCTTAAATGGTTTTCAATTTTGTAAAATGTTATTTTTTTTGCATCTATTGAAATGATCATACAGTTTTTAATCTTCAGGTTGTTAGTGTCATGTATTACATTGTTTGATTATGATTTTACCTGTGAGTTTGGTGTTTTATATATGGTCTATATTATGATGAGATAAGTTCCCTCTGTGTTTATCTTATGGAGAGATTTTATCTTAAATGGTTTTCAATTTTGTAAAATGTTATTTTTTTTGCATCTATTGAAATGATCATACAGTTTTTAATCTTCAGGTTGTTAGTGTCATGTATTACATTGTTTGATTCGCAGGTATTGAAGAAGCCTTGCTTTATTGAGATAAACTCCACTTGATTATGGTGTATGATCCGTTTAATGTACTGTTGGATTTGATTTGCTAGTATTTTGTTGAGAATTTTGCATACATGTTCATCAATGATGTTGGCCTGAAATTTTCTTTTTTGTTTTATCTTTGTCTGGTTTTAGTGGTGGGGAGATGGTGATCTCATAGAATAACTTTGATACGTTCCTTCATCTGAAAATTTTGGAAAACTTTCAGAAACTTAGATGTTAACTAGTCTACAATTCTTTCATAGACTTCACCTGTGAAACAATCTGGTACTGGATTTTTGTTTGTTGGACTTTTTATTAATCACTCTTTCAATTTGAGTACTTGTTATTTCGTTTATTTATATTTTTATTTTTCTTCCAGGTTCTGTCTTGGAAGTTTGCATCTTTTTAAATAATTTTTCCATTTTTTTCTAGGTTGTCTGTTTTATTGGTATATATATATATATTTTTTTTTTGTATTTATTTATTTTTTTACACGAACTCCC
>SJYX01015904.1:206389-246900 GCA_006410675.1 Oreotragus oreotragus
TGCTTTGATTTATGTCATCAAGTGTTCTGCCTATGTTTTCCTCTAAGAGTTTCTGGTCTTACATTTAGGTCTTTAATCCATTTTGAGATTATCTTTTTGTATGGTGATAGGAAGTGTTCTAATTTCATTCTTTCACTTATAGGTGTCCAATTTTCCCAGCACCATTTATTGAAGAGGCTGTCTTTGCCCCATTGTATATTCTTGCCTTCTTTCTCAAAAATAAGGTTCTCTTAGGTCCATGGGTTTATTTCTGGGCTTTCTATCTTATTACATTGGTCTATATTTCTGTTTTTGTGCCAATACCATACTATCTTGATGACTTTAGCTTTGTAGTATAATCTGAAGTTAAGAAGATTGATTCCTCTTCCTCCATTCTTCTTTCTCAAGACTGCTTTGGCTATTCGGGGTCTTGTGTGTTTCCATATGAATTGTGAACTTTTTTATTTTAGTTCTGTGAAAAATGACATTGGTAATTTGATAGGGATTGCATTGAATCTGTAGATTGCATTTGGCAGTATAGTCATTTTCACAATATTGATTCTTCCTACCGGAAAACATGGAATATCTCTCTATCTGTTTATGTCATCTTTTATTTCTTTCATTAGTATCTTATAATTTTCTGTGTACAGTTCTTTTGTCTCCTTAGGTAAGTTTGTTCCTAGATGTTTTATTCTTTTTATTTCAATGGTGAATGGGATTGATTCCTTAATTTCTCTCTCTGATTTTCTGTTGTTAGTATATAGAAATGCAAGTGATTTCTGTTCATTGATTTTTGTATCCTGCCACTTTGCTAAATTCACCAATTAGCTCTAGTAATTTTCTGATAATTTCTTTGGGTTTTCTATGTATAGTATCATATCCTCTGCCAACAGTAAGAGTTTTGCTTCTTCTTTTCTGATGTGCATTTTAAAAATTTCTCTTTCTTCTCTGACTCCTGTAGCTAGGACTTCCACAACTATGTTGAATAATAGTCTTGAAAGTGAAAACCCTTGTCTTGTTCCTGATCTTAGGGTGAATGCTTTCAGTTTTTCAAAATTGTGAATAGTGTTTGCTGTAGGCTTACCATTATTGGCTTTTACTATGTTTAGGTAGGTTCCTAGTATTAGGTAGTTAGGGTAGGAAAAAGGATTCCAAAATGGCAGTGGCTAAAAGCCAAAAAAGGAAAAAGCTCACGAAAGTATAACAAAGGAAGGTCCAAGGACCGGAGTGAGGACTTCAGGTAAAACAAACAGCCCTCCTGACTAGCCCAATCTACATAGGGCAGGCTCAGGGGGAGGAGAAAACACACACACACACACACACACACACACACACACACACACACACACACACAAAGAGGAGCCAAAGTTGAACCAGCAGCTTCTCTTCTTTTTGCATCTTTTGGGTCAGCCTGCCCTCACACCTCAAGGAGTATTATCCTTTGTTTTTTCCTAATAAAATTGAACTGTAACACTGATTTGTCTGTCACTTCTGAGTTTTGCTGTGGTGAGACAGAACCAAGGAAACTACACACTTTTCTGACATCTATGGTGTTAGTTAGTTAGAAGAGGAAAAAGGAGTGCAAAATGGGGGTGGCTAAAAGACTGAGAAGCCCACAGCTCAATTTTGGCTCCTCTTTTTGTATGTTTTTACTCCTCCCTCTGAGCCTGCCCTATGTAATCTGAGCTAGCCAGGGGTTGTTTCTTTTACCTGAAGTCCTCACTCTGGTCCTTGGACCTTCCTTTGTTCTGTTTTCACAGGCTTCTCCCTTCTTTTTCTTTTAACCACTGCCATTTTGGACTCCTTTTTCCTATTCTGACTACCTAAATTTCTATGCCCAATTTATGAATCATTTTAATCATAAATGAGTGCTGAATTTTGTCAAAGATTTTTTCTGCATCTATTGAGATTATCGTATGGTTTTTATCTTTCAATTTGTTAATATGGTGTATCACATTGATTGATTTGCATATGTTGAAGAATCCTTGCATCCCTGGAATAAACCCAACTTTATCATGGCATATTAACTTTCTAATGTGTTTTTGAATTCTGTTTGCTAACATGTTCTTGAGATTTTTGCANTATGGTTTTTATCTTTCAATTTGTTAATATGGTGTATCACATTGATTGATTTGCATATGTTGAAGAATCCTTGCATCCCTGGAATAAACCCAACTTTATCATGGCATATTAACTTTCTAATGTGTTTTTGAATTCTGTTTGCTAACATGTTCTTGAGATTTTTGCATCTATGTTCATTCGTGATATCGGCCTGTAGTTTTCTTTTTGTGTGTTATCCTTGTCTGGTTTTGGTATCAGGGTGATGTTGGCCTTGTAGAATGAGTTTGCAGGTATTCCCTCCTCTGTAATTTTTTGAAAGAGTTTTAGAAGGATACACATTAGCTCTTCTCTACATATTTGTTTGATAGAATTCTCCAGTGAAGCCATCTTTTCCTGGGCTTTTGTTTTTGGGAGATTTTTTAAATCACAGTTTCAATTTCAGTGATTGTAATTGGGTTGTTCATAATTTGTATTTCTTCCTGGTTCAGTCTTGGAAGAATGAACTTTTCTAAGAATCTGTGCATTTCTTCCAGGTTATCCATTCTGTTGCCATATAGTTGTTCATAAATGTCTTTTTTTTTCTATTTTTTTAAAATATAAATTTATTTATTTTAATTGGAGGTTAATTGCTTTACAATATTATATTGGTATTGCCATACATCAACATGAATCTGCCACAGGTATACACGTGTTTCCCATCCTGAACCCCCCTCCTTCCTCCCTCCCCATACCATCCCTCTGGGTTGTCTCAGTGCACCAGCCCCAAGCATCCAGTATCATGCATCGAATCTGGACTGGTGATTCATTTCATAATCCTTTATATTTCTGCATTGTCTCTTGTAACCTCTCCCTTTTCATTTCTAATTTTGTCGATTNACCATCCCTCTGGGTTGTCTCAGTGCACCAGCCCCAAGCATCCAGTATCATGCATCGAATCTGGACTGGTGATTCATTTCATAATCCTTTATATTTCTGCATTGTCTGATGTAACCTCTCCCTTTTCATTTCTAATTTTGTCGATTTGATTCTTGTCTCTCTCCCTCTCTCTCTTTTTTTTTTTTTTTCTTAATGAGTCTGGCTAAAGGTTTGTCAATTTTATTTATCTTCTCAAAGAACCAGATTTTAGTTTATCTTTTCTATTGTTTCTTTCATTTCTTTCCCAATTATTTCTGCTCCAGATTTTTATGATTTCTTCCTTCTGCTAATTTTTTTTTGTTCTTCTTTTTCCAGTTGCTTTAGGTGTAAAGTTAAGTTGTGTATTCAATGTTTTTCTTGTTTCTTGAGGTAGGATTGCATTGCTATAAACTTCTCACTTAGAAGTGCTTTTGACTCAACCCATAGGTTTTGAGTTGTCATATTTTCATTGTCATTTGTTTCTAGAAATTTTTTGATTTCCCTTTTGATTTCTTCAGTAACCTGTTGGTTATTTAGAAATGTACTGTTTAATCTCCATGTGTTTGTGTTTTTTAGTTTTTTTTTTTCCCCTCTGGCAATTGATATCTAGTCTCATAACATTGTGGCTGGAAAAGGTGCTGGAAATCATTTTGATTNTTTCCCTTTTGATTTCTTCAGTAACCTGTTGGTTATTTAGAAATGTACTGTTTAATCTCCATGTGTTTGTGTTTTTTAGTTTTTTTTTTTCCCCTCTGGCAATTGATATCTAGTCTCATAACATTGTGGCTGGAAAAGGTGCTGGAAATCATTTTGATTCTCTTAAAATTACTGAGGTTTGATTTGTGACCCAAGATGTGGTCTATCCCAGAGAATGTTCCATGTGAATTTGATGAGAAGGTGTATTCGTCTGAATTTGGATGGAACTTCCTGAAGATATCATAGAGATCCATCTAATCTAATATATCATTTAAGACTTGTATTTCCTTGTTAATTTTCTCTTTTGGTGATCTGTTCACTGGTATGAGTGGGGTGTTAAAGTCTCCTACTATGATAGTGTTACTGTCAGTTTCTCCTTTTATGCCTTTTAGTGCTTGTCTTATTTATTGAGGTGTTCCTATGTTGGATGCATAGGCATTTACAGTTGTTATTTCTTCCTCTTGTATTGATCCCTTGATCATTAGGCAGTGTCCTTCCTTATCTCTTGTAATATTCTTTATTTTAAGGTCTATTTTGTCTGATATGAGGACTGCTACTCTAGCTTTCATTTGTTTTCCATTTTCATGGAATATATTTTTCCATCCTCTCACTTTCAATCTATATGTGTCTTGAGATCTGAAGTGGATTTCTTAGAAACAGCATATATATGGGTCTTGTTTTATATCCATTGAGCCGGTCTGTGTCTCTTGGTTGGCACATTTAATCCATTTACATTTACAGTTATTATTGATATATATGTTCCTATTGCCATTTTCTTTTTAAAATTTATTTTAATTAGAGGTTAATTACTTTACAGTATTATATTGGTTTTGCCATTCTTGGGGTTTGACTTTGTAGATCTTTTTCTTCTCTTGTATTTCCTGTTTAAGTCTCTGTATCATTTGTTGTAAAGCTGTTTTAGTGGTACTGAATTTTGTTAACTTTTGCTTGTCTGAAAATCTTTTGATTTCTCCATCAATTTTGAATGAGAGCCTTGCCAGGCAGAGTAATCTTGGTTGTAGATTTTCCCCTTTCAGTGCTTTAAATATACCCTGCTATTCCCTCCTTTCATTCAGAGTTTCTATTGAAAGATCAGCTGTTAAGCGTATGAGGTTTTCCTTGTATGTTATATGTTGCTTTTCCCTTGCTGCTTTTATTATTCTTTCTTTCTGTTTAATCTTTGTTAGTTTTAAGTTAGTACATGTCTTGGCATGTATCTCTTTGGGTCTATCCTTTATGGGACTCTTTATGTCTCTTGGACTTGGTTGACTATTTCCCTTTCTATGTTGGGGAAATTTTAAACTATAATCCCTTCAAAATTTTTCTCATACCCTTCTTTTTTCTTTTCTTCTGGGACTCCTATAATTCGAATGCTGGTGCATTTGATATTGTCTCAGAGGACTCTGAGACTGTCCTCAGTTCTTTTCATTCTTTTTACTTTATTCTACTCTTCAGAAGTTATTTCCACTATTTTCTCTTCCAGTTTACTGATTCGTTCTTCTGTTTTATATATTCTGCTATTGATTCCTTCTAGAGTATTTTTTAATTTCAGTAGCTGTGTTGTTTGTCTTTGTATATTTATTCTTCAATTCTTCTAGGTTTTGTTAATTTATTCTTGTATTTTCCCCATTTTGTCTTGCTTTTCCTATAATCTAATGAATGATGGCAATTTGATTTCTGGTTCCTCTTCCTTTTCTAAATCCAGTTTGTACCTATGTAAATTCGCTGTTCAGATACTGTTGAAGCCTAGCTTGGAGGATTTGGGAAATTACCTCGCTAGCATGTGAAGTGAGCTCAGTTAAACTATAGATTAAACATTCTTTGTTATTACCCTTCTTTGAGATTGTAATAGAAACTGATCTTTTCCAGTCCTGTGGTCATTGCTGAATGTTCCAAAATTGCTGCCATATTGAGTGCAGCACTTTAACAGTAGCATCTTCTAGGATTTGAAATAGCTTAACTGGAATTCCATCACTTCCCCTAGCTTTGTTCATAATGATGCTTCCTAAAGCCCACTTGACTTCACATTCCAGGATATCTGGCTGTAGGTAAGTTACACACCATCATGGATATCTGGGTCATTAACATCTTTTTTTGTATAGTTCTGTGTATTCTTGCTACCTCCTCTTAATCTCTTATGCTTCGTTAGGTCTTTCCCATTTCTGTCCTTTATTGTGCCCATCCTCACATGAAATATTCCCTTGATATCTCCAATTTTCTGGAAGATATCTCTAGTCTTTCTCATTCTACATATTTTCTCAATTTCTTTGCATTGTTAACTTTCAGTTAAGTTCAGTTCTACCACTCAGTTGTGTCCGACTCTTTGTGACCCCATGGCCTGCAGCACGACAGACCTCTCTGTCCATCACCAACTCCCAGAGTTTACTCAAACTCATGTCCGTTGAGTCAGTGATGCAATCCAACCATCTCATCCTCTGTCGTCTCCTTCTCCTGCCCTCAATCTTTCCCAGCATCAGGGTCTTTTCCAATGAATGAGTTCTTCACATCAGGTGGCCAAAGTATTGGCGTTTCAGCTTCAACATCAGTCCTTCTCATGAACACCCATGACTGAACTCCTTTAGGATGGACTGGTTGGATCTCCTTGCAGTCCAAGGGACTCTCAAGAGTCTTCTGCAATACCACAGTTCAGAAGCATCAATTCTGCAGCACTCAGCTTCCTTTACAGTCCAACTCTCACATCCATACATGACTACTTGAAAAACCATAGCCTTGACTAGACNTTTTTTTTTTTTTAAGCTCTAAATCAGGCATTTATCAGCTCTTTGCTCCTGAACAAACACCTAAGGAGATCCTGTAGGGCAGAGGCCAGACGATACCTAGGCAGGGCCCATCCCTCCAAGTCTGAATGCCCTGGGGCCTGTCTGTGCATGTTACTGAGGATGACCCACGGTGATTGTGCGTGCTCTGTGTTTCCACACAGCTGTGAGATGACTGTGATCAATCTGTGGAGGTACAAACTGACAAGGGCTGAACTCAGGAAAGGCCTACACGGACCTCCTCCTCATAAATGTGACAGTCTCACTGTCTGGTTCTCAGCTTCATATGCCCTGAAGCTCTGCCTGCAGCACATCAAGAATGACTGTCTCTAGAGTCGGTCACGTTAGCCAAACTCAGACGCATAGACCAGAATGACATCCTTAACCCTTCAAGGATCTGCTGAGTGCTTTTAAACTGTGGTGATGGAGAAGACTTTTGAGAGTCGCTTGGACTGCAAGGAGATCCAGCTAGTCAATCCTAAAGGAAATCAGTCCTGAATATTCATTGGAAGAACTGATGCTGAAGCTGAGACTCCAATACTTTGACCACCTGATGTGAAAGAACTGACTCACTGGAAAAGACCCTGATGCTGGGAAAGATTCAAGGCAGGAGGAGAAGNTCCTAAAGGAAATCAGTCCTGAATATTCATTGGAAGAACTGATGCTGAAGCTGAGACTCCAATACTTTGACCACCTGATGTGAAAGAACTGACTCACTGGAAAAGACCCTGATGCTGGGAAAGATTCAAGGCAGGAGGAGAAGGGGATGATAAAGGATGAGATGGTTGGATGGCATCACTGACATGAGTTTGAGTAGGCTCTGGGAGCTGGTGAAGGACGGGGAAACCTGGCATGTTGCAGTCCATGGGGTCATCAAGAGTCAATCATGACTGAGTGACTGAACTGATCTCTATTGTAAAGCTGCTTGGGAAGCTAACTGACAGTTACAAAGTAGTCTTTAAGTCTGGCAGGTCCCCAAGAAGATAGGGCCATTTGATTTATCCTTCATCTCTGGCACTTAGCACATAGTAGGTGCTCAATAAATATTTGTTAAATCAATGAATAAGTCCCCAAAGGGTAATTCAGATCTGAACAGCTAAGAATGGAAGGATTGTGGTGATCTGAGGGTGATGAAGAAAGATCGTGCTGAGAAGGGAGGTAAAGGATGGGCAGAGGCTGGGTGGGCAAAGAGGAAGAAGGGTGTCCTTAGCATGGGAACTTGTAAGGTGACTGGTGGAATCAGATCTCAAGATGTCATGAGAAATCAGTCTGGACAGATTGGGACCAGATGTGTGGGTTGGCAAGTCCCTTTAGGGGCCCTACTTGTAGCCCCAAGAAAGGTAGTGAAATTGTGAGGAATGGTTAAGTTACAGAAGACTGGTTATCTCAATCCCATATACACCACCAGTGTCACTGGTCTGAAATGAGGTGGTGTGGCTGAAGGGCGATGTCACTCAGCACCAAGTGACAAACACTGAATCAGCAGACACACAAGGAGAGGCAGGCAGTGTCCAAGTGTACAGGGGACAAAGTGTCCACTCTCAGAGGCCCCACCATTCACGAGTTACTGGTCTGCCTGCACTGAGTTATAATCTTCAAAAACCAAACTGAGTGATGTTAGGAAAACCAGAAACCAGGACTTCTTGGCTTGCCAATCGGAGCTGCCCAGACTTCATTCACCAGAAGTCTAGCTTTTTCACAACTGTTTGTCATTGGAGCTTCCTGTCTGGCAAATGACAGTTTCAAGGATGGATGCATCTTTCCTGATCATTAACAGATTTTCTCTATTAAGTAGCTGGATTCTCTGAGATCAAGCCACAGACAAAGGGTTATTCTAAAATTAATCAAAGGACTTCCCTGGTGGTCCAGAAGTTAACACTCTGGGCTCCCAATGCAGGGAACCCTGGTTCAATCCTTGGTCAGGGAACTAGATCCCAAATGCAATTAAGACCTGATGCAGCCAAACACAAAAAAACAAAAAAACCAGTAAGCTAAATTTTTTTTTAAATAAAAATAATCAAAATAGTCTTTATTTGGCTCTAAAATAAGAAGCAGGCTACACCTCTGGGCTGACTTATCCCTCGCTCTGGGAGGATGACTTTGGTGAGTCCTCTTGTCATGTAGGTGGGCCCCTGTTCATTGTTCTTGGGACAAACACTGGAGAAATGAACAGAGACAAGACCTGCAGCCTGGGTTGTTATGTTTCCATTTAAGAACATAAAGGCTATATAGGAGAGATTTTTTTGCAAGGAAGAAACTGGCCAGATGGCAAGCTTTTGGGGGTCTCTGAAATAGTGGAGGGGAAATTAGAGAAGGAACCCTTTAAGTTGAGGATAAGATTGTCAGGGATGGGGTTATAATTCCCCCAAACAAGGGCAACCATTAAGGGGCTTGTTCACAAGCCTTGTTGTTCAGTATCACAAGCCCAGAAATGGATGTGGTGCTCACCTCTAAACCATACAAGTTTGCTGCTGAAAATCACAAAATTTTAGACTTTCCCTGCATGGCGTGCCTTCTGCAAGGTTGATGACAGTCCAGTTCCTCCTCACCAGGCTTTAGCCTCTACCCCTCCCAGCTCCCCTGCTCCCCAACTGCAGGCCAGTGTGGGGAGCTGGCTTTCCCAAATCTTCCTGGGACTGTACCACATGGATACTGGGTGCCTGTTTGTCCATCATCCCGGGGATGTAGACGATGGGGGTGCTGTGGGGAGGGGAGGAAGGGGCAAAGGAAAGTTCTGAGGCCCCGCCAATTCCTTTCAGTCTTGTAAAATTCCAGGGCCAAGTCCAAGCTCCCAAAATAGAAGCTGACAGAAAGCTAACTTCCTGGCTTCAGAGGGGCCCCTGGTGTGTGGAGCCAAGATGCTGGTCTGCAGGGTCCGGGAGGGTAGGTGGGTGGGGGCAGGTGGAAAGGAGCCTGGATGACCAGAGGTGACCGTGACCCTGGCGGATGGACAGCACCTGGAGTGTGACCTCAGCTGCAGGAGCTCAAGTGCCCTGCATCCCGTCTTGGCAGTCACTTATTTCTTTATAAAGACATAGTTTGCTTTTTTGTGGCCTTGGGAAGCCAGCAGATGACAATGCAGTCACAGGCTCTGCAAGGTCTGGGTGACATGTCTTTGGCCCGGGGCAGCATATCTAAGGACACGGGTGCAGTGTGGGTGCGCTGTGTCCACCAGCAGCCTGCAAATGAGATGCGTGCCTGGGTTACTGTCTCAGTTCTAAAGGCCATGGCTTATTTATTCAACTGTTGTTAAAAGTCTCTGAGTTCATCGGCGCTGTGTTAAAAATTTGCAGCTCGACAGCTAGCCTTTAATGTGTATTTTTTCCCCTCACAATTTGTTAGGTTTGGGGAATGCTATTTTTGATGTCCTCATGGTCTCTTGTGAAGACATCAGACACAGTTAAATGAAAACAAGCCTCAGATTGAAAACTCAGGACAGCCTTGCAGAGCCGATTGGCTTAATGTGATCGGATGGGAGCTGAACTAGCTTGAATCAACTGCTGCTGCTAAGTCACTTCAGTCGTGTCCGACTCTGTGCGACTCCATAGAAGGCAGCCAACCAGGCTCCCCCGTTCCTGGGATTCGCCAGGCAAGAACACGGGAGTGGGTTGCCATTTCCTTCTCCAATGCATGAAAGTGAAAAGTGAAAGTGAAGTCGCTCAGTCATGTCCAACTCTGTGCGACCCCATAGACGGCAGCCCACCAGGCTCCCCCATCCCTGGGATTCTCCAGGCAAGAACACTGGAGTGGGTTGCCATTTCCTTCTCCAATGCATGAAAGTGAAAAATGAAAGGGAAGTCACTCAGTCATGTCCAACTCTTAGTGACCTCATGGACTGCAGCCCACCAGGCTCCTCTGTCCGTGGGATTTTCCAGGCAAGAGTGCTGGAGTGGGGTGCCATTGCCTTCTCCAGCATCTCCCATATCTCCAGATGTGCCCTTGGATTTTGCAAATTGCTTGTGTGAGCAGGTGGCGCAGTGGTAAAGAATCCTGCCAATGCAGGAAACACAGGAGACATGGGTTCAATCCCTGGGTCTGGACCATCCCCTGGAGTAGGGACTAGAACCCCACTCCAGTACTCTTGCCTGGAAAGTTCCATGGACAGAGGAGACTGGTGGGCTCTACAGTCCACCAGCTGC
Source organism: Oreotragus oreotragus (assembly GCA_006410675.1). Taxonomy (NCBI): domain Eukaryota; kingdom Metazoa; phylum Chordata; class Mammalia; order Artiodactyla; family Bovidae; genus Oreotragus; species Oreotragus oreotragus. Next base: position 216,936 of record SJYX01015904.1, read on the forward strand.
AAAGAGTCGGACATGACTGAGCACAAGCTTGGGAGTGACTGAGCAGGAGGCTTGTCCTTCCTGCGATGCCTTCGTTTCCTTCTTTGTTAGCTCTTCCCCTAAACTGATTGGAGCTGAAACATCCTAAAAGACCTGAAACAAAGCAATGGAAGAAACAGAATGTGCGTGTGCGACCTTAATACTCAGTAAGTGCCTTCTGGTATTCAACTAGGATTCCCTCTAGGATTCTACTCATTTAAACACTGTTGACTCTTTCATCTTTTCAGCTTCTTTCCCCATACGGGTCATTACAGAGTATTGAGAACAGTTCCCTGTGCTATACAGCAGGTTCTTACTAGTTATCTATTTTATATATAGTGATGTGTATATGTCAATCCCAATCTCCCAATTTTTCCCTCTCCCCCTTTAATCCTTGGTAACCATCAGTTTATCTTCTACATCTGTACCCCTATTTCTGTTTTTGTAGATAAGTTCCTTTTAGATTCCATGTATAAGCAGTATCGCATGATATTTGTCTTTCTCTGGCTTCACTCAGTATGACAATCCCTAGGTCCATCCTGGTTACTGCAAGTGGCATTTTTCATTCTTTTTTATGGCTGAGTAATACTCCTTTGTATATCTGTACTACGTCTTCTTTATCCATTCCTATGTTGATGGACATTTAGGGTGTTTCATGTCCTGGCTATTGTAAATAGTGCTGCTATGAACATTGGGGAATAAATATCATTTCAAATTATGGTTTTCTCCAGATATATGCCCAAGAGTGGGGTTGCTGGATCGTACGGTAGCTCTATTTTTAGTTTTTTAAGGAAACTCCATAGTGCTCTTTACCAGTTTACATTCCCACCAACAGTGTAGGAGAGTTCCCTTTCCTCCATACCTTCTCCAGCATTTATTGTTTGTAGATTTTTTAAAATGATGGCCATTTTGATTGAAGGTGATACTTCACTGTAGTTTTGATTTGCAGAGTGAATGTATGAATGCGTGTAGTGATTCACTGTGCTGCACAGCAGAAGCTAACACAACGTTGTAAAGCGACTGTGGTGCTGGTGCTAAGTCGCTTCCGTCGTGTCTGACTCTTTGTGACCCCGTGGACTGTAGCCCACCAGGCCCCTCTGTCCGTGGGATTCTCCAGGCAAGAATGCTGGGGCGGGTACCATGCCCTCCTCCAGGGGACCTCCCTGACCCCGGGATCGAGCCTGCACCTCCTGCGTTTCCTGCACTGGCAGGGCAGTTCTTTACCACTCACGCCACCTGGGCTTTTTTGGTAAGTCCGCTATACTCCAATAATTTTTTTTAATAGTCGTTTTCTAAATAAAAGGGAATAGTTTATATCAATTAAAAGCAACACCATTGAAAAGCGCACTCTCTGTAGCTAAGGCAGAGCTGAGAGACTGTCCCCCTGCCCACCCCGCCTCAGGATAGTGTTGGATTCCAGGGAAGCACTGCTGTTCTTTCTCTTGGTTCCCTTTTGATGCACAGACATGTGGGCTCAGGTTTCGACAAACGTGTCTGGGGTTGAACTGCATCGAGCACACACGTGTGCACAGTCACTGCACTGGGCAGAGTGCAGATTATTAAGACCCGCTAAGGGGATGGGGTTCTCACTGGGTGAAGCCAGTCAGCTCCCAGGGACAGCTGGATCAGGCTTAGGACAGCTGGTTCCATGGGAGATGACTTCCCCCAAGGGAAACCAAGTTCCTTTGCCCCTTTTAAATCCAACCATTCTCAAGATTAAATATAACTTGCACTGTTAGCCTATGTATTTCTTCCAGTTGGCTCAAGATGGCTCATAAGCATTCAAGGGTATGGACAAGATGGTCCATGCACACAGAGGAGTTGGGTGTTTTCTCCAGTTCAGAGTTCAGAGAAGCTGAGTGGCACAGGTTCACTAGCTGATGTGGGCTGGGCTGGGCTGGGCTGGAATTGAATCTGGGCTGACAGCAGAGTCCACATTCCTTCAGTACCCTTCCCTGGTCCTGAAGGGTCCCTTGGGCATCGAGGAATGTCCCTAAGGCATCCCCTCCCTGGCCAAGTCTTCCAAACTCCACAGTTTATCATCCAACCACAGCAACCCCCAGTGGAGCTGTGCCCCACTGGGCTTGGCAGGCCCTCCACAAATTTTTGATAGGCGTGATGTTAACATATCAGGAGTTTATGTAATTATTATTGTTACTTTGGTCTTGACTTCCTCTTGCCAGACATGATGTCTAAACAGGAAAGACCAGTCTTCCTGTTTGGAGATCAGTGACTTCCAGAAGCATTTGGCCTATAGGAGTTCCTCTCATCCCTCCTCCCCTTCATGTGGTTTCCAAAGATTCCTTTTCAGTCTTGAAGATGAATGGGAAACACCAATAACAGCCCCTGTGAAAGGAAGGAAAACTATAGTAGGCCAAATTAGTGGACACTGTTGTGGCCCAAGAGATGGGCTCTGCTCCAGAAATCTCTGCCTTCCATCCTGCATCCACAGGGTGCAGGGGTGGCTGGCCCGACCCCAGGCACACAGCGCAACCGGAGGGTGGGTGGGGACAAGTGTCCTGGCACCCTGCAGCCTTTCACGGGCATTTGTGCCTCATGCAGTGTCTGCTGGTCACAGTTGTGGACAGCACGGCTGGGTGTGGATGAGGCCTCTGGCTTAGGGCTCACCGTCTTGGTCCCAGGGAAGGTTGAGGTGCTTCCCCCACGATCTCCACACCAAAAACCTGGGGCTCCATCCATCAGTGTTAGTCACTCNATCCCCTGGAGTAGGGACTAGAACCCCACTCCAGTACTCTTGCCTGGAAAGTTCCATGGACAGAGGAGACTGGTGGGCTCTACAGTCCACCAGCTGCAAAGAGTCGGACATGACTGAGCACAAGCTTGGGAGTGACTGAGCAGGAGGCTTGTCCTTCCTGCGATGCCTTCGTTTCCTTCTTTGTTAGCTCTTCCCCTAAACTGATTGGAGCTGAAACATCCTAAAAGACCTGAAACAAAGCAATGGAAGAAACAGAATGTGCGTGTGCGACCTTAATACTCAGTAAGTGCCTTCTGGTATTCAACTAGGATTCCCTCTAGGATTCTACTCATTTAAACACTGTTGACTCTTTCATCTTTTCAGCTTCTTTCCCCATACGGGTCATTACAGAGTATTGAGAACAGTTCCCTGTGCTATACAGCAGGTTCTTACTAGTTATCTATTTTATATATAGTGATGTGTATATGTCAATCCCAATCTCCCAATTTTTCCCTCTCCCCCTTTAATCCTTGGTAACCATCAGTTTATCTTCTACATCTGTACCCCTATTTCTGTTTTTGTAGATAAGTTCCTTTTAGATTCCATGTATAAGCAGTATCGCATGATATTTGTCTTTCTCTGGCTTCACTCAGTATGACAATCCCTAGGTCCATCCTGGTTACTGCAAGTGGCATTTTTCATTCTTTTTTATGGCTGAGTAATACTCCTTTGTATATCTGTACTACGTCTTCTTTATCCATTCCTATGTTGATGGACATTTAGGGTGTTTCATGTCCTGGCTATTGTAAATAGTGCTGCTATGAACATTGGGGAATAAATATCATTTCAAATTATGGTTTTCTCCAGATATATGCCCAAGAGTGGGGTTGCTGGATCATACGGTAGCTCTATTTTTAGTTTTTTAAGGAAACTCCATAGTGCTCTTTACCAGTTTACATTCCCACCAACAGTGTAGGAGAGTTCCCTTTCCTCCATACCTTCTCCAGCATTTATTGTTTGTAGATTTTTTAAAATGATGGCCATTTTGATTGAAGGTGATACTTCACTGTAGTTTTGATTTGCAGAGTGAATGTATGAATGCGTGTAGTGATTCACTGTGCTGCACAGCAGAAGCTAACACAACGTTGTAAAGCGACTGTGGTGCTGGTGCTAAGTCGCTTCCGTCGTGTCTGACTCTTTGTGACCCCGTGGACTGTAGCCCACCAGGCCCCTCTGTCCGTGGGATTCTCCAGGCAAGAATGCTGGGGCGGGTACCATGCCCTCCTCCAGGGGACCTCCCTGACCCCGGGATCGAGCCTGCACCTCCTGCGTTTCCTGCACTGGCAGGGCAGTTCTTTACCACTCACGCCACCTGGGCTTTTTTGGTAAGTCCGCTATACTCCAATAATTTTTTTTAATAGTCGTTTTCTAAATAAAAGGGAATAGTTTATATCAATTAAAAGCAACACCATTGAAAAGCGCACTCTCTGTAGCTAAGGCAGAGCTGAGAGACTGTCCCCCTGCCCACCCCGCCTCAGGATAGTGTTGGATTCCAGGGAAGCACTGCTGTTCTTTCTCTTGGTTCCCTTTTGATGCACAGACATGTGGGCTCAGGTTTCGACAAACGTGTCTGGGGTTGAACTGCATCGAGCACACACGTGTGCACAGTCACTGCACTGGGCAGAGTGCAGATTATTAAGACCCGCTAAGGGGATGGGGTTCTCACTGGGTGAAGCCAGTCAGCTCCCAGGGACAGCTGGATCAGGCTTAGGACAGCTGGTTCCATGGGAGATGACTTCCCCCAAGGGAAACCAAGTTCCTTTGCCCCTTTTAAATCCAACCATTCTCAAGATTAAATATAACTTGCACTGTTAGCCTATGTATTTCTTCCAGTTGGCTCAAGATGGCTCATAAGCATTCAAGGGTATGGACAAGATGGTCCATGCACACAGAGGAGTTGGGTGTTTTCTCCAGTTCAGAGTTCAGAGAAGCTGAGTGGCACAGGTTCACTAGCTGATGTGGGCTGGGCTGGGCTGGGCTGGAATTGAATCTGGGCTGACAGCAGAGTCCACATTCCTTCAGTACCCTTCCCTGGTCCTGAAGGGTCCCTTGGGCATCGAGGAATGTCCCTAAGGCATCCCCTCCCTGGCCAAGTCTTCCAAACTCCACAGTTTATCATCCAACCACAGCAACCCCCAGTGGAGCTGTGCCCCACTGGGCTTGGCAGGCCCTCCACAAATTTTTGATAGGCGTGATGTTAACATATCAGGAGTTTATGTAATTATTATTGTTACTTTGGTCTTGACTTCCTCTTGCCAGACATGATGTCTAAACAGGAAAGACCAGTCTTCCTGTTTGGAGATCAGTGACTTCCAGAAGCATTTGGCCTATAGGAGTTCCTCTCATCCCTCCTCCCCTTCATGTGGTTTCCAAAGATTCCTTTTCAGTCTTGAAGATGAATGGGAAACACCAATAACAGCCCCTGTGAAAGGAAGGAAAACTATAGTAGGCCAAATTAGTGGACACTGTTGTGGCCCAAGAGATGGGCTCTGCTCCAGAAATCTCTGCCTTCCATCCTGCATCCACAGGGTGCAGGGGTGGCTGGCCCGACCCCAGGCACACAGCGCAACCGGAGGGTGGGTGGGGACAAGTGTCCTGGCACCCTGCAGCCTTTCACGGGCATTTGTGCCTCATGCAGTGTCTGCTGGTCACAGTTGTGGACAGCACGGCTGGGTGTGGATGAGGCCTCTGGCTTAGGGCTCACCGTCTTGGTCCCAGGGAAGGTTGAGGTGCTTCCCCCACGATCTCCACACCAAAAACCTGGGGCTCCATCCATCAGTGTTAGTCACTCAGGCATATCCAACTCTTTCGCGACCCCGTGGACAGTAGCCCGCCAGGCTCCTCCATCCATGGGATTCTCCAGGCAAGAATACTGGAGTGGGTAGCCATTTCCTTCTCCAGGGGGTCTTCCTGACCCAGGGATCAAATCTAGGTCTCCTGCATTACAGGAAGTTTCTTTACTGTCTGAGCCACCAGGAAGCCCATGTCCGTCCATCCATCAGAGCAATCACTATATAAAAGACATTGCCTGCAGAAGAATCTCTGAGACCGAGATGAATAGAAGAGTCCTTGTCCCAGATGGCCAGACTCAGGTTAGCTGGACACGAAGGCTAGGGCACAGTGACAAGCAGAAGCGGAACTGACAAATCTCGGGCCCCGGGGAGGTGCTGGGCAGCAGGCCCAGCCCAGAGGGCCGCCTGTACCCCCAAGGAGTCGGGGTCTGGCTCTGGCGCACAGGGACCTGTGGGATGGAACTTTCCCAAGAGTACCCTTGGGCCACCCCAGTCTCCCTTCCAGGCACTCCCAGCCTCCCTGGGTCTGCAAGAGGATGGGTTGGGTGTGCAGGACAGGGAGGGAGGGAAGGAGAGCCACTTGCCCTGGAATCCTGGAGATTCGGAAGCTGGTCTTAGAGAGATGAGGTAATGTCTGTAACTGCTCTGCCAAGGAGATGGGACGCGCACAGTCACACCCCGTTCAGACTCTCCCTCCAAGCCTCCCAGGTTCGCTTTGCCCTCTGGCCATCCCCCCCCCCCCACATGCTAATCCTGCGGTAAAGCTGTAAGGGACAGAGAGCGAACAGGATCGATACCTGTGAGACTTCAGGAAAGAAATCTGGGATTCCCTCTGTCAGAGCCGTGACCTTGCCTGGACATCTCCCTGCTCGGGCGCCAGCGCTGTGTCTCCACCAGGGCCTGGGCCCCGTGAGGCCGGGGTGGGGAGGCCAGGAGGGAAGGTGGGAGGCCTGAGACGGGCACCGGCAGGCAGAGGGGCACCGGCAGGCAGAAGGGCTGTGGAGCAGCCACAGAGGACTCCAGAGGCCCTAGCAGGAGGAGGGCTGCAGGCTGGGCTGAACTAGGATGGGGCATGACTGCAGAGGGGCCAGAGAGAAGGGGGTGGAAGCTTCTGCCCCATGGGGGTCTCATCACGGAGTGGACCGGTCAGAGCTGCTCTACAGTGGAGTGACTGGACTCGCTGGGGAGACGCAGGAAGCCAGAAGGTCTTCTGAAGGCTGGCTCTCGAACCGGCCTGGTCACTTCCACTGCCTTCTACTGGTCAAGGCAGGTCAGAGAACCAGTCCAGAGTCGGGGCAGGGAGCAAGCCTACCCCTCCTGACAGTGGACGCACGTGTGGACAGGCGGGGGAGCGCAGGCCGGAAGCCCTCTTTGGAGACTGTCTACCCTCGGCATGAGGGTCACCAAGACTCAGGAAGTTCAATGCCTCTGCCCTTCCATGTGGGAGGGTGCACCCCGAGGGGCATGAACCTCTCCTCTGCCAGTTTTTGGATCCTTTCAACCCCCAGAATCTGAGATTCCTTAAAGCTCTGCCCTCCACCCCAGCCGCTGGCCCTCGATGATTCCCAGGAGTGAGTGTGGCCAGTGGCCTCGATCCAGCAGCCGTGGTCGCCTCTTGCTTCCTCACACAGCTCCTCCCTCTCCTCAGCAGACAGTGGTCAGTGACCAAGTTCTGGGTCATCCTGCCTCATGGGACGAGAAGGCCCTTCTGTGGAGCTTCAGAGGTGGAGTCTGGACCAGCTGGTCAAAATTCCAGAGAGCAGATTTTGCATCAATCAAAGAATGAAGAGTGAGCTCTCAATGACAGAGCAGGCTGATTTATAAAGAAGGGAGCCAGAAGTATTCAAGCAGAGGCTGGATCAACCCTGCCAGAAAGACTAGAGTAAATCCTAGACTAAAGGAGGTGCAACTCTCAAGACTCCTTGTACATTTACCACCCTTTGTGTTGACTGTCCAGACCCTACTAGGTGGCAGTTATCATTTCGCAGGTCCCGGCAGTCCTCTTCTGGGGGGACAGTCCCCAGTCACTGTTGAAAAACAGGGGCTGGCAGGCTGAACTCTCCCTACCCAGACACCAAGTTAATGACCAGCTCCTCAGGTGAGTCCAAGTAACTTTGAGTGTTTCTATTTCAAGATGCCTGAAAAAAACCTGAGCCTCAAGGAGTGACCTTGTGCAGAGCCTACACACCTCTCTGTTTGGCCTTTGGGCTGAGATGCGGCTGAAGGGGACTTGAAGCTCCATTCCCCACGAGGCGCCCCCTGCCTGTATGTGTGTGTGTGTGTGTGTGTGTGTGTATGTATGTAGTATGTGATATGTGTATGTGTGGTGTGTGTGTGTGATGTGTAATGTATGTGGTGTGTGTGTGTCTGATGTGTAATGTGTGTGGTGTGTGTGTGGTATGTGTGTGGTGTGGTGTGTGTATGTGATGTGGTGTGTGTGTGTGTGGTGTGGTGTGTATATGTATGTACTGTGTGATATATGTATATGTGTGGTGTGGTGTGTGTATGTGGTGTGTTGGGTGTATGTGTGTGATGTCTGTACGTGATGTGTAATGTGTGTGGTGTGTTGTGTGTATGTGATGTGTGGTGTGTGTGTGTGTGTGTATGTGATGTGTAATGTGTGTGGTGTGTGTGTGTGGTGTGTGTGTGGTGTGGTATGTGTATGTGATATATGGTATGTGTGTGTGGTGTGGTGTGTATATGTATGTAGTGTGTGATATGTGTATGTGTGTGGTACAGTGTGGTGTGTGTATGTAATGTGGTGCGTGTATGTATGTGGTGTGGTGTGTGTACGTAGTGTGTGTGATGTGTGTGTATGTGATGTGTGGTATGTGTGTATGTGTTGTGTGTGTGTTGTGGTGGGTGTATGTGATGTGTGGTATGTGTGGTGTGTGTGTGTGTGGTGTGGTGTGTCTATGTATGAAGTGTGAGATATGTGTATATGTGTGGTGTGGTGTACTGTGTGTATGTGATGTGTGGTGTGGTGTGTGTACGTGACATGTAATGAGTGTGTGTGTGTGGTGTGTGTATGTGATGTGTGGTGTGTATATGTGATGCGGTGTGTGTGTGTGTGGTGTGTGTATGTGATGTGTGTGTGGTGGGTGTGTGTCTGTGATGTGTACTGTGTGTGGTGTGTGTATGTGATGTGTGGTGTGTGTGTGTGGTGTAGTGTGTATATGTATGTAGTGTGAGACATGTGTATATGTGTGTTGTGGTGTACTGTGTGTATGTGATGTGTGGTGTGGTGTGTGTGGTATGTGTGTGGTGGGTGTGTGTATATGATGTGTAATGTGTGTGGTGTGGTGTGTGTGTGGTGTGGTGTGTGTGTGGTGTGGAGTGTATATGTGATGTGTAATGTGTGTGGTGTGTATGTGGTATGTGTGTGGTGTGGTGTGTATATGTGATGTGTGGTGTGTGTGGTATGTGTAAGTGATGGGTGTGTGTGAGGGGGTGAGGTGTGTGAGTCCCCCTTGACTGTGGAGGAATTCCAGAAGGAATGTAGGTGGAGGAGGTGAGTCGTTTTCCCAGTCAGAAGGCTCTGTGTGTGAAGACTGTTTGGAGTTTGTTTTTGTGAGCTTGTTGCTCACAGAGGTTTTCCTCCCTGAAGCGAATGTCTGGGATGTGGTGTGGCCCTGGTTTCTGGAGGAGAGCGGGGCGAAGGGGAAGGCGGTCCCCTGGGCAGGGGGACAGATGGCAGGACAGGGTGGGGGGGCCCACCCAGGGGCTGGCCTGTGTGAGTTCCCCCAGGCAGGCTCTCAGCACTTTGCCTCTTGTGACGTCAGGTGGCAGGGACTTGCTAGATGCCTTTGAGTCAACTGGTTTGGAAGGCTTTGGAGCGAAAGCCAGGCCTTGAGTTTAAGATTCAGCCTCTTGGTGTCTTCTTCCCAAAGAAGGACTCTGGGGGAACCTTGGGCTGAGGACGCTCAGGGTTGTGGTCCTGCAGCGCCACCTGGGGGTGATGAGGAGAATGGCCACCGGAGGAAGCGCCAGAGGGACCGTTTGCGGTGGGCGATCAGGGAGTCCTCTCTCTGGCCCTGACCCCAGGGGAGACTTCCCTGGCCCTTGGGAGACCTTGGAGATCTGCTTCCTTGTCACTTCAGTAAACAGAAAAAATAACTTCGCCCCGAAACCCTCAGATGGCCTTGCTGGGGGATACTGGAGTAACCAGAAGACCCCATTTCCCAGCCTCCCTGCCCCACGTTTTGTCAGAGTTCCTGTTCTATTGAGAAGTGACAATTATTTACAAAGCCTTAGAGGAGCATTTTACAGATAAGGAGGCTGAACTTCAGAAGGGCCATCTCCTGACCCCCAGCCCTGTGCTCCTCCCAACCTGCAGCATGTGGTCCACCCACCGTGTGGAGAGGGCATCGGGCCCCCACAGAGGGGCTCAAGGGACCCCTCTGAGGACCCACGATGATCTGAAGGGAGGAAGGCCCACCAAATAAAGCCAAGATAAGCATGGAGCTGAAAGTCTCAGAAGGGGAGCTAGAGCTGCGGGCCTGAGGCGGACAGAGTGACCCCAGGGGGCACGGAGGCAGCATTGCTCTTCACTCACCAAGTCGTGTCTGACTCTAAGAAACTCCAGTGGACTGCAGCATGCCAGGCCTCCCTGGCCCTCACCATCTCCCGGAGTTTGCCCAAGTTCATGTCCATTGCATCAGTGATGCCATCCGACCATCTCATCCTCTGTCACCCTCTTCTCTTTCTGCTTTCAGTCTTTCCCAGCACCAGGGTCCTTTCCAATGAGTTGATACTCAAGTACTGGAGCTTCAGTATCAGTCCTTCCAATGAGTGTATTCAGGGTTGATTTCCTTTAAGATTGGCTGGTTTGATCTCCTTGTCCAAGGGACTCTCAAGAGTCTTCTCCATCACCGCAGTGTGAAAGCACCAATTCCTCAGTGCTCATTATGGTCTAGCTCTCACAACTGTGCGTGACTACTGGAAAGATGAAAGCCTTGACTAAACAGAGCTTTGCTGACAAAGTGATGATGATGGAGACAGCATACCTGCTGTGAAAATGTCCAGACTGAAACCCAGGTCCAAGAGAGCTGAGGCTCTGAGGAACCCAGACTCTGCTGCCTGCCAACTCTGTGGTACAAGAGGGAATGAATACTGTGATAAATTTCATGACTTAATTCCACAGCCCGGCCTCCTTTTCTTCAGCCTGGCCTGGCCACCCTATTATCTGATGCTCCTCAGCCGTGATCCTTCCCCAGAGCCAGGCTACTGGCCTCGCTGGATGCTCTGTCCCCATGCATTGGCTTTTGCTGGGTCCCCTTGCTGGGTGGATGCCTGCCATGCTCCTCTCTGCTGTAGCAGAACACAGCCAGGAGCCCCCGGGGCTGGGATGGGGTTGGGGGTGTGTGTGTGTGGGGGTTTGGAGATGGGGGGTGTGATGANTACTGGCCTCGCTGGATGCTCTGTCCCCATGCATTGGCTTTTGCTGGGTCCCCTTGCTGGGTGGATGCCTGCTGTGCTCCTCTCTGCTGTAGCAGAACACAGTCAGGAGCCCCCGGGGCTGGGATGGGGTTGGGTGTGTGTGTGGGGGGGGTGGTTTGGAGATGGGGGCTGTGATGATGTTAGCTTGCCAGGACTGCTGTAACAAAGCACTGAAGTTGGGGGCAGGGCTCAAACAACAGGAACGTGTCATCTCATGGTTGGTGCTAGAGGCTGGAAGCCCAAGACGGAAGTGTCAGCAGGGCTGACTTCTTTTGAGGACTGGGGCAGGGAGGATGTGCAGCAGGCCTCTCTCCTTGGCTTGTGCTCTCCCTGTGTTTTTTCACCTGGCGTTCTTCCCGTATTCCTGCCCGTCTCTAAATTTCCCCTTTTTATAAAGATATTGGATGAGGGCCTACCCTAATGACTTTGTTTTAACTTGACTGCCTTTCTAAAGAGCTTCTCTCCCAGTGAGGTCATAGTCTGAGAAACGGGGGCATTAGGAATTTGGCAGAGGACACCGTTTAGCCCATAAAAATCTATTGCGCAGATCTGGCATTTACTGGGCTCTTCCTCCCGCTAAAGGCCATCTGAAAGCTGAAGGGAATGGATTTCTGAATGGAAATTCTGAAATGGAATATGGTTCAGAGAGCAGCAAGGAGGAGAGTTGTGGGGATGTAAAGGAGTGGATGAAGCAACTCATGTAGGAACAGAAACTCCACCAAAGATCAGAGATGGGTGGAAAGAAGTGGTTTGGGGGACGGTTTTGTGGTTTGGGGGTATTAGATCAATTTCTCTTCCATCTCCTTTGGAAAACTTCAGCAAGGGTTTCCTTCTTTATCCCTAGATTGGAGCTAGGTCTGTGTTGGGGATGCAGTGTGAGGATACCCAGGCTGGCTCAGAGCAAGGGCAAACACTGCTGAGGGGCCCAGGGAGAGCCCCAGTAAATCTAAACCTTACTTGTCCTCTGAGGACCAGCTTACAACCCGCTTCCCTGCATAGCTGAGCTGCTTTCGTTCCTGCGAAAATACCCACGTACAGTAAGCAGATCATCCCCACCATTTCCACCACCACCAGCCACCTGCGGCTAGCCTTACTCCCCACTCCCCGCGTTCTTCTTGTACACATGTCCAGAATGGTCAGCAGCCTGGCTGCAACCACGAGTCAGCTCTGCTTCTCTCTCAGCTCCACCCGAGGGTGCTTAATACACATTGTAGGTCTCAAAGCACGCTTCTGTGAACCGTAGACCTCTGGAAGGCCGACCCACGTCATGCCCCTTTATACTAGCACTAACGCAGTGCTGTATGCATGGATATCTATAGCTCCCTAGATGCTGGTGTTTGTTGGTGCCTAGAATGTTGATGGGAAGAGTGACGCTCACTTTGTACCCCCTCAGTTTGAGAGCGGCCCTGCACAAGGTCCTCTTCAGATTTTCCCCTCTCCCAAATGTTGGCCAACCCCTCGCCCCCAGGGTTTAGAAGTTACTAGAAGGGCCCTGTGTTTAAGAGGGTCTGTGGCTGCTGCTCCCTTTGATCTCAGGCCCAGCCTCAGGCAAAGGAGCCGGGGAAGCATTTGGCACCCCAGGCAGATCTACACCAGGCTTCGAGGAGCCGTTTGCTGCAGGCGCCGAAGCAATGGAATTTGCCTAATAGTCTCTGGGAATCTCTTTCCACTTAATAAATTCTGTCTGAAAGGAATGGTAATGGTTTCGGGCACAAAGTGCTTGAGATGGACTGGAACAGCGGGTTCACGGCTGCCAGGCCCGCTGACACAGGCTTTGAGTCCGGCCGCGGGAGGACATACGGGCCGTCTAAACCCCGGGACAGTGCACGTCCGGAGCTGGAGAGGGGTCACGGCCATGTCGTGGGGGAGGGATGCGCGAGGGCGGCGGAGCCAGAGGACAGTACAAGGGAGGAAGAGGGGGAGGGGGCTCCTTTGAGGCTGTTCCAGCAGATCAGGTCCAGAGAGCCCCTGGTTGCTGGTGTAGGGGCCCTCCCAGGGGGCCAAGAGTCAGTGACAGGGACTGCTGCCCGTGCTGATGCTGAGGGCTCTGGCCTTGGAGGCCCCCAGGTCTCCGGGAACCCCTATTCTAACCAGGAGGCGGGGGTGGAGGGTGGGGATGGTGGGATAGGGGGAGCCCGGCTATGGGCCTTCCGGGAGATGGAGTCAGCTCTCAGCTCATTCCCATCATTTGTTATCGTTCACTCTCTGAGTCATGTTCGACTCTTTTCTACCCCATGGATGCAGCACACCAGGCCTCCCTGTTTCTACCATCTCCTGAGTTTGATCAAGTTCATGTCCACTGAGTCCGGGATGCCATTCAACCAACATATCCTCTGCTGCCTTCAGTCTTTCGCAGCATCAGGGTCTTTTCCAATGAGTCAGCTCTTTACATCCGGTGGCCAAAGTTTTGGAGCTTCAGCATCAGTCCTTCCAACGAGTATTCAGGTTTATTTCCTTTAGGATTGACTGGTTTGATCTCCTTGCAGTCCAAGGGCCTCTCAAGAGTCTTCTCCAGCACCATAGTTCAAAAGCATCAATTCTTTGGCTCTCAGCCTTCTTTATGGTCCAGCTCGCACATTGTTTTGTGATTACTGGAAAAACCATTGCTTTGACTATATGGACCTTTGTTGGTAGAATGAACTTGCTTACTTTATTTATTTTTAATTTGTCTGCACTGGCTCTTAGTTGCGGCGTGTGGGATCTAGTTCCTTGGCCAGGGATAGAACCTGAGTCCGTCCCCTGCATTGGGAGTGCAGAGTCTTAGCTACCGGACCCCCAGGGAAGTCCCCTAGGGAGTGTACTTCAGATGAAGCAGGTATCATGATCATCATTGTGATTTCCATTTCACAGATGAGAACACTGAGGCTCACAGGAGTTGGGGCTCCCTGAAGAGCAAGAAGTAAATAGTGTTGGCAGAACGTGTGGTGCTGGGGCCTCTATTCCCGTTATGCCTACATTCAGCTGTTTATTGAACATGTGCAGGACCTCACAACAGCAAAGAAAAACTGAATCTTGGAGAGTTCAAGCCACTATAGGGCTGAGCTTTGAACCTGGATTCTCTGATCCCAGACCCCACATTCCACGTGCTTCCTGGCCCTCTGTCTCCTTGGGGTTTAGGTCATCCCAGCCTTACACAGAAGGGGATAGAGAGCTTCTCCAGTCCCTGACTGGGGAGGACTAGGGCATCCTTTATAGACTGACCAGGTCAAGTCTGACCTTTCCTGGTTAGTGTGTTGTCATCACAGTGTGTCCTTGGATGTAGCCAAACCATTTTTTAAATAGGAGATCCGCTGTATTTGAATTTTTAGGCACACTTTGGGGAGTCCCATCTGCTCGCTTCCTTGCTTGTTTCATGAGCTCAGTAGTCAGCCTCCCATCTCCTGGGGTTTACTGTTGGCGCCTTCAAATACCCACAGCGGTCCAGAAAAACTCTTGCCATTGTCTCCTGAGTCAGCCGAGGTGTCCGCAGGAGCTTAGGTCTCTGAAGTTTGTCCCTTGCCCCGGGTGCTGCTGGGGGATAAATGTTGCTTTGCTTTCTGCTCTTTCTTCTTCTTTTTTCCCTCAAGTTTGTTTTTCATGAAAAGAAATGGCAGTTGGCAACAGCCCTGAAGTTTTTCAGTGGGGCTCCTATAATGAGGTTTGCTGAAATTCTGGATAGGAAATGTTTTCTCTGTAGGCTCCGAGGCAGGGTTTGAAACTTTTGTGATGTCTGTGGCCTTTTTCCTTTGAGCCAGCTGGGTTTGCCTCTTCAAAGATGTCATCCCCAGCCTTGCCAAGCATGGAGTTTACTGCTCCACTGTTAGGGAGTTACGTGAGGGTAAAAATAGGTCAGTGCTTTTTCTTCCCTCTCTTAAAGAAGAAAGTGTATGTTTTCCAACATCCCATCAGTCAAAAACAGCTAAAGCAATTTTAGCTCACTTTTTCCCCCAAAAAGATTTACTCAGAGACTGACTCAGAACGTGGAAGACTTCAAGGAAAAAATTTTCCATGAAAGTTAACTGCAATTAACGAGGAGGGAGCTGTGGGGAGAGAGAATTTGTCAGTGTTTGCTGTGATGTCAATGTTGCTGCTGTCTGACAAACACATACAAAACACAGACCAGATCCACGATCAGTTCCCCTCCACATTCAGATTTCTATGAGAAGTGAGCATTTCTTTCCATTACAAATCTGCATTGCTTCATTTTCCCAGCTGAAACTTTCAACAAGATGAAATGACGCACACTGGCGCACATGATAGTCTTTGAAAATACAGCTGAAGAAAGTTTCTCAAGGATACATAAATCAAGGAGTCAGTTCAGCTGTGAATACATTGTGCTGTGTGCTAAAAGGGATGGGTTAGAAGCCTAAATGCAAAACAGCTTAAATGCTTTTTACTGACCCAGGGAAGGAGTCAGCTTGGGGAAGATTGTGAGCTTTAATCCTTGTTGTATCTGACTTCTGTTTCTTCCAAGTTCAAATGTATCTTTAAGGCCTTGTCCGTAAGTACAGCCATAGATGCTTGCATAGAAGTTTATGAGTTGGCCTGGTCTCACCCCTCCTCCCCTCCTCCACTCTCATTTTCTACCTCCTCCCACACTCCCCCAACCCTGTCATTGCCCATTTTCTTCCCTACCCCCAACCACAGACCTCTAATTTCTCCTGGATCCTCAGCTCTCTCCTCCCTACTAGGTTGTCTTTTCATGAGCATGTCTACACCCTGAAGGTGCTTCATCTTAAAACTGAACAAAAACCTTCTCTTCAGCACATCTCCTTCCTAAATACTCTGTATTTTCTGCCCTTCACAGCCAAGCTGCTTACTAGAGCAATCTACACTCTCTTACTCACTAGTCATCCCCCAAACAACTGTCCTGTGGTTTTCTGACCAGTGACCTCTACATAACCAAAGCCAGGGTTCCTCTTATGAGATTTTGTTTTTTTTTCAATTGAACTATAATTGATTCATAAAGTTTTATATATACAGCAAAGTGATTCAGATTCTTTTCCATTACAGGTTATTAAAACAAGATACTCAATATCATTCCCTATGCTATACAGTAGTTCCTTATCATTTATTTTATTATGGGATTTTCATACAGCATTTGATAATGACCACCCACCAACCAATCCATCCATCCATCCATCCATCCATCCATTGACCTACCCAGCAATCCATCCAGCCAACCATCTATTCATTCATCCATCCACCCAGCTATATATCCGTCTAACTCATCCTTGCATTCATCCTGCCACCTACCTCCACATCCATCTATCCCCTCATCCATCCATCTATCCACCTACCTCCACATCCATCCATCCACCACACAGTTGCCTGATGTGTCTCCATTTGCGGGACCAGCCCCCTGGCTTCTGAGCTTCTGCCTTCCCCGGATCTACTCCTTTTTCTCCACCACGCCTCCTTGGTCCCCTCTCTAGCATCTCTTCTTCCACTTGCCCCTCTGATATCAGTGTCACCCAGAGCTCTGTCTTGCACTTGGGGTTGCTCACTGTCCATACGCTTCCACTCTCCGCCTCAGCTTCTCCCTCGTTACTGATGATGTCTAAAGCAGTATCAGTACGTTAGGCCTCTTCTCGAAGCTCCAGAAGCCCCTTGGAGCCCTCCAGTGTCAGACCCTCTGATTCTCAGGTATCTTGTCCGCAGCCCAGTCTTCATTCTGTGATCTGAGAATGGCTCCAGAATCTTGGGCGTCATCCTTGACTCCTCTTCTCCTCTAGTCAAGTTCGAATCCCTCCCTTCTTGGTAAATTCCATCCCCTCAGTGGTTCCTCTGGGCCTTCAGAGAAGGGGGCCCAGCACTTCCGGAGACGGCATCAGCTCGAAGTCCAAGCCATGTGCCTCCACACGCCTGCTTCTCACTGGCCCCTGGGTATTGAAACAACAACAGCAGACACATCATGAATGCCGATGTGTAATCACTAGGTTCTGGGGCAAGCACCTGGGAGTTCAGAACTAACATTATCTCAGTTTCACAGATGAGAAAACTGAGGCCTAAAGTGGTTTTTATTGGGCTTTTCACATGCTTTTCACTTGGCCACATGGGGCTGCCCCTCCTGCTTCATTCCACAATCCTAGCCACCCACCTCCAGCTCAGATCAGGGTTCTGAGGTCCCATTTGCTGGGGCCTTATTTCCTCTGCCCTCATTCTTTTTTCTTGAGTTCCTATAATTTTTATTTTTTAATTTTTAAAAGTCTATGAACTAAAATCCTGTGTCCTTGGGTTATATCTTTCCAACCCCTTGTCCTCACCGCAGCAGGGTTATTTCTTCAAAATACTAGTCAAGTCATGTCTTTTCTTCTCTAAAACCCTTCAGTGACATGCCTTTGTTTTCAGGGCAGAGTCTGAACTCTGGGTTGGGAGTGTGTCATGGAAGTTCCTTTAAATATATATATATATGAAAGGGGAAAAATGTTAGTTGCCCAGTCATGTCCAACTCTTTGGGACTCCATGGCCTGTAGCCCACCAGGCTCTTCTGTCCATGGGGATTCTCCAGGCAAGAATATTGGAGGGGGTTGCCATGCCCTCCTCCAGGGGATCTTCCTAACTCAAAGGTTGAATCCAGGTCTCCTGCATTGTAGGCAGATTCTTTACCATTTGAACCACGAGTGAAGCCATATGTATATATATATACACACACATACATACAAAACTGAATCGCAATGATGTACACTTGAAACTCACACGACACAGAATATTACCTGTATTTTAACAGAAATTGAAAAAATAAAAAGGAAGATGAGTGTGGGCTCATCCACAAGGGAGTAACTTGTATCACTGCATTTCAGCAATTCCAAAATATGTTTTTTAATATTTAACATTGAGCAATCAGGATGCATAATATGAACAACTGCCACTATTTAAATGGTAGTTTTAAGAATTGCATTAGTGGTGCATCAAATAAAGGAGTATCTTATAATCAATGACATCTTAGATATAATGCATTATTTCCCTTTTATTTTTATAACCAACTTGGAAATCCATTAAACCAAATATCTGTTGGCCAAATACATTGTCATCTGCTTCATAAAAATATTGAAAAGTCTGCCAATGAAGCAAGTCCTTTGTCAGCTGAGGTTTTGACTCATACACTGTTGATGCCCTGAAACTTTGGGTCTGTCCTGACCCTTGGCAGGAGCCTAAGAACTTCTCATGGAGATGGTGACCCTGGTGATGGTAACCCTATTCTCATGGTTGTGGGGGTGCTTAGATGTTATCACTGCTTTTTCTTCTACATGTTTTCATGACAGTGAAGGATTTGTGTTAGTTTGGGCAGTGGATTGTTAACTTTACTGGGCAACCACTAGGGCTCCTCCACATTAACATTCATGGTGGTAGAGACTATGTAACAAGCTAAGGAGCCCCATGTACGGATGTGAAAGTTGGACTTTGAAGAAAGCTGAGCACCGAAGAATCGATGCTTTTGAACTGTGGTGTTGGAGAAGACTCTTGAGAGTCCCTTGGACTGCAGGGAGATCTAATCAGTCCATTCTGAAGGAGATCAACCCTGGGATTTCTTTGGAAGGAATGATGCTAAACCTGAAACTCCGGTACTTTGGCCACCTCATGCAAAGAGTTGACTCACTGGAAAAGGCTCTGATGCTGGGAGGGATTGGGGGCAGGAGGAGAAGGGGACGACCGAGGATGAGATGGCTGGATGGCATCACGGACTCGATGGAAGTGAGTCTGAGTGAACTCCAGGAACTGGTGATGGACAGGGAGGCCTGGCGTGCTGCGATTCATGGGGTCGCAAAGAGTCGGACACGACTGAGCGATTGAACTAACTAACTAACTAAGGAGCCCCACGCAAACAAGTCTTGCATTCCATCTATTTTCTTTGGGGTTATGTTGTATAAATGGATTAAAAAATGGGCCCTGTGTATTGGTGCCTAAGTTGATGACTTCTGTATAGAGGTAAAGACCTCTTAACTCCACAGTCACCCATACCAAAATCAAAGTTTTACACATCCACTGGCTTTAAAAAATTTTTTATTTTATTCAAATATAGTTGATGGCTCAGATGGTAAAGTGTCTGCCTACAATGTGGGAGACCTGGGTTCAATCCCTGGGTGGGGAAGATCTCCTGGAGAAGGAAATGGCAACCCACTTCAGTATTCTTGCCTGGAAAATCCCATGGACAGAAGAACCTGGTAGGCTCTAGTTCATGGGGTTGCAAAGAGTGGGACATGACTGAGCAACTTCACTTTCACTTTCATAGTTGATTTACAGTGTTAACTTCTGCTGTACTGCAAAGTGATTCAGGTATATATATGAACACACACACACACACACACACACACACACACACACACCCCTTCTGCAGTGGCTCTAGATACAGTCCAAATAAGTGTTTTTTTACCCACTTAGTGCCTACCTGCTTTGCTGGACCCTAAGTCATGAAAGAGCACTCAGCTCCTGCTGGCCACAGGTAAAGACAAACGCTGAGGCTAAAAGACCCCACACCCTGGTTGCCTTTCAGAGCTCTTTGATCTAAAGGCTCTGCACTGCACTGTTGAGTGACCTCACCCAGACATGGGCTCCACTCTCAATTGCCTTCTCTGGGAGCACTCTTGACCTCCCCTCTTCTGGGTGCCGGCCTCAGCCTCTGTCCCTGGAGGACTCTCCCTCCCAAGCAACCTGCTCAAAGGCCAAAAAAAGCTGCTGTGTGCTCTGCCACCTCGTGGTCATTGCCTTTTCCCTCCACCAGCCCCCAAATCTTGGCACTCACACAGGGTGTAACTGTGTAAAGGAGCAGCGCAGCTAACTGTGGACGCTGACCCAGCATGAGGCTTCCCTGGAGTCCAAGCTGGGCTGATATCACAGTTGAAATGCCACTGTTACCTAAAGACAATATGTGCAGGGGTCAATCATTACATATGCAGAAAGTTTTGAGATTAAAAAAAAAATAGCATCAGCTCCGTTAATGCAAAGATAAACACATTTATAAATTACAGAGCAGACGAGTGAGCAAGAGTGATGATCAAGTGAAAGGGCATGAAATGGGATGCTAAGTCATCAAGGGAAGATTCTAGTTCTTTTCCAATGCACAGCCAGGCTCTTGGTTCCCATCAACCCAGACAAGAACATCTTACCCTCCGCTGCTCCCTGTAAGAATCGATCCTCCACATGATAGTTTTCGAAGTGCTGCTGTGACAAATTACTACCATCTGAGTGACTTAAGCAATACACTTTTATGGACTCACTGGAGACTAGAGGACCCAGATCAAAGTGTCAGTGGGGTTGACTCCCTCTCAGATCCAGGAGGGACAGTCTGATCCAGGCGTCCCCCAGCTTCTGGTGCTTTGCTGGCAGTCTTTGGCCATTCTTGACTTCTGGGAGCATCACTCCGACCTCTGCCTTCATCTCCACAGGGTGCCTTTGTGGGTGTGTCTGTGTTGAAATTTCTCCCTGTTGTAAAGATTCTGGTCACACTGGGTTGGGGGCCCTATTTCCCATAAGTCACTTTCTGAGGTGCTGGGGGTTAAGAGTTTTTCAGGGAAGAAGTTCGGCCAAGAGCACTCCATAATTCGAATTTCTTTTATTTTCTGTGATGGGTTCCTTTCAGTGACTGGCTGTGGGGATAGGAGGCCCCCTCACACTCAACAGCCAGCTTCTGGGACTTCCCTGGTGGCCCAGTTGTAGGGAGTCCGCCTTCCAGTGCAGAGGGACGCGGGTTCAATCTTTGGTCGGGGAACCGGGGTCTCACATGCCACAGGGCAACTGAGCCTCCTGACCATAACAAGAAGCCTGCATGCCGCAAAGATCTGAAGGAGCCAAATAAGTAAATATCAAAAAAAAAAAAAAAAAAAAGCTGGCTCCTGCCCTCCATCCCCGCCACCCCACCCAGCGAGTGCTCTCTTCTGCCCTCACGCAATCTCAGCTAGGATAGCTCCATTAGGCAGTGCATTTAGCACTCCCCCGCCCTAGACTAGTATAGGAATCACAGATTAAAATATAAATACTGAAACTAGAAAGCTCCCAGAAGAAAACAGAGAGAAATATCCCTGTGGCCTTGACATAGGCAACTTCTTTCTTAATATTTATCAGACAGGACGCAGGAACACCAACCGTAAAATAAATGGATAGGTTGGACTATCAAAATTAAAAGTTTTTGATTATTAAAGGTACTGTTAACAAAATAGAGGGGCAAGCTGCAAATTATGAGAAAATATTAGTAATATACATGTCCAGCAAAAATCTGTACCTGGAATGGATAAAATATATCTGCAGATCAATGACGAAAAGAGAAACAACCCATTTAAGATGGATACAAGGCTTGAATAGTTCATAAAAGAACCTATGTATGTAGGTAACAAGCACATAAAAGCGTTTCCAATATGTGAGTCATTAGGAAAATGCAAACAAACCCACCATGGAATACCACTTCACACCCGCTAGAAAGGCTGTCACACAAAAGACTGACTATACTAAGTGCTGGTGAGGATTTGGAACAACTGGAGCCTCACACATAGCTGGCAGAAGTGTAAAATGTTACAACCATTTTGCAAACCAGTTTGGCAATTTTTTTCAAAGTAACATGCACCTACCCTATGACCCAGCAACTTCACTCTTAATATTTATGACCAGCAACTTCACTCTTAATATTTATGACCCAGCAACTTTACTCTTAATATTTATGACCCAGCAACTTTACTCTTAATATTTACCCAAGAGAAATAATAACTCATCCACACACACACACACAAATCTGTAAAAGAATGGCCCATGGTTGCTTTATTCATAGTAGCAAGTAACTGGAAACAAGCCAGTTTGCTGGAAACAGCAAACCTCCATGGGAGACAGGATAAATAAATTGTGGGCAATCCATACAAGGCAGTGAAAAAAACAAGCACTGGGAGATATGACACTGTGGAGAATCTCAAACAATTATAAGTCAAAGAAGTCAGATGCAAAAGATTGACTGAACATTCTCCTTACCTGAAGTTCAGGAACAGGCAAAATTAATCAGTGTTGATGGAATCACGACAGTGGTTATCTGAGTTGGGGAAGGGCTGGGTACTGGCAAAAAATGAAAAAAGTAAGAGGGTACTTTTCAGAGTGATATAAATACTCTACATCTTGACTGAGGTAGTGATTACACAGGTGCAGACCACTGTCAAAATGCACTGAATAAACCACAGGGATTTACTGTATAACACACACAACTATATTACATATCTTGTAATAATCTATAATGGAAAAGAATCTGAAAAATAATACACATATATGTATAACTGTATCATCTTTGCTCTACACCAGAAACTAGCACAACATAGTATTGATAAAGCAACCATACTTCAATAAAAAACGGAGTGGATAACCAAATATCATAAAAAAAATTTAAAATATATTGAAGTATACACTTTGGATTTTTCCATTTTATCATACATTAAAAAAAAAAAAAGCCCAGTGAATTTCCTTCTCAGATTTCTAGAACCATTGCCTAGACCTCCAAAGATGTCAGTTTCACCCCAAGGACAAGGAATGGGGTGTCAGAGCAGAGGAAAGGTAAGTAGATTCAAGGAACCAGAGACACCTAGATGGTCAGTTTACACAACGTAACCTTGTCTGTATCAACCACTGAGTGTTGGTGTGCATTTATTTTGTGCTAGAACTGTGCAACTTGTTTCTATATACCTTTTAATCCTCGAGGAAGAAACACAACAAACCAAATTGTGAAGCTCCAAATGTGAAAGGATGCACAGCCAGGATTGTACGCCGGTCTTGCGATTCCAAGCCGAGTGACTCCGATTACTGTCTCTAGGAGGAGTGCGAGCTGGGGAACTCCTGCCCCAAGCTCCTCTGGGGATTGCAGTCAGGGACCTCCATACCAGCTTTCCCTCCTTTGTTGGGCACTAACACTTTCTGAAAGTCTTCCCCAGAAGCAGCAATGGTCCCCTCTCCAAAAAAGCTCTTTTGTGTTCACGTGGACCAGTGAAACACTGGTGACTTATTTTTGGAAATCCCTCCAGGCTTGGCACCACCAGCAGACCCGAAAGAAGCTGGCCCGACAGCACAGCTACAGCTGGAGAAAGAGCTGGGAGCCCATAAATGGCCAAGGTCGCTGGAAAAACCATGAAAGTGACCTCCAGCGTTAGGCCCTGAGGCCTGCTTGAGTGGCAAACCCAGGTCCGGGCAGCAGAAAGCTGCCCCAGCCCCCACTCCACCAAAGCACCTGTTTCCTGAAGGGTCTGGGCCCCCGAAGAGACATGATGTCATTGATTTTTATCACGTCTCAGTGAGGTGACCTTCCCAGGGAGGAGACGGGAAAACACGGGCCTGCAGAGGTGCAGGGTCTGTACTGGGAAAAGAAACACAATCTGCAGCCTGTTGGTCTCCAACTTTCAGGAATAAAGCTACTTTGTCGTACTTGCATACTTGCCTGGACCCGAGGGGCCCTGAGGGGACCACAGAGCCTTAGCGAGTTCCTTCCATGGAATTGTCTGGAAAATACAAATGTTTCATTTCTTAATGGGTCTATCTAAATGGAAGTTATTGTGGCCATGGAGAAAGAAAATAGTTCATTGCTCAGGAAAATAGATGAAAATTTCTTTAATAATAAGAAAAATGAAATTGAGCAAAACACCGTATATATTGTGATGTTTACGTGATGTATATGTGATATACATGTGAATATTATGTATATTCAACAGTTGAAAGAATGTTGCTTTTCTTTAATGGTGGTTTAATTTTGAAATTCTGGCTAATTCTATTTTCTCTATTTGCTGCCAAAGGCAGAAATTATTATCTGTATTTTACATATGCATTTGTTGACTGTTTATTTTATCTGTACCAAAGTATTATTATTGAAATGTTTGCATAGAGTTGAACATGAAGTAATACCAAAGACTCATAATAAAAGGTTTGCAGTCCCCTCTCCTACCCCCTCCTCCTTCCGTCTCCCTAAGCTCCCAGAGTCCAGTCAACTGTGCTTTTCCCCTGGCTGGGTTTACAAACTTAGAGGTGGAACTCTAACAAAGATATGGTATTTGGGGTTTTCACTGAGGAGTAATGCCATCCAGAAAAGTGGACAAATTAGTTGCTGCAGATAAAAAGGATTGTCACAAAGTGGCCACACCCATATCATCACCCAGGCTGAGAAATGGAATGTAACCAGCATTGGGTCGCCCCCCTCCAACGCTCCCCTCCCTTCTCCCCAAAGGTAATCATTATTCTCACTATCCTCATACATGACTTTTGCTTTTTTGAAATTTCTAAAAAATGGAGTCACTCAGTATGTAATACAGTTATGCCCCACATCTTTGACTTTACATTTTTGTGAAAGTCATTCATTCATGTTGTTGCATGTAGCTATGATCAGTTAATTGCCCTTTCTGTGGAGTTTTCAATAACCAGGATTTATTTATCCGTTTTATGGCTGATGGACATGGGGGTTGCTTCCAATGTCAGCTACTGCAAAGAATGCTCCCACAGCATTTTTATCTTCTGGTGCATATGTACATAGATTTCTAGCTAAGGGTAGAATCATAGTGTCATAGGCCACATTCACATGGACTGAACTTTGGTAGTTATCAGGGGACTGTTTTTTTAAAAAAAAATTGTTTTGTTGAAGTCTGGTTGATATCCAATGTTGTGTTAGTTTCTGCTGTAAGCAAAGTGATTCAGTTATGCCTATATAACGGCATGCGTTTGTAATTGTGTTTGTATTTTTAGATTTATTTTTATCCTTTTTATTGGAGTATAGCTTCTCAACAATGTTGTGTTAGCTTCTGTTGTACAGCAAAGTGAATCAGCTATATGTATACATATATCCCCTCTTTTTTTTGGATCTCCTTCCCATTTAGGTCATCACAGAGCATTAAGTAGAGTTCTCTGTGCTATACAGTGGGTGTAAAATTTTTAAAAATCCAATTAACTAATGAGAACTGACTGTATAGCACAGGAAACTCTGTTCAATGCTCTGTGCTGATCCAAATGGGAGAGTGAAAGTCATGTCAGACTCTTTGTGAGCCCATGAACTTCAGAGGAGCCTGTCCATGGGATTCTCCAGGCAAGAATACTGCAGTGGGTAGCCATTCTCCAGGGAATCTTTCTGACCCAGGGATCAAATCCGGGTGTCCTGCACTGCAGGCAGATTCTTTATTGTCCGAGCCACCAGGGAAAGGAAATCCAAAAAATAGGGGATATATGTGTAAATATAGCTGATTCACTTTGCTGTACAGCAGAAACTAAAACATTGTAAAGCAACTATATTCCAAATTTTAAAAAATACATCAGCTTAACTTTTCTCACCAATAACAGAGGAGAGTTTAAACTGCTCCACCTCTCTGCCTATATCTGATACTGTCAGTCATATTAATTCTAGCCATTCTGGGGTGTGTGTAGTGCTATTGCAGTGTGGTTTTAATTTGCATTTCCATAACGGCTAAAGGACATTGACTATCTTTTCATTTGCTTTTGGACACTGGATACCTTTTAGTGAAAGTCTGAAGTCTCTTATCCATTTTTCTTTTGTGTTGTCTTTTTCTTATTGATTTTCAGAAAAGCTTTCATATTATGGCTATGAGTGCTTAACAGATTGATGTATTCTTCCATACTCTCATTTGCCTATTTGTTCAGTGATGCTCTGTTTGAAGTATAGGTCCCAATCACATTGATTAAGTAATTAGTCTCTTGATATCAATTGATCCACCTCTTTCTCCTGCATCTTCACCCTACCTTCTGCCTTGTATTTCTCCAATGCCTTTTCAATAGGGTTAAAAAACAGTTTTGCCAGCTTTTCTAGATAGTCCCAAAGAAAGAATCAGGCCAAACTCCCTCAGGCAATCACCAGGAACTTGTCTAGTTTTTCCCTCTGGCATTTTTATATTTCCAAATTCACACTCTGAGTGCTGTTTCTTGGTATAACATTCTAGACACTTTATATTGATTTTATATCATGGGAGGTGAGCATTTATCTATCTTATCCTTGTGCTCCACATTCTTCTACCCTCCCAGTACAGTTATTTTGTCATTTCAAACTCCCAACTACACGTACTTTACACTATATCAAGACCATCTAAATACTATTCACTGCAGATTCATGGGGCCAACAAGAAATTTTCAGAGTCAGTTGTATGCATTTGAGATGATGAGTGCGATTCTCTTTGAAGTCGTCAGGAGCCCCAATCAATATTGTAAAGTTTCCAGATTCATCTCAGTTTCAAAGACAGCAAACTCATTCTTACACTGAATAGTTCCATTTATATAGGAGTGACTCCAAAGGACCATGTGGTATGGAATATACCAACTGACTGAGGCCTGACTCTGAATTGCTAGGACCGCCCAGTACCCACATCTCAAAGTGTGTGTCTGTCATGTCCTACTCTTTTGTGACCTCATGGACTGTAGCCCGCCAGGCTCCTCTGCCCATGGGATTTCCCAGGCAAGAATACTGGAGTGGGTTGCCATTTCCTCCTGCAGGGGAATCTTCCCGACCCAAGGATCGAACTCACGTCTCCTGCATTGTCAGGTGGATTCTTCACCACTGTGCCGCATCTCAACATGGTGCTGCTAGTCTCTTCGGTTGCCATATATGCTGCAACTTCTTTTGCCCTCAAAAAGAATTCCAGCTGCTAAGCCTGGTGGTGGAAGAGAAGATGACAGTGGCTGGGATATACAATGTGAACAGACCCTGCAACAACTCTGTACGGAAATCTCAAAAGGCGTTTTTTCAATGTTTCCTTTGTGTTTTTTAAATAAGAGAATTAGAAAAGGCTGTGGGATAGACTCCTTTCAGAAGTCAAATGTTGTGTTTCAACTTACTGTCCCTATAAATACGTGCATACTTGTCATTTCACCTGTCCCGGGTTTCACTTGGAAAACAGAGTCAAAGTGCAGGTCACCCAAAGCAAGAGGGTACTAGGTATCGAGCTACTTGCTGCTGGTGCGGCAGGGAAGTTCTCACAGAGATAAAGTGGCCTGGCTGCCCTCTTCTGGAGTTGTGGTTATGACTGTTACTTGCAGCAACACTTTATTTTTAGTTTTTGTTTTACTGCATTTCTTAGGATGAGGTTCATGAGAAACTTCTCACTGTTTTCCTTCCCCATCCCTTCATCCCTCCAGCCGAGCCCAGTGCCTGGCTGATAGTGGAGGAGCGCCACCCACGCCCTGTCATCTGAAATGAAGTTCAATAGGTTTCATAGAGCCTGCGCTCTCCTATCCCTTCAGCATCCACGTGGATGTCCCGCTCTCCGGGCCCTTGCCCTGTCCCTCCAGGAGGATCTGTTCCAGCAGGCGGGTAGCCCAGTATGAGCAGAGAAGCAGGGGCAGGGGCCAGGTGGCAGGAAAGCACGCATCTGGTAAACAGTGGAGGTCCTCAGGCAGAGAAAGGAAAGCAGTACACCTCCAGACTAACAGGAAACTACACTTTCTGGGTGATAAAGGTCCGAATAACAGATAAGGAGCCACAGAGAGTGTATTAAAAAGCAGAGACATTACTTAGCCGACAAAGGTCCATCTAGTCAAAGCTATGGTTTTTCCAGTGGTCATGTATGGATGTGAGGATTGGATCACAAACAAGACTGAGTGCCAAAGAATCGATGCTTTTGAACTGTGGTTTGGAGAAGACTCTTGAGAGTCCCTTGGACTGCAAGGAGATCCAACCAGTCCATTCTGAAGGAGATCAGTCCTGGGTGTTCTTTGGAAGGAATGATGCTAAAGCTGAAACTCCAGTACTTTGGCCACCTGATGCGAAGAGTTGACTCATTGGAAAAGACTCTGATGCTGGAAAGACTGGAGGCAAAAGGAGAAGCAGACGACAGAGGATGAGATGGTTAAAGAGCATCACCAACTCGATGGACGTGAATTTTAGCAAACTCCAGAAGATAGTGAAGGGCAAGAAAGCCTGGCGTGCTGCAGTCCACGGGGTCAGAAAGGGTGGGACATGAGTTAGTGACTGAACAATAACACACAAAGAAAAGCGGGGAAAGGTGAGAGTCTCCTGCATCCAAACGTAACCCTTTGCTCACTGTGCTCTCCTCATGATAAGACTAGCTTACAGATAAGAAGTACTCATCAGGCACCAGGGCTTCCCTAGTGGCTCAAGGATCTGCCTGCAATGTGGGAGACTCGGGTTCAATCCCTGGGTCGGGAAGATCCCCTGGAGGAGGAAATGGCAACCCACTCCAGTATTCTTGGCTGGAAAATCCCACAGACAGAGGAGCCTGGTGGGCTACAGTCCATAGGGTCCCAAAGAGTCAGACATGACTAAGTGACTGATTGTGCACATGCGCACACACACACATGCACCAACGGCCATGACACTTGTAATTGAAGCTAAAAGGGGACAGAAACCCCTCTCCCTTCGGGAAAATAGAGCTGGGCTGAACATCAGGAAAGATGACTTCCTTCCCCAATGACTATTCCGCCCCTTCCTTTGTATGCCCCTCATAACCATCTTGCCAAAGAGGCTTGGTGTGGCAGCTCCTCCCCTGTCTGCTTGTTCTCCCTCTGAGAGTGTATTCTTGCTTAAGTAAGCTTTCACTTTACTTTCTTAACCTCTCTGCTTCACCTCCAAATTCTTTTGCAATGAAGAAAGAATCTCAAATTCACCAGCAACACATTTAATAGAAGCAGCTTTGACACCAGGGAGACCTTACAATGTGCTTCATCCATTCACCAGGCATTTATTAACCACATACTCTTGGGCTTCCCTGGTGGCTCAGCGGTCAAGAATCCAGCTGCCAATGCAGGAAACACAGGTTCGATCTCTGGGTGGGGAAGATCCCCTGGAGAAGGAAATGGCAACCCACTCCAGTATTCTTGCCTGGAAAATCCCATGGACAAAGGAGCCTGGTGGGCTACAGTCCATGGGATCACAAAACAGTTGGACACAACTTAGCAGCTATACAACTGGATCAGGCAGCATACTGAGCTCAGGATGCAGAGATGACAAGACAAGGTCCCTGCTCTCAGGGGTCACAGCTTTTAGTTGCCTCTGCATATCCACAGGCACTACGCAATGTTATATATTTGTGTCAGAAATCTGTGGGGTCACAAGGAATGAATAGTGGTGCTAGGAAATTCACCAGGCAGATGTGCGGGGAAGGGTGGGGAGAAGGAATTCCAGGGGGAGGAAGAAGTATGGACACGTGTAGGTGGGCAAGGCTTGTGTGGTCTGGAAACCATATTGGGCTTGTTATGGCCAATGAGGGCTGGGCATGTAAGACAGGACATTTTGTCATGTAGCTTACGCAGAGGGGTGGGTGGCCAGACAGGCTCACAACTCTCAGAAGAAGCAGGAACTAGTCAGAACTTTAAAAAAAAAAAAAAAGATGAATAGGGCACTAAGAGTTTGCACAAAAGGAAGGGAGAATTTGGGGTTGCAGGCATCCAAGGGGGCTTGGGGGGCTGGATGGATTGCAGTGATAGGATAACATTCCAGAAGAAAGGGGCAGAGTGGGTGTGTGTGTGTGCATAAGAATAATGCTATGGAGTAAGACAAGCTTGGAGAAGGCAATGGCATCCCACTCCAGTACTCTTGCCTGGAAACTCCCATGGACGGAGGAACCTGGTAGGCTGCAGTCCATGGGGTCGCTGAGTCGGACACGACGGAGCAACTTCACTTTCACTTTTCACTTTCATATACTGGAGAAGGAAATGGCAACCCACTCCAGTGTTCTTGCCTGGAGAATCCCAGGGATGGCGGAGCCCAATGGGCTGCCATCTATGGGGTCGCACAGAGTCGGACATGACTGAAGCAACTTAGCAGCAGGAGCAGCAGCAAGACAAGCTCATTCTCATAGATCAGAGGGGCCCCAAGAAGGTGGGATGACAACAGCTAGTGTGTGAGTGTGTGTTGGTGTTAGGATGGGGGGGCAGGCAGTGAGGGGAAGTGAGTGACATGTGATGTACAAGTCCCAACCTGGGTTGGATTTGGAGGACACCATGTGGGAAGCCAGGGGTAACTTTGGCACACCTTCCTTGATTTAAGTTGTCTTAGGCAGAGGAACCAGAGATCAAAGTG
>SJYX01015904.1:247060-257413 GCA_006410675.1 Oreotragus oreotragus
GGTCCCATCACTTCATGGCAAATAGATGGGGAAACAGTGGAAACAGTGGCTGACTTTATTTTTCTGGGCTCCAAAATCACTGCAGATGGTGATTGCAGCCATGAAATTGAAAGACGCTTGCTCCTTGGAAGGAAAGTTATGACCAACCTAGATTGCATATTCAAAAGCAGAGACATTACTTTGCCAACAAAGGTCCATCTAGTCAAGGCTATGGTTTTTCCAGTGGTCCTGTATGGATGTGACAGTTGGACTGTGAAGAAAGCTGAGGACCAAAGAATTGATGTTTTTGAACTGTGGAGAAGACTCTTGAGAGTCCCTTGGACTGCAAGGAGATCCAATCAGTCCATCCTAAAGGAGATTAGTCCTGGCTGTTCATTGGAAGGACTGATGTTGAAGCTGAAACTCCAATACTTTGGGCACCTGATGCGAAGAGTTGATTCATTGGAAAAGACCCTGATGCTGGGAGGGATTGGGGGCAGGAGGAGAAGGGGATGACAGAGGATGAGATGGCTGGATGGCATCACTGACTCGATGGACATGAGTTTGGGTCAACTCTGGGAGTTGGTGATGGACAGGGAGGCCTTGAGTGCTGCGATTCATGGGGTGGCAAAGAGTCAGACACAACTGAGCGACTGAACTGAACTGAATGCTTTTGCAGAAAGACATTTATTATTAAAATCAATCTGAAAAAATACAAAATACACATAGATTTTTCTTAAGATAAAAAAATAACACAAATTCTAAGAAATCACAACTGCCTCCAGAAGGTCCTCCTTGGTGTGGGGATCCTCTCATGGCCACTAGGGTGGCTAAAGATAAGATCTGAGACACCCTGACATTCTTGGTGGATCTAACTGTCATGTCAACTCTGTGAGTTAGAGAGGGTCATGCCTACAGACGAGAAAACAAGCCCAGCGAAGGTGTGTAATGTGCTCAAGGCCACACAGCTCGTGAGCAGCAGAATCAGAAGTTAAACCAAGTTCTGGGTCCAGGTCCAATTTCTTTCTGCAACAGCCTGAGTGGTCAATAAATGACGTATGGGGGAAAATAAAGCTGAAATAGGCTGGTGTGAAATCACAAAGGTTCTTGAAAGCCAGGTTGAAATAAAGGTTGCAAGCCAAAAAGAACGTCCATGGCCCACTAGGGTTAGATCCAAGAGGTAAGAAGAAGTGAGGCAATATGGCCCCGGGAGATCTAGTCACTCTCATCCTGGCTTCTTTGGGGCCACTCTGATCCCTGAGACTGGGCAGGATCTGTACTGAGCAATGGCGTTGTCCTCATGTAATAGTAGGAACCATGCCTCTTTTTCTGTTTGTTTTCTATTTAGTGTTGTTGTGCTAGGCCCTCAGATTCACTGACCAGCCCCTTTCTGGAAATGAATGCTAGAGAAAGGGTGTCGGCCATCTGTAACTTCTCCCAAGGTGCCCTTGCCACGCAGAGGATATATCCTGTAGTTGATGCAATGGGAGAGATCAGTGTTACTGGTTCTGAAAGGAAATCAATGCAGAGTAAGAACTGCTGGGGGCAGTTGCAATTTTCTAGATCTATTACTTTCCGTTTGGACATTGGCAAGACAAAACATTGTGTTGCTATGAAAATCAAAGAGATTTATATTCTTTTCATTGTAGGAAAACAACAACTCCATAAAGGACCCCCAAATGGCAACTTAAGGGCTTCCTATGTGGCTCAGAGGTAAAGACTCTGCTTGCTAATACAAGAGACACAGGAGACTCGGGTTCGATCCCTGGGTCACGAAGATCCCCTGGAGGAGGAAATGGCAAGCCACTCCAGTATTCTTGCCTAGGAAATCCCATGAACAGAGGCGCCCGGTAGGCTACAGTCCATGGTGGGGGCAAAGAGGAGGACATGACTGAGCAACGGAACACAAAGGCATGCAAATGGTAACTGGTGGATATAAAAGGTCAGAGTTATCTGTGGCTTGCAAGAAGTGGAAACTGCTCCTTGCCTAGGAGATGGTGGTTACACTTTGCAGCTGAATAGCACTGTCTTTCCCCCTTTCCTTTTCTTTCTTTAGAATGCATTGAGAGAGTTTATCGAGAAACCAGTCAACATCCTGGAGATCCTCAGGCCACCTCAAGTACTGCCGTTTCTGGACGAACCCTCTGATGGACTGATGCTTCATCAGATGGAACTGGGACAGGGACCCCACCACCACCATGATGAGGGCGCCACTGAGGTCAGCTAAGCACCTGCTCTGGGCGTAACTGAAGGCTTCGAGGCACCAGCCATCTCTAAGGAAGTGTCTGCTCACGAGACAGACAGTCTTTCTGCTGCTCCACACGGCATCCTGGATGTTGGCGACGTGGTTTTCCCCAGGCATAAAGTCTCTTTCTTCAAAGCACAGGTTAAATCTGTTTTGGCTGCTGTACTGGACATCCAGGTGTTTGAGCAAAGCATTCTGCACCCATTCAAAGTCTTTGCTACTGAAGCACAAATAGGCATCGTATTTGTATGTATCTGATTCTCTTCCCTTGATGGGGTCCTTGAACAGCAGACTCTGGGCTTTCCTATAACAGAGGAAACAAACCCCCCGGAACTTTGTAACCATGAGGATGACCACGAGGAACAGAGTCAAGGTGACGGTGAACAAGATGAAAAGGGAAAACTTTAGGGGCTCTAAAGATTCTTCTTCTTCGCAACCTTCTGTGGGAAGACTGTAAATGGAAACTCCAGCCAGAGAGTTTGGGTACATGCAGTACATGTCTGCTGGAGACCCAGATATTGTGATATTGGTTTGATTGAGCCAATGGATAAAAGCACTAAGTTCACAATCACAGATGAATTTGTTATGAGTTATGTCTATGGCACTCAGTGATGCAAATAAATCAGGATCAGGAGAGAGGAGCTGGTTTCCAGATATATCCAGGATCTCTAAGTTAGCAGGTAAGTCGCCAGGAGAAAGAACAGTCAGCCTGTTGTCTTTGAGGCTGAGTCCCCTCAGTGCAGTCAGATGATGAAATACTCCTGGTGGAAGGAAATTCAGGTAGTTTTTATTCAGATAGAGGAGTTGGAGATGAGACAGCCCCTTAAAAATATCCCAACATGACTCGGTTTCCCAGGCAAGTTGCAACATATTTTCTCCAAGGAAAAGCTTTTCTAGGCTGGGATTCTCTGAAGGGGCATGGTTTTGGTGACAGAAGGAAAAGCGATTTTGATTTAAAATGAGAATCTGGAGATGAGGTACCTGAAGAAGGAAGTAGAGATCATTCAGATTTTCTAGCCTATTCTCTGATAATTGGATAAAATTGGCTGTAAGCGGGATGTTTGGCAAAGTCACCAGCTTATTGCCACCCAAGAAGATATTAGGAATGCTTGGAAGAAAATAAATTGTTTTAAGAGCATTATCCCGGAGGTCCAAGGTATTTAATTTCCCCAGGAATTTGAATGTTTTGTCCTGAATGATCCCAATGTGATTCTTCTGCAGGTCGATATAGGCTACCTTAGGTAGTCCATCGAAATCATAATTATATAATTCCCCAAGAAGGTTATATGATATATTGAGAACTTGGAGGTTGTTGAGTCCATAAAACGCATTCCTCGAAATACTGTTTATCTTGTTGTAGGCGAGGTTTAGGACCTTCAGCTCCTGGAGCGTCTCAAAGACTCGGAAGTTCAGGGAGAAGATATACCCATGTGAAATGTCCAGCTGTATCATCGAGCTCCTGGCCAGCCCAGCAAAGGTGTGCTGGTCGGGATCCTTCAGGTTGGAGAAGCCAAATGAAGGACCCATAATGTGATGGTTAAGAACCAAAGAGAAAATCTGGCTCCCATTGATGGCATTGCTGAAGTTTCTCATGATGTCCACCCCCCAGCCATTGCCAGAAACATCTAGGGTTTCCAGGACCATGTTTCTGAATGGGTTCAGACACTTCTTCCAGTCCACTGAGACCCTGCTGTACAAGTGGTTATCAGCAAGGCTTAAGAAGGAGAGTGTTTTCCCTTGGAGGGGTTTGAACCCCTGCTCACATACAATAGGTATTTGGTTGAGGGAAAAATCAATGGACTTCAAGGAATTCAGTTCCCGGAATGAGGGATGAAGGTAAAGACTCTGAATTTGATTTTTGGATAGGTCCAAGCGAGTCAAAGATGCCAAATTTCTGAAATAACCATCTTTTAATACAGCATCGGAGAGACCACAGGAAAACAGTCGAAGTTCAGTGAGGTGGGGCAGTCCCTGAAAAGCGTCTGGATGTAAGAAGTCTATCTGACTTCCACCCAGGTCCAGGATCCTGAGATTGGGCAGGTTTCGGAAAGCTTCTCTGTAAATGGTCAAGGGGGTAAATTGAGTTCCCAGCTCCAGCAGCTGCAACTGCTCCAGGAAGGGGAAGGATGCGGTTGTGACTGTCCTGATACAGTTGAAGCTGAGCAGGAGGCTCTTGGTGGCGTTGGGGACCTGGGGCACTTGGGTGAGGTTGCAGGAAAGATAGATGGCTCTCCAACCATCAAAGAAGCAGGAAGAAATTCCAAGTGCAGGACTGGTCAGGAGTACAACTCCTAAGAGAAGGTCAAGGCAGTCTCCCATGATCCTATGGAAAAGAAGGGAGAGTAAAGACACAGACGTCTAAGCTCAAGGCACTGAGCAAGAGTCTTGAGGGTGCTTAGGGCCTGGGGGACCCTCTGACACACAATTTACAGCAGATCAGAAAGAAAGTGAAAGTGAAGTCGCTCAGTCGTGTCCAACTCTTTGCGACCCGGTGGACTGTAGCCCACCAGGCTTCTCTGTCCATGGGATTTTCCAGGCAAGAATACTGGAGTGGGTTGCCATTTCCTTCTCCAGGGGATCTTCCTGACCCAGGGATCGAACCCAGGTCTCCCGCATTAGAGGCAGACGCTTTAACCTCTGAGTCACCAGGGAAGCTGATCAGAAGGAGACATCAACTCCTGAGTTGACTCAAAGTATCAAAAGCAGGCCACATTAGCAGTAGGACAGTGAGACTTCCCTGGTGGTCCAGTGGTTAGGAATCCACCTACCAGAGCAGGAGATGGGTTCCATCCCTGGTCCAGGAAGATCCCACATGCCGTGGGGCAACTAAGCCCGTGTGCCACAACCACTGAAGCCACATGCAGCAATAAAGATCCAAGGCAGCCAAAAATAAATAAATTCATTAAATTAAAAGAAAAGAGTTGGGGGGGGGGCATGGTATACTTGTGTATACCATAGGTGAAAAAAAACTATTGCCATTTCACATTTGAAATTAAATAAGTTCCAGTTGGTCATAATTAAATATAACCTACTATTAAGAATAAACCCAAAACCAGGCACTTAAGAATCACAGGAAAAAACTTGATGAGAAAGTTTATCAAAGCTCTTCATTTCTCTGCCATTTCCACCCATGGGCTCAGGGTAACAACAGCAGAGTCACCTTCGTTCTCTGAAATGTCACCCCCATGTTAGCAAGTCATATCAGTTTTACCTCCCAAGTCTACTCTGTTCAAGCTCCCGTCTCTTAAGAGTTCTCACTGATCTCTCTTGTTTCCAGTCTTACCCTCCATTTCCCAAACAGCAGCCAGGGTGTTCTTTCAGAAACATAACCCAGAAGATACCACACCTCTGCACAGACCCCCTTCCTCCTCCTCCCACTGCTCAGGGAATAAAATCCTGCAAAGACCTCCTTCATCTGGTTCTTGCCTGTCTCTGCCACACCACCCTCCTCAATAACTTACTCAATTAAGTTTTGCTGAGCATCTGTGTCTGGCACTGTTTTAGTGGTGAACACAATAGACAAACTTGACCTTTCACTCTCCAAAAATGCACATTTGAAACATAAACCAAATTTTGTACCTGAGTTCAGAGGTGTTCTCCTGAAGGCTACCCCTTTCAATCTCAGGAGGAAAACCCTTGGTTTACATGTAACAACCACCAGGTTTTATGTTCTAAAAGGGGCTTGGGAAACTTTTTCTGTAAAGGGCCAAATGGTGAATATTTTAGGCTTTGCAGTCCAAATACCATAGTTTGTTAGCCTCTGTTTTAGAAGAAAAGAGAATGGAGACTTTGATTTCACCAATGAGGATTTTAAGTGACTGCAAGATAAATGTGTTCTGATACTGAACTGATATTTGCAGGAAAGAACTATCTTGGCCCCCAAGCTGCTGACAGTTTTGTGGCTGTTGTTTTATTTAAACATCAGAATGAATTCTCGTCTTATGTAACCTGACAGAAAAATCCTTGCAGAGACACGGGAGTGAGAAAACCAGTTCAGAATAACAGAGTTAAGATGTCTAGTTTCAATTCTGTCTTTTTACGGACCACTCAGGGCTGGCCTCCAAATGTTGACACTGTACTAGGCAGCTTGACCTTGAATTCATGGTAACAACAAGTGAAAGAAAGTCCCAGACAACACATGTTCAATACACTGAATTTTCAAGTCTATAACAGGGAAGCTAAAATTAAACAGCAAGATAGATAAGGCCAGTTCAACAAACAGATATTAAAGAAAATCATTTGGGTTCCTGTCATGCTACGAAGACATACTACAGACCTATTTTCTTATGAAATACAGCAAAGTGCGAAATAGCTACATCTTCATCTCGGAGGCAGACTTCTACAGGTCAGGTGGCAGGACGCATGAGGAGAGGAGCGAGGTGACCTGGTGAGCCAACAGGAGTCTGGAGGGGTAATTCATGGAGACAGAAGCTAGGAAGAGGGGCTATCCCAGGAAGGGGTGTCCTGGAATGAGAACCAGGATCCAAAATGGGTCGACATCAATACGAATGAATGCTGGAAGAGGGCAAATCTAGTTTCAAGGTGAGAACCAGGCCATGGAATTGTTTCAGACCAAATGTCAGAAAGATGGGCTTCCAGAGTGAAGGCAGGCTGTGAGACAGGGTGGGCAGCAGGTGGGAACCCAAGAAGAAAGATCAAGTGACTAAAAGTCCAAACCCTAAGAGGGTGAAGCCAAAGGGAGCAAGAGGGATGAGAGTGGGTTAGGGTGAGGCCTGGAAGCAGCCTGTGCCAGACAGGGCTCATTGCTTCTTGATCCCAGAGCAGCTGGCTGCTGGCAGCAGCTTCCGACCCCGCAGAGGAGGGCGCCACCCCGGGGTGTCTGGAGTGAGTTCTCAGCGGCAGCAGATAGAGCGGCCTGGCAGTGCACTCCTAAACTATTAGTAAAAAGATGGTGAGAATCGATGTGTACTGACACTGTTAGTTCCGCCATCAGGCGATATACTCAGTCCTTCCTAAAAATCGCTCAGCTATGCAAAATCACACAATAAAACCGCTATGCAAAATCACACAATAAAACCACAGGACTTCTGGGGGGAAAGAGGGTGGCATACAGCACGCAAAGCCTTCATCAGCAGCACCTAAAAAAACCTAATGAAAATGGTAGCACCATTTTATACATGTATGTGGATAAGAAATACACACACACACTGCAAGAAATATCCCTTTCCTTGAAAAAGGCCTGAGGGTTGCTGCTCAGGAGCTACTGTGAGGTGCTGGAAGGAGGGGGCTATTTAATATCAGGGGAAGTGGAACACCAGTTGGGGATGGGTTGTTGGCTCAAAACACACAGAGTGTGAAGGTCGCTGGCAGATTTCTGAGATCTTTTCCCTCGTCATATGTAGGTTGGTTCGGCTGGGTCATTTTCTCATGAAAGCTTAAGAAATGGCACATAAGCAAACGCAAATTTAATATTCACTAATGTGTTCATGTTGTTCCCTGATATATGAGTGCTACCGCTACTGCTAAGTCGCTTCAGTCATGTCCGACTCTGTGCGATCCCATAGACGGCAGCCTACCAGGCTCCTCGTCCCTGGGATTCTCCAGGCAAGAACACTGGAGTGGGTTGCCATTTCCTTTAAAAAAAAAAAAAAAAAACCTTTGCAGAAGAAACAACAAGCTGGGTTCTCCACAAAAATGGTAAAAACCAGGACTTCCCTGATGGTCCAGTAGTTGAGACTCGCATGCTTTCACTGCAGGGAATGCAGTTTCCACCCCTGGTTGGGAAAATAAGACCCTACAAGCCACGTGGAACGGCCAACAAATAAGAAAAAAAGAAATGGTAAAAGCCAGAAACAATGTAACAACACCGTTTAAAGCCCTAAAAGAAGTAGATGCCAACCGAGGCTAACGCATTCAATGAAGAAGTCTTTCAGAAACGAAGCGGAATAAATATATCTGCAAATAAAACAAGGAGAATTTGGCCATTACCGCTGCTGCTGCTAAGTCGCTTCAGTCGTGTCCGACTCTGTGCGACCCCATAGATGGCAGCCCACCAGGCTCCCCCATCCCTGGGATTCTCCAGGCAAGAACACTGGAGTGGGTTGCCATATCCTGCTCCAATGCATGAAAGTGAAAAGTGAAAGGGAAGTCACTCAGTCGTGTCCAACACTCAGCGAGCCCATGGACTGCAGCCACTAGCCTCACACTAAAAGAAATATCTAAAGTGAGTTTTCAGAGAGAGGTGAGAGGATGGAACTGCAAAAGGAATCGAAGAGTAATGGAAAGGATAAATCCATGGGTAAATCTAAATAGTTTGTTACAACATTTAAGAATAATGTTTTATGTGCTTAAATTGGAAGAATGGAAATATGTGATAAGTATAGCACAGAAGACAGGAACATGAATAATGGAATCAAAATGTTGTAAGATTCTTGAACTATTTGGGTATGGGAACTGACAAAAGTAAGAAGTCAGTGATGCCTGTTATAATCTCTAATAGCTAAAATAATATACGACTAGCAAGCTAACAGAGAAGGCAAAGGCACCCCACTCCAGTACTCTTGCCTGGAAAATCCCATAGACAGAGGAGCCTGGTAGGTTGCAGTCCATGGGGTTGCTAGGAGTTGGACACAACTGAGCGACTTCACTTTCACTTTTCACTTTCATGCATTGGAGAAGGAAATGGCAACCCACTCCAGTGTTCTTGCCTGGAGAATCCCAGGGATGGGGAAGCCTGGTGGGCTGCCGTCTATGGGGTCACACAGAGTCTGACACGACTGAAGTGACTTAGCAGCAGCAGCAGCAAGCTAACACAGGGGGGATAATGATAAATGATAAAAATAGTTGAATGATAGAAAGGAAGGCAAAAAAGGGAAGAAAAGGTAACATGAAACAAGTGAGCCAAATAGAAACAAAAAGATAAGGTGTTAGACTCAAACCCAAATATACATATTATATAATGCATTAAATATAAATGGAATTCAATAAAAAGTCAAGGATTATCAGACTAGATTAAAACATGAATATGACATTCAAGAAATACACCTTATGTATGAAAAAAATGAATGAAAATAAATGGATGAAAAGATATGAATGCAAATTTTAACCAAAAATAAAGAGGGGTTAGTGTAGCTATACTTGCATCAGATAAGTTTATCTCCTGAAGCTTCTTTACTTTTAGTAAAGAGATGGAGAGGGACACCTCCTAATGATAAAAGGATCAGTACATCAGGAAGTTGTATATTTTTTGGTTTGTATACATCTACTAAGATAGCGCTGAAGAATCGATGCTTTTGAACTGTGGTGTTGGAGAAGACTCTTGAGAGTCCCTTGGAGACTCCAACCAGTCCATTCTGAAGGAGATCAGCCCTGGGATTTCTTTGGAAGGAATGATCCTAAAGCTTCCTTTCTTTGGAAGGAATGATGCGAAGAGTTGACTCATTGGAAAAGACTTTGATGCTGGGAGGGATTGAGGGCAGGAGAAAAAGGGGATGACAGAGGATGAGATGGCTGCAGGGCATCACTGACTCTATGAACGCGAGTCTGAGTGAACTCCGGGAGTTGGTGATGGACAGGGAGGCCTGGCATGCTGCAGTTCATGGGGTCGCAAATGGTCGGACACGACTGAACGAATGAACTGAACTGAACTGAACTGAACTGACTAAGATAGTCTCAGCTTCAAAATATATAAAATCAACTTGTCAGGATAAATGACAAAAGTAGACAAATCTATAGTCATGGTGGGGGAATGTAACACACTTCTCTCAGTAACTAACAGAACAAATGTACAAAATAAACCCTTAGTCACAGGATATCTGAATAATGAAAATTTCAAATTTGACCAAATAATATATGGTCATAGTTTTAGATGTGATAACGGAATGTTGATTGTATTGTATTTTTAAAAATGCATTTATCAGTAAGAGAAACATACTGAAATATTTAAAAGTGAAAAAAGAAAAAGATCCGAGGACCATAATCTTAGAAAAGTGAGGGGAACAGAAACTGGACTGGAAAAGTAAATGGAAGTTCGTGTAAAAAAATAAATTAATTAAAAAAAAATCAAATAAACTAAACTGTAAAAAAAAAAAAAAAAAAAAGTAAATGGAAGATCATCAAAATTAAGAAATATCTAGTTTTAAAAG
Organism: Oreotragus oreotragus; assembly: GCA_006410675.1. Lineage (NCBI taxonomy): Eukaryota > Metazoa > Chordata > Mammalia > Artiodactyla > Bovidae > Oreotragus > Oreotragus oreotragus. The sequence goes on from SJYX01015904.1 coordinate 257,390, forward strand.
GAAATATTAAGGGAAAAAAAAAAA
>SJYX01015904.1:257460-281612 GCA_006410675.1 Oreotragus oreotragus
AAAAAAAAAAAAAAAAAGTAAATGGAAGCACAAATAGAAAAGTTGTCTGGTCTGAACTCTATCCACAATATTGGGGCAACACTGGAAAAGAATAGGTCACACAAAGAAATAATTTCAAAATATAATTTTCACAACTTAGGTGGCTTATCATGCTCCAAAAAATAAAATTTACTGAAGTGTAACTGATTTACAGTGTTGTGTTAATTACTAGTATGCAGTAAAGTGACTCCGTTTTATATATATATATATATACACATATATGTATGTATGTATGTATATATGCTCCGTATATATATATACACACACATATATATATATGTATGTATGTATGTATATATGCTCAGTCACTAAGGCATATCTGACTCTTTGCAACCCCATGGATTGCAGGACACCCTGTCCTTCACCATCTTTTCGAGTTTGCTCAAACTCATGTCTACTGAGTTGGTGATGTCATCCAACCATCTGATCCTCTGCTGCCCCCTTCTCTTCCTGTCCTTAATTTTTCCCAATGTCAGGGTATATTTATGGGTATTTGGTGACTCAGGAGTAAAGACTGCACCTGTCAATGTAGAAGACTTGGGTTCAGTCCCTGGGTCGAGAAAGATCACCCGGAAGACGGCACAGCAACCCACTCTAGTATTCTTGCCTGGGAGATCCCATGTAGCCTGGAGGGCTACAGTCCATGGTGTCACAAAGAGTCAGACACAACTTAGAGACTAAACAACAACAAAATCTATCTAACGATATATAGTCTTTGTAATATTATTTTCCATTATGGTTTATCACAGGATATTGAATTTAGTTCCATGTGTTATACAGTAGGACTAAGTTGTTTATCCTTTCTATATATACTAGTCGGCATCTGTGAATCCCAAACTCCCAGTTTATCCCTCTACCTTCCACATCCCACCCCGCTGGCAACCACAGGTCTGTTCTGTATGTCTGTGAGTCTATTTCTGTTTCATAGATCAGCTCATCTATGTCACATTTTAGATTCCACATACAAGTGATATTGTATGGTATTTGTTTTTCTCTTACTGATTTACTTCAATTAGTATGAAAATCTCTAGGTATATCTATGTTACTGCAAACAGCATTCTTTCATTCTTTTTATGGCTGAGTAATATTCCATATATATATATATATACACACACATATATGTGTGTATATATGTAAATATATACACACCCATCTTCTTTATCCATTCATCTGTTTATGGACATAAGGGGTTTCCATGTCTTGATTATTATGAATAGCGCTGCTATGAAAATGGGGGTGCAGGTATCTTTATGAATTATAGTCTTATCTGTATATATGCCTAGGAGTGGGATTGCTGGGTCATATGGTAGCTCTGCTTTAAGTTTTTTTTTTTTGAGGAACCTCCATACTGTTCTCCATAGTGGCTGTACCAATTTATATTCCTGCCAACAGTGTAAAGAGGGTTCCCCTTTCTCCACACCCTGTTTTGCCTCAAAAAATTTCTAAAAGTGTGACAATGATGCGAAATATTTAAAAAGCATTCTTACCAATATAACTCAATGATTTAGCAGAATTTTATGTATATCTGCTAACTGAATAATATTTTGTTTTAAATCAGTAAAAAGGAATCTCCTGTATCTTCTGTCACAATGTGCTGTTTATTTGACATTTTGCAACAATTTTATTTTCTCAGTGAGATTGTTTCAGCAAAATGCATAAATGGAAATGCTACAATAAATAATTGAGATTCTTCCAAAGAAGAATATAGAAGTCCTAATGGGTGCACTCATCTCACATGCTAATAAAGTAATGCTCAAAATTCTCCAAGCCAGGCTTCAACAGTATATGAACTGTGAAATTCCAGGTGTTCAAGCTGGTTTTAGAAAAGGCAGAGGAACCAGAGATCAAATTGCCAACATCTGCTGGATCATGGAAAAAAGCAAGAGAGTTCCAGAAAAACATCTATTTCTGCTTTATTGACTATGCCAAAGCCTTTGACTGTGTGGATCACAATAAACTGTGGAAAATTCTGAAAGAGATGGGAATACCAGACCACCTGATGTGCCTCTTGAGAAATCTGTATGCAGGTTAGGAATCAACAGTTAGAACTGGACATGAAACAATAGACTGGTTCCAAATCAGGAAAGGAGTATGTCAAGGCTGTGTATTGTCACTCTGCTTATTTATATTTTATGCAGAGCAGATCATGAGAAATGCTGGGCTGGATGAAGCCCAAGCTGAAATCAAGATTGCCAGGAGAAATACCAATAACCTCAGATATGCAGATGACACCACCCTTATGGCAGAAAGTGAAGAACTAAAGAGCCTCTTGATGAAAGTGAAAGAGGAGAGTGAAAAAGTTGGCTTAAAGTTTAACATTCAGAAAATGAAGATCATGGCATCTGGTCCCATCATTTCATGCCAAATAGATGGGGAAACAGTGGAAACAGTGGCAGACTTTACTTTTTGGGACTCCAAAATCACTGCAGATGGTGATTGCAGCCATGAAATTAAAAGACACTTACTCCTTGGAAGGAAAGTTATGACCAACCTAGACAGCATATTAAAAAGCAGAGATATTACTTTGCCAACAAAGTCCGTCTAGTCAAAGCTGTGGTTTTTCCAGTAGTCATGTATGGATGTGAGAGTTGGACTGTGAAGAAAGCTGAGCACTGAAGAATTGATGCTTTTGAACTGTGGTGTTGAAGAAGACTCTTGAGAGTCCCTTAGACTGCATGGATATCCAACCAGTCCATCCTAAAGGAGACCAGTCCTGAATATTCATTGGAAAGACTGACATTGAAGCTGAAACTCCAATACTTTGGCGACCGGATGCAAAGAACTGACTCATTGGAAAAGACCCTGATGGGAAAGATTGAAGGTGAGAGGAGAAGGGGACGACAGAGGATGAGATGGTTGGATGGCATCACCGACCCAATGGGCATGAGTTTGAGTAAAGTCCAGGAGTTGGCGATGGGCAGGGAGGCCTGGCGTGCTGCAGTCCATGGGGTCGCAAAGAGTCAGAGACGGTTGAGCGACTGTACTGAACTGAATGAATCCACTTCTTTTTTACCCTAGTTAAATTATGATTTACTATAAAGTCAATTTTTTGTTTAGTTAAATCTTCCTAGAAATACTAGCTAATATATTCTATTTCTTTTTTAAAATGGATAAATCACAGAAAACAGTATAAAGGACACATGAATCTTTAAATGTTATCATCAGATGCTTTAAAGAGCTTTTAATTGGATTGTATTTTCAAATTAATAGTTTAAGCTAATCATTTTCTTATTACTGTAAAAACAGAAGGTCTGGAAATTCCGTTGGCAAGCTTATTTTAAAATTATGTAAAACTGTCTAATAGCTCTCATTAAGCTTTGTTTTATTGGCTCAGATGGTAAAGCGTCTGCCTGCAATGCAAGAGACCCGGGTTTGATCCCTGGGTTGGGAAGTTACCCTGGAGAAGGAAATGGCAACCCACTCCAGTACTCTTGCTTGGAAAATTCCATGGACTGAGGAGCCTGGTAGGTTACAGTCCATGGGGTTGCAAAGAGTAGGACACGACTGAATGACTTCACTTTTACTTTAATAAACTCATTTCTTTACAGCTTAAGAAAGAGTTCACTTAAGCTTTAAAATACATTTTAGAGGAGTTCGTGTAATTTAACAATATTTTAAATTTTTCCTTAATTTTTCATTTGATATATAAAAAATCAGCAATAGTATTCAAAAATAGTATCAAGCATGAAAACAAGCTCAAATAATTTCCTTTGGATGGTCAACTTATTTTGTTTTTGAAGGATAAGATATACAAACTCTTCTCATATCTTTGTGCATTTTACAAAATCATCTATCATTTAAGAAATTACTCTTAATTTTATGAACAGAACTAACAGCATCTGTTGATTTATTGAGTTTCTCACCCCAATTCTTAGCAATGAATTGTCAAGGAATAATTAGTTTCTGAAGCGCTTGGTTCTACTTTTAAAAGCTGCTGTAAATGATGTGGATAAACAGAGTTGCAACTTTAACCTGTTGTTTAAACGATAACTTTGGCAAAGGTAATATTAATACCTTCCCTGTTAACTAATGATAAGTGTTTCAGACATTGATAGCTCTTTTATATTTTGTCATTTCTTTATATTACTTTTTCTTCCTAAAACTGTTATACATCCTCATTGTTACACAGTAGACTTGTTCATTTCACTGCTGTTAATTAGACAGCTGATGGCCATCTTTCACCATCTTATTGGCTATTCTTGTTGCTCAGTTTCTCACTTGTGTCTGACTGTTTGTGGCCCCATGGACTGCAGCATGCTAGGCTTCTCTGTCCTCCACCGTTTCCTGGGGTTTACTCAAATTCATGTCCACTGCGTCAGTGATGCCATCCAACCATCTCATCCTCTGTCGCCACCTTTCCTCCTGCCCTCAATATTTCTTTAAGGGAAGACAATACATGATTTCATTTAGATTTGTTTTCCTTCATCACACTGAGAATCCTGTCATACAGGCTGTAAGATCACCTTTTCTCCAACACTGGATGCCGTATTCCATCTCTGATCGTTTGTACTGTTCAGGGATCCTTCTGGTTAGAAGACTTTTTAAAACTTTCAATGGCAGTATTTATAGTTTTAAAACTTTATATTCTTACAAAGATTGATAACTCCTTTTTGCCAACTTTATTAATATATTTATGGTGAAATGTCCATTCACCTAGGCAGGTTCATTTCTTCAATTAAGAAAAAAATGCTAGCACATTTGCCGGGCTGAGAGTTAGTCTATTCTGTGCTCCATCATGTATGCCTCTTTGCGACCCCATGGACTAGAGTCCGTGTGATTCTCCAGGCAAGAATACTGGAATGGGTAGCCTTTCTCTTCTCCAGGGGATCTTCCCGACCCAGGGATCAGACCCAGGTCTCCCACATTGCAGGCGGATTCTTTACCAGCTCAGGCACCAGGGAGGCCCAGAAGAGTTGTGAAATAATGAAATATTTCCATTCCAGTTGGTAAATAACCTCTTTTCTGGGTCTCAGAGTTTTTAAAGCAGTGTGTACAGATATACTTTGTGTTTATATATAAGACAGCAGTAGAGTCTAGGCGCAGATGTTTTTGGACAGGTATCATATATTTTTTTTCCTTATCCAGATGACTCTTTGGGAAAATATATGAACATTCATAGGAATGTGGGATAGATTTTTATAGTGCTGGACTGTTAAAGCAGTGTGTACAGATATACTTTGTGTTTATATATAAGACAGCAGTAGAGTCTAGGCTCAGATGTTTTTGGACAGGTATCATATATTTTTTTTCCTTATCCAGATGACTCTTTGGGAAAATATATGAACATTCATAGGAATGTGGGATAGATTTTTATAGTGCTGGACTGTCTGGTCTCACATTAATATCAACAGTGTTTCTCAGGCATTGGGACAGTCAAAAATGTGCCTCAGTTCAGTTCAGTTGCTCGGTTGTGTCCGACTCTTTGTGACCCCATGAATCGCAGCACGCCAGGCCTCCCTGTCCATCACCAACTCCTGGAGTTTACTCAAACTCACGTCCATCGAGTCCGTGATGCCATCCAGCCATCTCATCCTCTGTCGTCCCCTTCTCCTCCTGCCCCCAATCCCTCCCAGCATCAGAGTCTTTTCCAATGAGTCAACTCTTCGCGTGAGGTGGCCAAAGTACTGGAGTTTCAGCTTGAGCATCGTTCCTTCCAAAGAAATCCCAGGGTTGATCTCCTTCAGAATGGACTGGTTGGATCTCCTTGCAGTCCAAGGGACTCTCAAGAGTCTTCTCCAACACCACAGTTCAAAAACATCAATTCTTCGGTGTTCAGCTTTCTTCAGAGTCCGACTCTCACTTTCCAAAACTTTCTGTGAGAAACAACTGTTCCTGTTGAGAAACCTTGGATTAACTTTTATTATATGTTGTTGTTCAGTCACTCAGTTGTGTCCGAATCTTTGTGAACCCATGGACCACAGCACACCAGGCTCCCTTGACCTCCACAATCTCCTGGAGTTTGTTCAGACTCATGTCCATGGAGTCGATGATGCTACCCAACCATCTCTTACTCTGCCCCTCGTATTCCTAGTAAGAGCATCTTTTCGCCAACACTGGGTGCTTTATTCTGACTGTTATCATTTGTGCTACTTAATGATCCTTCTGATCAGAAGATTTTCAAAAACTTCAGTGGCAATATTTATTGTTTTCAATACTAGTATTTCCCTCTGCTTTGGCCCATAAAGAAACTTGAGTCAAAACATTGAGCTTTAGTTGTTCTCTTTGAAAAGCCAGAATAGAATGATCTGTTTTATTTCCATATCAACTGAGAATATGGGGCAAATGAGACCAAAACTTCAGGGAAGAGGATTTAGCAATAAGAGCATTATTTGAAATAAGAAATATCCTGAGTGCATGCGATTTTCCCATAAGCATAACAATAATAAAATAATTGCAATTTAGTGAAGAATTACTTTGTGCCAGGCTCTGTGATTATTGTTTTACATTTTAAAATTATATTTGATACTCTCAACAGCCTAATCAGGAATGGGTATTGCTATCTATCCTTGGTGGCTCAGACAGTAAAGAATCTGCCTGCAGTGCAGGAGATGCAGTTCCATCCCTGGGTCGGGAAGATCCCTTGGAGGAGGGCAAGGCAACCACTCCAGCTGTATTCTTGCCTGGAGAATTCCATTGACAGAGTTGGCTGGCGGGCTACAGTCCATGGGGTCGCAAAGACTTGGACATGACTGAGTGGCTAACACTTTCACTTAGAGGAAAGGTATTCTCAGGAAACCTGCCAGCAGTGTGCTGTTAGCTTTATGACTGGTTTCCAAGCAGGCAGCCTCTCTGAGGATGGGGGTTTGAAATTGGTTGTTCCTTCCTAGGGCATATAAAATGTGAATGGTTGAGAGTATAGCCAACATTATCTATTGTGGTTTTCTGCACCATTATATCCTAGGACCTTGATTTTTTAAAAAAGATTTTATGTGTAGTTTCTGTTTTATCAGAGTCTCTTCCCCTCAATTTCCAAAATTGAGCTATTAACTTGAGCCAACCTTATTATCTTTTAGCAATTTGTCATGCCACTCCTTGAATTCTTGGACTGATTACCAGAGTTTTGTTTTTATATAGGAGCAATTAAGCTCTTTCAGTATCTGATTATTTCTGTAAATAGATACAAATTGCTATTTGGAGATAAATGATTTCTAACAGAAACTTGGAGCATCAATGTATTGGATAGAAAGAAGCCATTTAGTCTAAATATTTGTTGGAGAAAACAATGTCTTTGTTAATCTCTGTCATTTGGAAGTGAAATGTTGATTCTTCCCTGAGATTCTGATCTGTTGACGCGTTATTGATGGTGATATTTGGACTCAGAAAGAAGTGAGATGAGGCAAAAAGAGAAGGCTATTTGGACGTCAGGCAAATGTATTCTAATTCTGTAATGACACTGGAAAATACCTACAGAAGTACTGTTACTGCCTCAGTAAAGGAAGTTTCGGTGAGGATAGCCAGGCCCACATTGAATGGGGTAGAAATATTAAGCATTTTTTACCTTGCCTCTAACTTTACTTCTCCACAATAGAAGTGCGTGCTCAGGTGTGTTCAACTCTGTGACCCCATGGACTGTAGCCTGCCAGGTTCCTCTGTTCATGGAATTTTCAGACAAGAATACTGGAGCGAGTTGCCATTCACTTCTTCAGGGAACCTTCCCAGCACAGGGTTCAAATGTGAATCTCTTTTGTCTCCTGCTCTGGAAGGTGCCCTTTGGCCCAGAGGTTAAAGTGTCTGCCCGCAATGCGGGAGACCTGGGTTCGATCCCTGAGTCAGGAAGATCCCCTGGAGAATGAACTGGCAATCCACTCCAGTACTCTTGTCTGGAGAATTCCATGTACAGAGGAGCCTGGTGGGCTACAGTCCATAGGGTCACTAAGAGTCGGACACGGCTGAGCGACTTACCTTCACTGGCAGATGGATTCTTTACCACTAGCGCCACCTGTGGCAGGAGGTGTCCATACAGATTTAGTCCCTTTATTATTTCTTACCAGTAGTCTCAGGAAAACAGAAGTTAATGAGAAGAGGAAATGCAGGCGTTACATGTACTCACAGATTTGTTTTCTGAATTGTTGGAAAATATTAAGAGACTGTGACATCATTGTGTCTTCTGGTGATGAAATCTCTTACTCTAAACCCAGTTCAGACTAATATTTAATGAATGAAGACAAGATGGTCAGGATGTGGGTTTCAAAGGTAATATAATTNCAGCCCATGAGGCTCCCCCGTCCCTGGGATTCTCCAGGCAGGAACACTGGAGGGGGTTGCCATTTCCGTCTCCAGTGCATGAAAGTGAAAAGTGAAAGTGAAGTCGCTCAGTCGTGTCCAACTCTTAGTAACCCCATGGACTGTGGCCCACCAGGCTCCTTCGTCCATGGGATTTTCCAGGCAAGAGTGCTGGAGTGGGGTCTGGGGATGCTTAAATCTCTTCTATGAAATGGCCTTTCCCAGCCAGTCCTCTGCATCCCCCAGATGCAGAGGGTCCTGCACCCACAAAACGGTGGGCTAGTGGGCTGACTACTCATCCTTAGACAGTGCAATTCCATGGAAGAAGGAAAGAGGGAAATAGAAAATGAAGCAGAGGAGTGAAGAGGGCGAGTGCCAGGAAGGGCTTTGTGTAGCTGGTCACATTTGCTATCAAGAGCAACCTACTACTTTACTCCTCAGGGGCATTTTCTGAGACGCTACATGAACAACTGTAGTTTAGAAAAGAGTTTATCTGACGAGCCCCATTTCTCACTGGTCAGAGATTTACCCCACAGGGTATTAACTCTTCACAGAGTATTAATTCCACACACACCTCCAGGGTGTACACACTTAATTGTTTTTTTGTTTTGGAGTATAATTACTTCACGATGTTACATTAGTTTCTGCTGATACAATGAAGTGAATCAGCTATATGTATACATATATCCCAGAGAAGGCAATGGCCTTCTCCAGTACTCTTGCCTGGAAAATCCCATGGACGGAGGAGCCTGGTAGGCTGCAGTCCATGGGGTCGCTAAGAGTCAGGCACAACTGAGCAACTTCATTTTCACTTTTCACTTTCATGCGTTGGAGAAGGAAATGGCAACCCACTCCAGTGTTCTTTCCTGGAGAATCCCAGGGATGGTGGAGCCTGATGGGCTGCCGTCCATGGGGTTGCACAGAGTTGGACACGAAGTGACTTAGCAGCAGCATACATATATCTTCTCCCTCCTCCTTGCCCCCATCCCACCCATCAAAATACTCCCTGCATTGTACAGCAGCCTCCCATTAGCTGTCTATTTTACACATGGTCGTGTATATGTCAATCTAATCTCACAGTTTGTCCCCCCCACCCCTACCCCCCAACCCATGTCTACATGTCCATTCTCTACATCTCCATCTTTATTCCTGTCATGTAGATAGTTTCATCTGTACTATTTTTCTAGATTCCACATATATATATTACATACAGTATTTGTTTTTCTCTTTCTGACTGATTTCACTCTGTATGACAGATTCTGGGTCCATCCAAGTCTCTACAATTGACCCAGTTTCACTCCTTTTAGTGGCTGAGTAATATTCCTTTGTATATCTGTACCACATCTTTATCCATTCCTCTGTTGATGGACATTTTGGTTGCTTCCATGTCCTGGCCATTGTACTCACCTGATCTTTAAAAGAGTCCCTGGCTTCTCAGGCTTCGGCAGCAATGGCGAAGATGGAGAGGAGGGAAGAGGCGTGGGCTGTGGACATAAGGCGATGCTTTTGGGCCTGTGGCAGGGATGCTTAAGCAAAGCAAGCGGCCGTGAGGCCTGGAGGTAGGTGCTGCCCGGAGAAGCAGAGGTAGCAATGAATCCTGATTCAGGGGGTGACTTGTGCTGGGCAGTCTAGCCCTTGAATATCTGGCCCTCAACATGAGTCAAGATAAAACTCAGTTAACCCTCTGTATCCAGAGAGACCCATAATAAGAGAGGCTCTCTTTGGTCTCACTACAGGCAGCAGGACACACAGCAGCTGGTCGTCAATCTTCTACTAAGGAGATGAGAACTCAATCTTTTTTAGTACGCATTTAAGATAGACGATGGGAAATAGCTGAAAACATAAGCTGGTATAACTTTAAGGAAGAGTGTTAACTCAGGTAAGAACAAGTTCAGAAATTGGTGGATTCAGCAGCTGAATCATGTTCAAGCCCTCTGTTTTCAAATAGGTTACCATCTGCACAGATTCCTTCCTTCCTTCCTTCAATTTTTTTTTTGAGAAATAGTCATATGTTCCAACATCACAAAATTTTCCCATTTCTCTTTGTACAGCAGCCTCATCACTCCCAGAAACAAAATTCAATTGTTTTGTCAGCTGTGTCACAACTTCATAAGAAAAGTTGCCAGTTTCTCAGCTAGAAAAATGAATTGGGTTCTCATTTCTTTCTTTCTTATATTTTCCACTCAAGTAAATTCACATTCCTGAGTTCCTTTATTTGCCATACCTCCTCTTCCTATAGTGTATTTTGTACATGTAAGATTCTTTGTTTGCAAACAGTGGTAAAAATGTGGCTAACTTATGCAAAAATTGAATTTATTAAAATTTTATCTATGCTGGTAGAATCTACATCAGAGGTAGCAATGAATCCTGATTCAGGGGGTGACTTGTGCTGGGCAGTCTAGCCCTTGAATATCTGGCCCTCAACATGAGTCAAGATAAAACTCAGTTAACCCTCTGTATCCAGAGAGACCCATAATAAGAGAGGCTCTCTTTGGTCTCACTACAGGCAGCAGGACACACAGCAGCTGGTCGTCAATCTTCTACTAAGGAGATGAGAACTCAATCTTTTTTAGTACGCATTTAAGATAGACGATGGGAAATCGCTGAAAACATAAGCTGGTATAACTTTAAGGAAGAGTGTTAACTCAGGTAAGAACAAGTTCAGAAATTGGTGGATTCAGCAGCTGAATCATGTTCAAGCCCTCTGCTTTCAAATAGGTTACCATCTGCACAGATTCCTTCCTTCCTTCCTTCAATTTTTTTTTTGAGAAATAGTCATATGTTCCAACATCACAAAATTTTCCCATTTCTCTTTGTACAGCAGCCTCATCACTCCCAGAAACAAAATTCAATTGTTTTGTCAGCTGTGTCACAACTTCATAAGAAAAGTTGCCAGTTTCTCAGCTAGAAAAATGAGTTGGGTTCTCATTTCTTTCTTTCTTATATTTTCCACTCAAGTAAATTCACATTCCTGAGTTCCTTTATTTGCCATACCTCCTCTTCCTATAGTGTATTTTGTACATGTAAGATTCTTTGTTTGCAAACAGTGGTAAAAATGTGGCTAACTTATGCAAAAATTGAATTTATTAAAATTTTATCTATGCTGGTAGAATCTACAGGAATCAACTCGGGAAAAAAAACATGACAGGTAAATCACAGCCAAAATTCTGCCATGGAATGGTCTATCTAGGATATTACTGCTGGTAGCTTTGTCATCTTATTAAACCTGTCCACAGCCAGCTGGATCCACTGTGCCTGCCAAGCCCCTCCCCATGTCTAACTGCTTCACCTTGCCACTGGGGAATGATTTCTCATCATTATGCTTTGTTGAAAATCATGAAAGGTTACTAGTACATGTATTTCAGGAATGGAGACATTTATAATTGAATTGATTTTTTTTCAGTCCCTGTTTGTCTCTAAAGACCTGATTTTTCAAACAATGAATCTTAAACATTATCCATTGGCAAACTTAATTATTATGTGAGCTGTTTTCCCATTGGGGTTTCACTATAAAAGACTGATGTTGTCTCCCCATTGATTTTACTTCAGTTTTAATAAAATATAATCAGATAATTTGAATTTTCTGCCAGAGTATTTGGCATGTTTTCTGGCAGCTAAATGAATACATTTATTGAGTGTTCATAGCTTGAAATTTTCTGGTGATAGTGTTTATTGGTTTGCTCTTTTGTAATTAAATCAAATAAGCTAACATTCCTAGGTACCCAAGCAGAGGGAACATGACTTAAACGTTCATTAGACTGGGTTTGTTATTTTGTGAAATTGTGCTGATGGACACCCTGAACCATGCAAGATGAGATATGAAGTGTAATAAACCCCACATAATAGCCACAGAGCAAAGTCTACTTTTATCTAAGTTGTCCAGAGTTTTCAGCACCAGCTGAGGAGGAAAAGGCCTGGGTAATGCTGGCTTATATTACCTTTCCAAGTGTGATTACAGCTAGGAAAAAAAAAAAAAAAGGATTTTTTTTCAACCAGAGGGGCTTTTCTCCAAGGAACCTCAAGACTGTGACTACATTTTGCAGATGTTTTCAATGTATTTAGTTAAAGAAAACAGTAGAAGTCAATAAAAAAAACTTAATTTTAGAAATGGGATCTATAAGGCATACATGAATAAAATGTTGAACTGACTCTTTAATCCTTAAGATAGCATTTAAGATGCTATGTTGAACTAGGCAAAATGTTTCATAAATACCTACATTTACTTCATAAATATCTACAAGGGCTTTCAAAAGGAAGAAACCAGAACACAGAGGGCTATGAAGAATTCTTTCTATTTATAAAGTTAATTAACAACATCAATGACTAGATTGTTTTGTTTTTCATACTGTACAAGGAAACAGTTCCATTCAGGCCCTTTGCTGTAACCACAGACTGGCATAAGATGGGCTGTTCATGGATTTGATTCGGCTAAAATTACATATGGGAAATTCTAGCTACATAAACCTAGAAACAGAGTGTCTTTTTTTTTTTCCTAGCCAACACAAAAGATCAGTGTTTAAAAGAGTAGTGTATTGACATCAGATGTCAGTTATATAGGAAATATTTATAAGTGGCTTCACTGCATGATCAGTGACCTTGTTTTAGGGCAAACTGGCAGGAGGCTGTCCTCTTTCTACCTGGATGACAGCACTGGATGAGCAAAATGGGGCCAACTGGGAGAGCATCCATCACTCTTTACGAGCACGGCCTTCTGGAAAGGCTGTTTAGCCCCTGGAGATACTTCAAAAGAACACTTGGAAGCCTGTGGAATGCAGGTTTCCTCCATGAACTTTAAAAGGCTTTGGGAACTACCTGATTTCTCAGGCCAGAATGGATTCTGTACTTGGCAGAAATGAAACGCGCTGAATCAGATCCATTACAGACTCAACCAGAGTCTGTGGCTCTTGACCTTGTAAAGATCGGGCACTCCCTTTCAAATTCCTGACACTGTAATCCTAGTTGAGAGGTACAGATTGGGGCTGACCTGTGATTTTCAGGTTTCCTTTTGATCTTCCAGCCCTCCTCATTTGCTGCCTGGCCACATGTGCGTTCCTATGCATAACTGTCCCTGCACTCTCCCTAGAGAGCTGCCCACCTGCTCTCTGCTAGCCGCCCCTTTGAAGTGATGAGCTTCATTTCACAGGGCACCCTATCCCTTCCCTGCCCCTCCCCAACCCCTCTCTGTTCCTTTAAACACACACACACACCCCAAACTGGGCTCCTAGTTCAAACTGGAGGTGCTGATGTGGTCTCTTTACATCTTGACTTCCCAGGGAAATGTATGCCATGATCTTCAATGATTTTATAACCAATAAGACTGATACCATTTTGCAACATTACTCAGTGTCATTATTAAATTGGGCCTCTTTCTATGGGTAACTAACAATTTCCATATTATAATCCAGCACAGAAATATCTTGGCACTCTCCTTTAAGTTTTATGCAGTAAGAACACAGCTGTGAAGTTCATATGGACTGACTCATAATTTTCAAGTTATTTTAATCATTTATCAAACCATTTAATCATTTATCAAATGGCAAGCAGTGCAGCTATTCTTCTGAGTCTTTTTAGCACAATGATTAACAACAGTTATTTGATCTATGTATTATTCATTAGCAATTATTTAGAGGCAAAACAAACAAAATCTTGATTTTTCTACTTCTTAGAGGCAACTGGAAAGTAAGATCAGCTTCTTCTTTTTTTTTTTTTCTTTTTGAACTGTGCCTTTTCTTTTGAACTGTGGTTTGTGGGATCTTAGTTCATCAGCCAGGGACTAAACCCAGGCCCTCAGCTGTGAAAGCAACAAGTCCTAACCACTAGTCGGCCAGGGAATTCCCAAGATCAACTTCTTTACAAAGAAACATCTTAATTTAATCAGTATCACTACAGAATGCAGAGCCTAGAATAATGCTGATGAACTTCTCATCTTGGAGCTTTCAATATTAAGTTTTAAAGGATGTGCTGATCCAGGGGATAACGGGATGGAGTTCTGCTTCGTTTTGTTAGCTTAGGATGGGTTTCTTCAGTTCTAGGAGCCTTGAGTTCCTCATCTATAAAGTGAGGGTAATAATTATTCCCTCACAGGGTTCAATGAGAATATGCATGTGTGTGCTCAGCCATGTCCGACTCTTTGCGATCCCATGGACTGTAGCCCACCAGGCTCCTCTGTCCATAGGATTCTCCAGGCCAGAACACTGGAGTGGGTTATCATGCTCTCCTCCAGGGGATCTTCCTGACCCCAGGATCGAACCCATGTCTCTTGTGTCTCCTGCACTGCAGGTGGGTTCTTTACCACTGCACCACCTGGGAACTGTGCTGTAAAAGTACTGCCACCTGCCTCGCAACAGGCTGCCCGACGCTGTGTATGTGGGAGAACTGATCAAACCCACTTCCTTCTCCAGGGGGACTAAGTGAGAGTCTACCACTCAGGTCTTTTTCTCGAGTTCCTTCAGGTGAGACACATACTCTTGGTCTCCTCTGTCTTCTTCCAAATTGACTTCTTACTCATTACCAACCCCTAGTGGCTGCAGTCCATGGGGTCGCTAGGAGTCGGACATGACTGAGTGACTTCACGTTTCACTTTCGTGCATTGGAGAAGGAAATGGCAACCCACTCCAGTGTTCTTGCCTGGAGAATCCCAGGGAGGGGGGAGCCTGGTGAGCAGCAGCAGCAGCAGCAGCAGCAGTGGCCTCATCTAGCAATTATGGTTCCTGAGGGGCCGATTTTTAAAAGCTAGCGTTTGCTACCTTCCCAGGGCAAGTTTATGGGCTTCCCAGGTGGTGCTATGATAAAGGAGCCACTTGCCAGTGCAGGAGACCTAAGAGCTGTGGGTTTGATCTCTGGGTAGGGAAGATGCCTTGGAGGAGGGCCTCGAAACCCCCTCCAGCATTCTTGCCTGGAGAATCCTATGGACAGAGGAGCCAGGTGGGCTACAGTTCACAGGGCTGCAAAAAGTCAGATACCACTGAAGCGACTTAGCATGCAGCATGCAGGGCAAATTTACAGTATTTTTTCCCGCAGGCTTTTAAAATCAAAGTCATACACACTCATGTTTGGAGGCCCCTCAGTTTGACAATGAAAAAGTTTTAAGAGGTGGTTGATGAATTGTTTTAACTGGTAATGTACTGACATTGAAAACTTCATAAACTTCTTTAACTCGGTGTAATTACTTGGTCAAATTTTGTCCATTATAGGACTTTTGTCCTATAATGGCAATAGGTTAAAAAAAAAATNTAGGTTTCTCAAGAGGCAGGTCACGTGGTCTGGTATTCCCATCTCTTTCAGAATTTTCCACAGTTTATTTATCTCAGCTCTTATATAGTCATTATTCACAAAACGTGCGGGTGAGAGAGCCTCAAAACACTATCTTGGCTAATTTGCTCTCTCCCCACACAGAAACATAGGAAAGTAAGTAAACCAACCCAGGAGATGGATTGGGGAAACTTTGGAAGCTTCTTTGATGAGGGAATGATGACTTGGCAGGTACTTCTTTTCTTTTTCTTTTCCATGTTAATATATGCAAGTCACATTCTGTCAATCAGCAAACCCCCACACCTGTTTATTTTTCTCCTTTCTCTTCATTCCCTCCTTTTCCCTTCCTTTTTGTCTGGTCTATTTTCCAACTATCTACCCTCTACCTCCTTCAATCAAACTTTTGAGAGAGTGTCAGTAAGAATCTATGGAATTAAAATATCTTGGTCTTAAACTTTTGTGTAACATTCTTTGACCAATTAGGTAATAATTCAACAATGCTGAGCCTTCAAGAGCTCACCACACACAGGAAAAGAGGTGCACCTAGGGAAGCAAATTTGAAAACTGTTGTTTGAGTGGGAATCACGATGGTGTTATCACTCTCTTAGAGCCAGATATCCTGGAATGTGAAGTCAAGTGGGCCTTAGAAAGCATCACTAAGAACAAAGCTAGTAGAGGTGATGGAATTCCAGTTGAACTATTTCAAATCCTGAAAGATGCTGTGAAAGTGCTGCACTCAATATGCCAGCAAATTTGGAAAATTCAGCAGTGGACACAGGACTGGAAAAGGTCAGTTTTCATTCCAATCCCAAAGAAAGACAATGTCAAAGAAAGCTCAAACTACCACACAGTTGCACTCATCTCACACACTAGTAAAGTAATACTCAAAATTCTCCAAGCCAGGCTTCAGCAACACATGAACCGTGAACTTCCAGATGTTCAAGCTGGTTTTAGAAAAGGCAGAGGAACCAGATCAAATTGCCAACATCCGCCAAATCACTGAAAAAGGAAGAGAGTTCCGGAAAAACATCTATTTCTGCTTTATTGACTATGCCAAAGCTTTTGGCTGTGTGGATCTATGCCAAAGCTTTTGGCTGTGTGGATCACAACAAACTGTGGACAATTCTGAAAGAGATGGGAATACCAGACCACATGACCTGCCTCTTGAGAAACCTATATGCAGGTCAGGAAGCAACAGTTAGAACTGGACATGGAACAACAAACTGGTTCCAAATAAGAAAAGGAGTACGTCAAGGCTGTAAATTGTCACTCTGCTTAATTAAATTATATACAGAGTACATCATGAGAAACGCTGTACTGGAGAAAGCACAAGCTGGAATCAAGATTGCTGGGAGAAATAGCAATAACCTCAGATATGCAGATGACATCACCCTTATGGCAGAAAGTGAAGAGGAACTAAAAAGCCACTTGATGAAAGTGAAAGAGGAGAATGAAAAAGTTGGCTTAAAGTTCAACGTTTAGAAAACTAAGATCATGGCAACTGGTCCCATCAGTTCATGGGAAATAGATGGGGAAACAGTGGAAACAGTGTCAGACTTTATTTTTCCTGGGTTCCAAAATCACTGCAGATGGTGATTGCAGCCATGAAATTAAAAAACGGTTTCTGCTTGGAAGGAAAGTTATGACCAACTTAGATAGCATATTCAAAAGCAGAGACATTACTTTGCTGACTGAGGTCCATCTAGTCAAGGCTATGGTTTTTCCAGTGATCATGTATGGATGTAAGAGTTGGACTTTGAAGAAAGCTTAGCACTGAAGAATTGATGCTTTTGAACTGTGGTGTTGGAGATGATTCTTTAGAGTCCCTTGGACTGCAAAGAGATCCAACCAGTCCACCCTAAAGAAGATCAGTCCTGGGTGTTCTTTGGAAGGACTGATGCTGAAGCTGAAACTCCAATACTTTGGCAATCTGATGTGAAGATTTGACTCACTGGAAAAGACCCTGATGCTGGGAGGGATTGGGGGCTGGAGGAGAGGAGAGCGACAGAGGATGAGATGATTGGATGGAATCACCGACTCAATGGACATGAGTTTGAGTAAACTTCGAGAGTTGGTGATGGACAGGGAGGCCTGGTGTGCTGCGATTCATAGGATCACAAAGAGTCAAACATGACTGAGCAACTGAATTGAACTGAATGGAGTGAAACTTTATTATGGATCCTTTGGTTTGGGGTGAGGACCACAGGTGCATGCTTTAATGGTGTGGATTCCGCCTCAAGTCAGAAAATTCTAGAAGTATAGTCATCATCTATGTATTTTTTTGGCTTCAATAAAATATTCTAAACTTTGAAGAAACTTTGAAAATTCCTTAGGAGTTGTAATTTTTCTTTTTAAATTTTGATTATTTATTTATTTTTGGCTGTGCTGAGCCTTCATTGCTGTGGAAGCTTTTCTTTATTTGCAGAGAGTGAGTGCAATATTCTAGTTGTGGTTGGAGGGTTTCTCATTGTGGTGGCTTTATGTTGCACAGCAGAGACTCTAGGGTGATCAGGCTTCAGTAGTTGTGGCCCCAGAGCTCTAGAGTCCAGCTCAATAGTTGTGGTGTTTGGGCTTAGTTGCTCCACGGTGTGTGGGACCTTCCCAGATCAGGGATCAAACCCATGTCTCTTACTTTAGCAGGCAGATTCTTTACCACTGAGCCCACCAGGGAAGCCCTACAATTGTTTTTAATAGTGAACCTCACATTGCATGAAGTATGTGGTAAGGAAATAAATCATATAAAATGATAAAATTGCTTTAATTGTATATTTTGGATGTTTGATGAACTCTTGTTTTCATAACACTGTGTTAAAACTCTACCTAAGATGAATGAACCTAGAACCTATTATACAGAATGAAGTGAGTCAGAAAGAGAAAGATAAATATCATATTCTAATGCATATATATGGAATCTAAAAAAAAATGGTACTGAAGAATTTATTTACAGGGCAATAATGGAGAAACACACATAAAGCATACACTTATGGACATGGGGAGAGGTGATGAGAGAGTGAGATGTATGGAAAGACTAACATGGAAACTTACACAACCATATGTGAAATAGATAGCCAAAGGGAATTTGCTGCATGGCTCAGGAAACTCAAACAGGGGCTCTGTATCACCCTAGAGGGGTGGGATGGGGAGGGAGATAGGAGGGAGATTCAAAAGGGAGGGGATATATGTGTACCTATCTATGGCTGATTCATGCTGAGGTTTGACAGAAAACAACAAAATTCTGTAAAGTAATTATCTTTTGGTAAAAAAAAAAAAATTAATAAAAAAGTATCATCTGGGAACAAAAATGATATCAGAAAGTTAAAAAAAAATTATACCTGAGAGAGACTAAGATGATAAAAAAGAGACTTTGACTTCAAAAGTGAATAATCTTCTGCTGGAGATAAGACTGTCATGGAGCAATGAGAAAGAGACTTTGTCACTAAGGAGATAATAGATTTTTAAACAAATACAAAGAAAAATGCTGATCAAAAGCACAGAAGTAGGAAATTTTCAGCATATTCAGGAAACCAGTGTTCCTGACAGAAGACCTCCAGAAGCTCTAGTGGCTTTCACAGCAGAATGAACCTAACGACATGAACAAGGCTTTTTAAAATTTCTGGCTTTAAAAAATCCCTTTTTAAAATTCTAAATATTTTATCATTCACAGGCAAGATCTCATACCATTCTCCTCAGTAGATGATGTGATACATCATTTCAATTTGCTTACTTTACACAACCCTCAGGAGTTTGTTAACTGAATTGTGCCAAGAAGAAAGCATGATGACACCAGGGCAGTGAATCTGTGTAAACATCATCTTTAACCTTAAGAAACTAGCTGGCCCCAGGAGCCTGTAGGCTCTGCTCTGGGCTGTGAAGGAGTGGATTCCACCTTACTGCATTCATGAGACATATTCATCTGTGGCTGAAGCTATGTATGAGAAATCATCATTGCAAAATATTTCACATGAAACTTCACACTGGGCAGAGAAATTATTAAGTGTTTAGCATAGGTTTTCGGGGAAGGCAATGGCACCCCACCCCAGTACTCTTGCCTGGAAAATCCAATGGACGGAGTAGCCTGGTGGGCTGCCGTCCATGGGGTCGCTAACAGTCGGACAGACTGAGCGACTTCACTTTCACTTTTCTCTTTCATGCATTGGAGAAGGAAATGGGAACCCACTCCAGTATTCTTGCCTGGAGAATCCCAGGGATGGGGGAGCCTGGTGGGCTGTCGTCTATGGGGTCACACAGAGTCGGACACGACTGAAGTGACTTAGCAGCAGCAGCAGCAGCATAGGTTTTTACTTATATGTGTAATTTTTAAAATTAAAGTGGACCTTTTCTTACTGCACATGTAATTTTTGGATGTGCAATCGAGGCATACCGTGTTGTGTTGTAAAGTGTGAAGCACTGTTGTAGAGTTTAAAGCAAGGCTGGAAAGAATAGAATAGGGTGCAATCCTTGTAATATTTTAATTCAAAAAATAGTATAAGAATCACAGTGCCATAGGCAGAATGTAGATTGTAAATTGAGATCATTTACATTTGCTGGTTTTGCTTCTTGTAATATAGCCCTTATGTTAAGCTGAGGTCCTTATAACAATCTTAATTTTGTATATCCCCTGTAAGGCAGTAGGCCAAGTTAATTAAACTGAAGAAATAAATATTTTACTGGATATTTTTGCCAGGTTAAAATTGGCAATTGAATGGAAGCAAAAATACAAGAAAAGGAAATCAGAGTCTTCCAGTGTATGTATTTTGAAGAGAAAAAAAATATGAATAATCCCTTTAAATTAAAAGCTATCTTTGGGATAAACAATATATTTGTAAATTTATTTCTATTCATAATAAACTAGAGATTTCTGATCTTTAAGAAAAAGTCATATAAAGGTATAGTAGGTAGGAGATAAACATTCAAGTGAGATAAGAGAGAGTCTTGAAGATCAGACTTGGAGGAGTTTGAATGATGGAGTTACAGGAGGTGAATTGATGTCAGTGAGTCTGCAATAATCTCTTTCTACTGTGCCTTTATGAACTACAGATGCTGCAAAATTAAATTACGTTATGCTACCACATAACTAGGATTCATTTTGAAAATTAGGTTCTATCAATTTGATGGACTTGTGTGAAATTTGGAACTATGGATTTTTCTGTGATAATGTCCAACTCTCTGGCTTCATGCATGCCAAGAAGATGACAGTACAGTGGTGTGTTCCATGGGGGTCCAGTTTTCCACTACTCACCTAGGCAGACTCCCCTGGGAAGCCAGTGTGACAGTGTCCTTTTGGAGGTCATTTCTCAAGGCACTGATTCTGACCTGTGAAACCATTTTGTTCCTTGTATTAAATTAACATAACATAGAAAGGTTTCTGCATCTTGTAACAGAAGCATGGAATTTTCTAGACACTGAGGAGATTCTGAATATTTGAACTTTTGAATGAATTACATAATATCATATACTACACTAACATTCACTTTATCAGCCAATTAAGACTAAATTGCTTTTCACACTGGACAGTGTAGGCAGGCACCCAAGAGCGTTGAGTAGGATTAGGAAATACTACTGTGGCAGTAAAAACAGATGGAGTCCCCAAGGCAACTTGCACCTTAGGAGGAGAGTGCTGAACCCAGGCTTGATGTCTAAGGGTTGCCGTCTCCAATGCAGTAGACTATAATGGAAGGGAGAAACAGTGCACATGTCTTCAATCACAGGAACAGACCAGTTGGAAGGATCTTGATCCTTTCATCCTTGCCTAGACAACTGTAAGTCATTTTTCTCTGCAAATGGAGAAAGAAAGAAAATACAGAGCAAATCTGTGCTTGTAAACCATTTTGGATTTTAGCTGCCTTGTCTGGCTAAGAAATCAGAACAGTGAAGGGAAGAAGCAATTATTAATATGATGGAATTACTTTTCAACTGCTTAAACAACATTATGTCTCAAAGAATTGATTGTGGATTATAAATTTTAAGTATTGCAAGTTCTTAAAGAGAAAATGCTAATACAGAAATAAATTAGTGGTTTCCAATTGATCAGTTTTTCTAACTCACACCCTAGGATCAGGGTGAAAAAAAAAAAGTTGAATACATTCTGTGGCAACCATATCAAAGCAACATTAGACTGTTGATGTCAACATATCCACAAGCAGAGAAATGAAAGAAGCCAGCCATCATCGTGAGAGTATTTGTTCAGATTTCCCCACCCAGTGTTTCTTTGTCAGCAAGAACGGCAGTGGACATGGAGCTTCCAGGCACTGGCTGGAACGTATCCTCCCTCACCTGATGTGACTGCAGCAGAAAATGCCTCATCAGAGCCTAGTATCTGTGGGGTAGGAGCCACCTCTTCCCATTCTCCCTCCTGTGTAGGGTTCATAAGATCTAGTTACATTCAACTAGTGTGTTAATTCTCACCTGTGGAAAAGAAATAACTCCCCATTTATATATTTAAAGGCTTTCCTGGGGTGTGGAATCTTGTGGGTTCAAAGTGGGCATGGAGCCCAGGAGACTAAGACTTATTAGGTTTCTGTGCTCCTATTAAAAAGTTGTATTCTCTAGCCCAGAAAATGGAAACCTTCAAACTTCAGGATACATACTTTATCAGTTCAGTTCAGTCACTCAGTCGGGTCCGACTCTTTGTGACCCCATGAATTGCAGCACGCCAGGCCTCCCTGTTCATCACCATCTCTCAGAGTTCACTCAGACTAATGTCCATCGAGTCCATGATGCCATCCAGCCATCTCATCCTCAGTCGTCCCCTTTTCCTCCTGCCCCCAATCTCTCCCAGCATCAGAGTTTTTTCCAATGAGTCAACTCTTCGCATGAGGTGGCCAAAGTACTGGAGTTTCAGCTTTAGCATCATTCCTTCCAAAGAAATCCCAGGGCTCATCTCCTTTAGAATGGTCTGGTTGGATCTCCTTGCAGTCCAAGGGACTCTCAAGGGTCTTCTCCAACACCACAGTTCAAAAGCATCAATTCTTCCATGCTCAGCATTCTTCACAGTCCAACTCTCACATCCATGCATGACCACAGGAAAATCCATAGCCTTGACTAGACAGACCTTAGTTGGCAAAGTAATGTCTCNTTATACACATCTAGATGTGTATAAGAGACAGGTTACTAATAATGAGAAAGAAGAGTGAACCAATGGAGTCTTCTGTAAAGCCTCCATTTTACATCCTGAAATTTGTGCCTGGCTTAAATGCAGGAGGATGTCTTTGCTAATACTACTAGCTCATGAAAAGTTGCTCTATCACATATTCAGTTGTCTTTGAGATATTTTGCTGATGATAGAGAAATAATCAAGTTCCAGTCCCAAAGAAGAAAATTCATTCCATTTTTAAAATAAGATGCCTTGGAAAAAACACAAGAGGAAATTTCTCTAAATTAGTATGTGGCTAGAGGAATGACCATTTTTCAGAGATATCACCTGGTGTAAAAGACCATCCCATGTAGGAAGAACTGTGAAAAAAGGTGGAGAAGAGGCGTGACAGTGGTCTGAGGTTTTAGGCAGCTAGAAACAGACAAGCTAACATCTGGTCAAGACTGAGATGGAAAACACACAATTCCCTCTAATAACAGCAGCAACTATTATTATAGCCAATATTCTGTTAAAATCTTTATCTGAATGACTTTGAGGATTCCCAGAAGCACTTCATGAGGTAAATACTATTATTTCCAGTTTTGAATGACAAAGCTGAGGCTCAGAGGGGTTCAGTGCTCAAAGTCACACACACACACACAGTAAGTTGTGAAGCAACTCTCATCTGGTGAAACCTCCCATCCCTCTCCCCTGCCCTGTGGCACCCACGAAGAGCTTAGCAGAAACAGTAATAGCACAAAATGTCTCAGGCAGCATTCTTGACTTCCTCCTTGCATACGCTGAGATCCCACTAAAAGATTAAATTGAGGAGGCAATCACAAAACAGCCATATGTATGAAAGGGTCTCATATCCTCAAAACTGGGTTCACATGCGTCCCTGTTCTTACCTGTTCAAGGAATCCAAAGAACACACAGACTCTATAGTCATTTAATCTATAGGCACATTTCATTTACTTCACATTTTCCCTGAAGCCAGCAGTCCATGGCACTGTGCTCCCAAGACCATCTACACCCTTAGCTAAGAGACTGATGGCTGCCCACTGCCCTCCTCTGTAGCTTACGTGGAATGTGAATGAAGAGTGAGTCTTCTTACTGGACAGGGTGACTCTGCTACTGAGGCCAACAGAGGGCCAGAGCCTCTGAAATGGCAGAAGCTTCAGCTATCAACTCCTAATGACATTTCTAAAATTTTAAATTGGAGGATAATTGCTTTACAACATTGTGTTGGTTTCTGCTATACATCAACATGAATCAGCCACAGGTTTACATATGTCTGCCTCCTCTTGAACCTCCCTCTCACCTCCAACCCCATCCCACCCCTCTAGGTTGCCCAGTGACAGACATTTAACTGCTTGAGGAGCTCTAGGGACAAATATCTCCCTAGGAGTCACAATTAACATTTCCACTCCAGAGGCTCTGAAAAGTCTAGCAGTTAAAAATTGGTTCCAAATTGGTGGTAGCCACAAACATTTGAGGGGGGTGCTGAAACAGAGCTTCATTCCTTCCTTCTTACCACCTCCAGTGTCACTGCCTAGGTCAGGTCAAC
>SJYX01015904.1:290098-312246 GCA_006410675.1 Oreotragus oreotragus
ATCCCATAGACAGCAGCCCACCAGGCTCCTCTGTCCATGGGATTCTCCAGGCAAGAATACTGGAGTGGGTTGCCATTTCCTTCTCCAAAATTAGGAATAGAAGTTATAAAACTTTCTGAACTCAGTAAAGGTCATTTCTGAAAACACTTAACTAATATCATACCCCTGCAGGACTGAAGGCAGGAGGAGAAGGGGATGACAGAGGATGAGATAGTTGGATGGCATCACCAACTCAATGGACATGAGTGTGAGCAAGCTCTGGAAGATGGTGAAGGACAGGGAAGCCTTATGCTGCAGCCGATGGGGTCACAAAGAGTAGGAGATGACTGAGCTACTGAACAACAACAAATATCATACTCACTGGTGAAAGACTAAAAGCTTCTCCCCTAAGATCAGAAATAAGACAGATATCTGCTTCGCCATTTTATTTGACATGGCAATGGATGAGATAGTTGGATGGCATCACCAACTCAATGGACATGAGTGTGAGCAAGCTCTGGAAGATGGTGAAGGACAGGGAAGCCTTATGCTGCAGCCGATGGGGTCACAAAGAGTAGGAGATGACTGAGCTACTGAACAACAACAAATATCATACTCACTGGTGAAAGACTAAAAGCTTCTCCCCTAAGATCAGAAATAAGACAGATATCTGCTTCGCCATTTTATTTGACATGGCAATGAAAATTATAGCTAGAACAATTAGGTAAGAAAAAAAATAAAAACTATTCAATTTGGAATGTAAATTGGAAGTAAAATTATCTCCATCTGTGGGTGATTTGATCTTAAAAAACCCTAAGGAATTCAGGGAAAAAATCTGTTATAGCTAATAAATAAATTCAGCAAAATTGCAGTATAAAAAATCAATACACAAAAATCAGATTTTCCCCCTCTACATTAGCAATAAGCAATCCAAAAAGGAAATGCAGAAAATAATTCTATTGATAGCATAAAAAGGATAAAACATTTAGAAATAGGTTTAACCAAGGAGATGTAAGACTACACACTTAAAACTAAATATTGCTGAAAGAAATTAAAGACCAAAAATCAATGGGAAGATAGTCAATGTTTGATAGTCAATACTGTTAAGATGATACAACTACCAAATGTGGTATATATAACCCAAATTCACATACAAATTCAGTGCAATTGCTATGAAAACTCTACTGGTGGCATTTTGGGGCAGAAATTTTAAAATTGATTCAAAGATTCATATGGACTGTTCAAGTTTTATGAAAATCCTACAGCTTATATCACACTCAATGGTGAAAGTTTGAAAGCTTTTCCTCTATGACTAGAAACAAGACAAGAATGCCCATTCACTACTTCTATTCAACATAGTTCTAGCTAGAGGAATTGGGAAAGAAAAAGAAAATACATCAAATCAGAAAACAAGGAGGCAAACTATCCACANACAGCTTATATCACACTCAATGGTGAAAGTTTGAAAGCTTTTCCTCTATGACTAGAAACAAGACAAGAATGCCCATTCACTACTTCTATTCAACATAGTTCTAGCTAGAGGAATTGGGAAAGAAAAAGAAAATACATCAAATCAGAAAACAAGGAGGCAAACTATCCACAGATGATATGATCTTCTACCTAAAGAAACCTAACAAAATATCTATTATAGCTAAAAAACAAATTTAGCAAAGTTGCAAGATGTAAAATCAACACACAAAAATCAACTATATTTCTATATACCAGCAGTGAACAATCCAAAAGAGAAATTAAGAAAACAATCCCTTTTATAATAGCATTTAAAAAACATACTTAGGAAAAGACCTAATCAAGGAGGTGAAAGACTAGTACTCAAAAATTATACAATACTGATGAAAGAAATTAAAGAAGACACAAACGAGTAGAAAGACATTTTACATTCATGGACTGGCAGACAGTATTATTAAAACCTCCACAGAACCCAAAGAGATCTACAGAGTCAATGCTGTCCTCATCAAAATTCCAGTGGCATTTTAAAATAAACAGAAAAAACAATCCCCATATTTATATGGAATCACAAAAGACCCAGCATAGCCAAAGCTCTCTTAAGAAAGAATAACAAAGTTGGAAGCATCACAATTCCAAAATATTATACAAAGCTATAGTACACAGTGTGATACTGGCACAGGGACAGACACGTAGACAAATGGAACAGAATAGACAGCCCAGAGCCAAACTCACACACACACAAAGACGCCAAGAATATACAATGGAGTAGACCGTCTCTTCAACAGTGGTGTTGGGGAAACTATATATCCACATAAATATATGACTTGGCAATTCCACCACTAGGTGTGTATATCCAAAGGAATTGAAAGCAGGAACTCAGCTACTTGTACACCAATGTTCACACAGGATTAATCACAGTAGCCAAGAGGTAGAAACAGCCTGAGCTTCCCTGGAGGCTCAGTAGTAGCAAACCTGCCTGCCAGTGCCCAACCGTGTTGATCCCTGGTCAGGAAGATTCCCTGGAGAAGGAATATGAGGGCTCCAACTTTCGAGGGCTGAGGCTATTCACAAAACATTGGAGGACCACTCAGCAAGGCAATCCTCGAAGGAATCACACAAATGGCAGAATGCTGGACAAGATAAAGGTCCAAACTGCCTGTCACTTTTAAGAGTCTAAGCTACATATATGAAGTGGAATATTGCTCAGCCATGAAAAGGAATGAAACTGGGTCATTTGTAGAGATGTGGATGGACCTACATACTGTCATAGAGTGAAGTAAGTCAGAAAGAGAAAAATAAACATTGTGTATTAATGCATGCATGTGGAATCTAGAAAAATGGTACAGATGATTTTATTTGCAAGACATAGACAATAAATATATGGATACCAAAGGGGACAGTGAGGGGTGGGGTGGGAGGAATTGGGATTGCCACAAAGACACTATTGGTACCATATAAATAAATAACTAATGAAGACATACTGAATAGCACAGGGAACTCTACTTAAAGCACTGTGCTGACTTGAATGGGAAGGAAGTCCAAAAGAGGAGATATATGTATGGCTGATTCATTCTGCTGGCGCTAAAACTAACACAATATTGTAAAGCAATGAAACTCCAATAAAAATTAAGTTAAAAAGAGTAAGTTCCTATAAGAATTGTATACAATTGGCACATTTCTTTCTTCCTTAAGCTGTAGCAACTCTTTGCATTCCATCCAGTATTACTAATAACAATTTCTATCCTGGTTTAGTGATAAATTCACTGAAAATACTATTTTCTATCCATCTCCTTCCCAAAGTGTCCAAAGAGCTTATCAAGGTTTCATAAAGTACATCATCTTAAAATAGTTTTAAATTCCAGAACGGATTTTAGGGGGCCAGATTTCTTAACCATATTGCAATGTAGAAAATAAAAGTTCTCCTAAACCAACTGTCTGCGCCAGAGTCTTCCCAGTGGGGGGATATGACATGATTAGGAAGGCCATGATAAAGACANATGCTAAGTTCTTTATATAGAATTACTTCCTCAAACATGCAGCAGCATCATCATGTTTATATATTATTATCCCCATGTTACAAGTGAGGAAATGAAAACAGACACATTAAGCAAACTCGTCCTCAAGCTGCACAGCTAATAATGGTAGTGTCAGTATGCCAACCCAGGTCTAAGTCTAAAACTTTGCTCTTAGCCACTATAGTATTCGCTCTTTCTTTTCATTCCTAACTTATCATGAACAGACATGAAAATATGTCTCTGAGTTACGTGCTTAAAGAAGAAAACTTGGGCATTACAGTTGTCTGTCTAATGCCAGCTATTCGAATGTGTGCAGTCACTAGACCACCTGGATATTTAGTCTGCATGAACACAAATATCTGGATATTTGGAAAATGGATGCACAAGCAAGCATTTCAGATTTTATCTGCATACCTGGCTCCACATAACTCCAAGGCAAGGCATTTTCCCTGAAAACAGAACATAAGAGATCTGAAATGGAAAACAAGGCAAAAGTTTTAGACAAGAAGTATATAGTGCTTAATTATTACCAGTGGAAAAATAAGTTTCCCTTTCAAATGATCATAACTTTTCCTAGAGGCAGTGCTGCCCTAATGTGATACTTTATGAAAAGAGTTCATTTGAACCAGATCTAATCCAATTGAGATTCAAACAAAGTGAGAAGGAAGATGCTGTGAATAAAGTGGATTTTGGACCAATCCAGATTTTTCCCGATCCACTGCCACAGAACTAGAGCTTTCTTGTGGATACTGAAAGTCTTTACACAAATGCTTCAAATCGAAAGAAAGATGCCATTCTGAATCCCTTTCTGTTTAGACTGTCTCAGTTTCAGTATTAATCTAGAATGCTCAAGATGCAGAAGTTTCCCCACCTCTGTGTTATACCCATGATCTCTCCCCAACTTACAAAGTTAGAGACAAGAGAGATGCTCACAGTAATCAATACTTCAGTCTACTTATCAGTGACTGCCCGACTCCTGATTCTTAACAGATTTTCTGCTTTCTCTTGATTTTCACTCATTGTATAAAACACACTGTATCAATAACAAAAGGCATGAGATCCTCTGACATGAGAATAGTTGTTTTCTTTCTTGCCCATTTAATTTTTTATAGAGTTGGCTCATAGTTTTCCAATCTGTGCTTCAGATATGGTGACCACCTTGGTTTCTGAACACCCCTTGGTTATTTCACTACATCAAGTGCTTGATTTAACCAAGGAGAGATGGGGGTGTGTGTGTGTNCAGGGAGGCCTGGCGTGCTGCGATTCATGGGGTTGCAAAGAGTCGGGCACGACTGAGCGACTGAACTGAGCTGAACTGAACTGAAAATATGGCACTTTTCCTGAGTTCTGTGAATTGTTCTAGCAAATTATTGAACCTGAGTGTGGTTGCGGAGACTCCCCAAGTATGTAGTCAGCCTATCTGAAGTGAGGGTAACACCAGGGAAACCCAGACTTGCAGTTGGTGCCTGACCTGAGGGCATCTTATGGGGATGCTTTCTTCAGATTTTGCAGTTTGGCAAATTCATTGCACATGGATAAACTGTAGTGCGTGCCATGGAAGAGTACTCAGTGGTTAAAGAAAGGAACATGCTACTGATGCATGGAACAGAGAGGTGAATCGCAAAAGCACTGTGCTGAGGGAGTATGGATTTTAATGCAGTAATTCAGTAACTGACCCAGACCACACGTGACCGGGGGCCCCCTGGGCTTATTGCACAAGAAATGCTGTGCTTTCACAGGAAGGCGAATTGCCATGGCCCGTGGGCAAGGAGAGCTTCAGGCGGAAGTGAAACACGGGCAGGGCCTGGAGGATAGAGACTTGGGGAAGCCAAGAGGGCACTTCCGCCCTACACAAATGGTTTCCTCCGAGAACAAGACCGGCGGGAGCACAGGCACTGAGGACTCGGAGAAGATGTGGCAGGCGAGGCTGCAGGCTAGGGGCCGACAGGAGTTTAGATTCACCTGGTAAAGTGTGGGATGACCCCTGTGCTTTCAGAGCTGGAAGGAGGTTGCCAAGTGATGAAAGTCAGGTGGAAAGAATTTGTTTGCTACTGTAGCAGATTGAAGAAGTGGCAGAGGAGGGGAGGGGAGGGAAGGTAGGGATTGATTCTGTGAGTCCCCACTGGAGGATAATTGCAACAGCTGGAGAGTATATTTGCTCTGAATACAGCAGTCAGCAACTAGAATACATTTCAATATCCAAAAAGTGCTTTTTAAATTTTTCTAGACAGAGATCCAACTGAAGAATATATTTTATATCGATACTCAATACACAGGCACAAATGAAACAAAGTTTCACCGAACAATATATCCTCTTATAATGTGCAATGCATTCTGAAATTTCATATTCCATTTTATTCTATGATTTCTTTTTTTAAAAGCACTATATTTGTTCCCTGGCTGAATACCATTCCCTTTGACTCCTTCCACCTCCTGAGAGGCAACGACTCTTCCAGGTGGGCAGAGGACATTGGCATTTCTTGGGAGCCCTGGGGATGGGCTGCAGTGTGGGTTGGCAGTGAACCTGAGTGGTTCACTCAGTGGTGGAGGGAGGTGGGTGGGTGTGAGGACTGTCTCTGCCTCTCGGGTTATGTGGCCTGAGTCCCATCTCATCACCCCTGGGCCCCATTGCCTACTCCTCAGAGGGACTGACCACTCCTGCCCTTCCTCAGAGGAGATTACATACTTTCAGGAGTGAGATCACATACTTGAAAGCATCTTGGAGCTGCCATGAGCTACTTGATTTTGCAACACTTTCCCCATCCTTCCCCACAGACATTTGGCCACCACTGCAAGTGATGTTTATCACAAAGTAATCATGTGGGTGTCACAGTGTAGGTAATTTTAAGTCTCAGCATTCACCTCAAGCCAGGTGGAAGCTACACATTTTAGATATATGGTCTGTTCAGTTCAGTTCAGTCTCTCAGTTGTGTCTGACTCTTTGCGATCCCATGGACTGCAGCATGCCAGGCTTCCCTGTCCATCACCAAATCCCAGAGTCCACCTAAACCCATGTCCATCAAATCAATGATGCCATCCAGCCATCTCATCCTCTGTCATCCCCTTCTCCTCCTGCCCTCAATCTTTCCCAGCATCAGGGTCTTTTTAAATGAGTCACCTCTTTGCATCTGGTGGCCAAAGTATTGGAGTTTCAGTTTCAACATCAGTCCTTCAATGAACACCCAGGACTGATCTGCTTTAGGACAGACTGGTTGGCTCGCCTTGCAGTCCAAGGGACTCTCAAGAGTCTTCTCCAACACCACAGTTCAAAAGCATCAATTCTTTGGAGCTCAGCTTTCTTCACAGTCCAACTCTCACATCCATACATGGCCACTGGAAAAACCATAGCCTTGACTAGACAGAACTTTGTTGGCAAAGTAATGTCCCTGCTTTTGAATATGCTATCTAGGTTGGTCATAACTTTCCTTCCAAAGAGTAAGCGTCTTTTAATTTCATGGCTGCAATCACCATCTCCAGTGATTTTGGAGCCCCCCCCAAATAAAGTCTGACACTGTTTCCACTGTTTCCCCATCTATTTCCCATGAAGTGATGGGACCAGATGCCATGATCTTANGGTCTGTTCAGTTCAGTTCAGTCTCTCAGTTGTGTCTGACTCTTTGCGATCCCATGGACTGCAGCATGCCAGGCTTCCCTGTCCATCACCAAATCCCAGAGTCCACCTAAACCCATGTCCATCAAATCAATGATGCCATCCAGCCATCTCATCCTCTGTCATCCCCTTCTCCTCCTGCCCTCAATCTTTCCCAGCATCAGGGTCTTTTTAAATGAGTCACCTCTTTGCATCTGGTGGCCAAAGTATTGGAGTTTCAGTTTCAACATCAGTCCTTCAATGAACACCCAGGACTGATCTGCTTTAGGACAGACTGGTTGGCTCTCCTTGCAGTCCAAGGGACTCTCAAGAGTCTTCTCCAACACCACAGTTCAAAAGCATCAATTCTTTGGAGCTCAGCTTTCTTCACAGTCCAACTCTCACATCCATACATGGCCACTGGAAAAACCATAGCCTTGACTAGACAGAACTTTGTTGGCAAAGTAATGTCCCTGCTTTTGAATATGCTATCTAGGTTGGTCATAACTTTCCTTCCAAAGAGTAAGCGTCTTTTAATTTCATGGCTGCAATTACCATCTCCAGTGATTTTGGAGCCCCCCCCAAATAAAGTCTGACACTGTTTCCACTGTTTCCCCATCTATTTCCCATGAAGTGATGGGACCAGATGCCATGATCTTAGTTTTCTGAATGTTGAGCTTTAAGCCAACTTTTTCACTCTCCTCTTTCACTTTCATCAAGAGGCTCTTTAATTCTTCTTCACTTTCTGCCATAAGGGTGGTGTCATCTGCATATCTGAAGTTATTGATATTTCTCCTGGCAGTCTTAATTCCAGCTTGTGCTTCCTCCAGCCCAGTGTTTCTCATGATGTACTCTGCATGTAAGTTAAATAAGCAGGGTGATAATATACAGCCTTGACATACTCCTTTTCCTATTTGGAACCAGTCTGTTGTTCCATGTCCAGTAAACCTCACCAAAATATTCTTAGCTGGAAATTAGAGTCGTCATCTCTAGGATGAGGAAACAGAGGCTCAGAAAAATGAGGAAGTTGCTTGTGATCACAAGGGTGAGACAGATTTCAAAGCTCAGATGGTCTGCTCATTGGCTTTGCTCCCCCTGCCCACCCACTGTGCAGCCCCTGGTGTCTGAAGGCCAGGTCCAGGGCATTTATGAACCAGCACTGGCTGCAGACATTCCTGCAATGTGCATCGTGGGTCTGAGTTGTTCTGAAGTGCGCCAGAGAGCTCTCATGTGTACAGACAACTCTCTGCTGTTTAGATCTTATTTTCCAAAATTATAATGGAATCTGCTAACACTCAGGGCACCAGGTTCAGCTCTAAGTGATCAGTGCCCCGATCTCTTATGGCAGGCACTGTCATGACATCTGCTTTACAAAGGGTGGGAGTGGTGACATCACTTGCCCAAGGTCACGTAGCTAACAAGTAGCAGAACTGGGACTTGAACTCAACTTGACCTCCAAACCGCCAATGATGTCAACCACTGTGTTTTGGAGATTTAAGGACGAAGAACATGGAAAGGAAAAGAGAAGGTTGATGGTCAGTTCTGAAGATATCCTGATTGTTCTCAAGGAAAGCCAAGAAAAAAAGAAGAAAAACATAGACTAACAGAGCTGGATACCAACCAAGTCAAAATGTACAAAGCAACCGAGATTCCAGTTCCGGTTCCTTTCCTGAGGTAGGAGATAGATGGGCCCCTGGGCTGGACAGCTGATGTTTGTCAAGTGGAATAAAACTGAAGCTTTAATGTTAAATATCATGTTTGTATGTTTTTATTAGTAAAGTTGAATATCTTTTCAAAAAAAAAAAAAAACAGAAGCTTTGTTTCCCTCGCCCCACCCAGATACTCCAAGATCAAAGCTGGAGGCAGAAGTTGAGCTTTGCTGGAGGAAGGAGATAAGGTGCCCACTCCTGGGGTCAAGGAAAGCTTCTCTGTTTGCACAAGTGTAGGAAGGTCCCTTGGGAGTCAAAAAAAGAGCAGGAGCCCCACCCCATAATAAGTGTGGACATGTACCCACAGGCCTCAGGTGGGATCTATCTTAGCAAAAACTTGTTCATGCATGTTGGGGAGGGTTCTAGGGCCAGTCAGGTGTGAAAAAAAGATACACGGTAATTGGCCAAGGTAAACAAAGACCCGGAAGAACTTCCTGTACAAGAGATTTGAATCACCCCTTTACTGCTCCTTTACACCTCCTCATCAGAGAGGACACCCATGCCCTTAGTCTGCGTGTGTATTTCTCTGCAACTTCTGCCTTAAAAAAACAAACTGCTTCTCCATGTGCTCTCCCACGTGTTATGCTGTGTCTCTAGGAATAAACTTGGTTCCTATTTTTTTACAGGTTGGCCTCCTTGAAACATTCCTGCTTTCAAATGGGGGAAAAGCCAGGGCCACTTTACTTCTGGCCTCTAGCCCCTGGTGGTCTGGTGGCTAGGAGTCCTGGTTTCCATCCAGGCTACCCAGGTTCAATTCCTGGGCAGGAAACTACCATCTCTCTTTAGGACTGCTCACTGTTCTCCCTCTGAGATCATCCTCAAAAAGTGTTCTATTGTTCTCAAAATGGCCACATGTAAAAAAAAAACTGGTCCCTGCAGACAAGAAAGCAGAAAGGCCAACCCTCCCTGCTCCCTCAGGAATGGCGACTCCTCCCCATCCCTGCCCCCTGGCGTGGCTACCAGACTCTCACCCAGGCAGGTGGATTTTTCATTAAGACTTTGCTTCTTGTCTAGAGGAGAAATAAAATTATACTCAGGGGCTCTGCTGGTTTAGTGGACCAGGAAAGACAGACTCACGTGCATGGCTGGGTCCCTGGGAGCCTGCAAGCCAGGGGAGGGGATCGCAGAAGAGGGCGAGGGACTGGCGAGAAGGGAGAGGCTTTATAAATTACTCCATCCTCCCTCTGCCTTGAAATCACTGCACCGTGACAGGCTGTGAAATTAAATGAAGGGCAGGCAGGGCCCTGGAGAAGCTAAAGCGCCAGTGAGGAGAGAGGGTGCAGGAGGGTGATAAGCTGGAGAGGCAGGTTAATGATAATGCAGGAAACAGGTGGCCCCTGGGAGGAGTCAAGAAGCCCTGGGGTGTGCACTCGTCTGAGTGCATGCGTGTGTGTGTGTATACTTGTATGTGAGAAAGGGATATACACACTGGGGGAAGGAGGGAGGGAAGGAGAGAGAGAGAGAGAAACCCATGAAATCCATGTGTATTTCAGGCCTGCCTCCCTTTTAATCTAATGAAGCTGGTTTTCCTCCTCTACATGGAGGTCTGTGTGGGCCTCCACATTGTTCCTGCCAGCCTGTCCCTTACTATTGTCCCTGAAGGAAGGCCACTATAAACTACTTTGTAGAGAAGGTATCTTTAAAATTTAACAGCCTGTACCACCCTGGGCAGGAGTGAATGGATGATTAGGCAACCTGGTCCCAAAGAAGGGGTACCAGAAATGACTGAACTAGGTCTTCTAGAAAGGGGACACCCCCCTCT
Source organism: Oreotragus oreotragus (assembly GCA_006410675.1). NCBI lineage: Eukaryota > Metazoa > Chordata > Mammalia > Artiodactyla > Bovidae > Oreotragus > Oreotragus oreotragus. The sequence goes on from SJYX01015904.1 coordinate 300,620, forward strand.
TCCACAGATCCCAGTCACCTCTCACTGATCTGCATCAAGAAATCACAAAAAAATGCCTCAAAATTGCACCCTGAGTTGTGCTCCCGAGGTAAGGAGCACACTCCCCCAAATCCTGGAGTACAGAACCTAATTGAGGGATGGGTGGCCATTCTCTCAATGAGGTGAAGCATTTCCTTCCCCAGCTTTACTCTGTGGCTGTTTCTTAGGTTTTTGCTTCCTTGAAAGTCCACTTCTCTGCAGAAGCATTTCAGAGCTTCATGATCCCTCTGCCCTGGTGGCCTCTCTGGTCTGAGGCTGACCCTAGGAATTATTATGTTGTAGACTGCATTGTGTCCTCAAATTCACATGCTGAACCCTGAACTGCTACTGTGATAGTGTCTGGTGGTAAGTGGGGAGATAGTGGATTAGCTGAGGTCATGAGGGAGAGGGCCTCATGGTAAGTTTAGAGGTTTTAGAGGAGAGGACGAGAGAGAGCTTGCTGATTCTCTGCCACACGAGGACACAGTGAGAAGGCAACCATTGGAAAGCCAAAAAGAGGGCTCTCGCCAGGAGCTGAATTGGCTGGCACCCTGGGCTTGGACTTCCCACCTCCAGAACTCTGAGAAATAAGTATCTTATGTTTAAGCCAGTCTGTCTCTGGCATTTTGTTATAGCAGAGAGAGCAGACTACTGCATACTACAGATCATTGTCAGATGCTTTCATGTTTGTATAGCGCTTATCTAGGGCTTCCCCATTAGGGCTAGTGGTAAAGAACTTGCCTGCCAATGCAGAAGATGCAAGAGATGCAGGTTCCATCTCTGGTTTGAGAAGATCCCCTGGAGAAGGGCATGGCAACCCACTCCAATATTCTTGCCTGGAGAATCCCATGGACAGAGGAGCCTGGCGGGCTACAGTCCATGGGGTTGCAAAGAGTCGGACACAACTGAAGGGACTTCGCACCCGTGTTGAGCCTGGCATGGAGCTGGGTACTAGACAGAACTGAAGTCTGAGAGGCTGTCCAGTTTGCAAGGATCTGTGGTCTGATTTGTGATACAAGAGTCACCATGATGCAGACAGACAGTCATATGTAGCAAGGTCTCTGAGCAGGAGTGGGTCAGTGTATTCTGAGCACATTTGGCCCAAGGACATCCATTACCAAATATACACACTCTCACCCATACAAACACGCTTTGCTTCCTCAGATCCTTGGTAGGTAAGCTGTGTGACCACATGGAATGAAGTCAAGAGAAGTCTGCAGCCTGAGTATGTTTCTCCAAGAGCTCACAGTGTGACCTTGACAAATGGCATACTGTGAGTTAAGCTCACAAACAAAACCAGCAGCTGCTGTTCCAGTGGCCACCATAGCTGTGTGGGAGAAGACATGTCCAGACCGGGACCTCTATAAATCTGATGTAGATTGAGCCCAGCCTCTTTCTCTGGATGATTTTGTCTTCTTGTTCACGGCTTTTTTTTTTTTTTTCACTTGTTCAAATATTTGCCTTATATTTTTGCCTACTCTGACTGGGGTCAAAGTCTTGCTAACTTAAGGATAATCCTTGAATGACATTGCCTTCCACAGTCCCTTCTAGAAATGGGAATTTCCTCCAAAGACCTGGGATTGAGGTTTTCACCATCTCTTCTAGGGTTCTCTTATAGACAGAGGCTTCCTGCTGCTAGGCCTTTCCTTCATATTAGGGGATAGTTTTTACAGACTGATGGAAAGCCGTTCCAGAACACATGCTACCCACTACCAGAAATCTCCCTGAGCCACCTAGATTAACCAGAGTCCATTTACTCAATACTAACTGAGCGTTCTCCACACACAGAGAACTTTAACATTCCCAGATAAATAGCTCTGCAAGGAGAAAGTGCAAATTATGGCTTAAAGCCTGCCTCTATTTTTGCACAGTGCATACCAATGTGGCTTTACCCTTTAGCTAGGGCAAAGCAGCTACTACTTCTTTTGTGCAGATCTATACCCTGCATAAATTTGTTTCCTGAGACTATTAGAAAAATAAAGACCATTAGCCACTTGGTTTCCCCTTCATAAGCCCAGCAGGCACAGTAGGCTTAGATGTGGCATGTTTAAGCATGAGGTCACTTAAGGCATCGCTTTGAGCATGACTGAGTAGGTTAAAGCCAGTTCAGAGAAAAATGAAAGTTGCTCAGTCATGTCTGACTCTTTGTGACCCCATGGACTATATACACAGTCCATGGAATTCTCCAGACCAGAATAATGGAGTTGGTAGCCTTTCCTTTCTCCAGGGGATCTTCCCAACCTAGGGATAGAACCCAGGTCTACCACATTGCAGGTGGATTCTTTACCAGCTGAGCCACCAGGGAAGCCCAAGAATACTGAAGTGGGTAGCCTATCCCTTCTCCAGTTCAACATTCAAAAAACTAAGATCATGGCATCTGGTCCCATCACTTCATGGCGAATAGATGGGGAAACAAAAAGATATATGTGTGGAATAAAGGGAAAAACATCTCCACCAAAACGTTCACAGAATGTACTTCTCATTGCTTTAGGAATTCTGTATCCCTAACCTATCATTTTCTCTTCAACTGTTGATTACACAGCATAAATAATTAAAATTTTTTCCATTTATGCTTTCCTGCATTTCTTCCTATTTTCTACAGTCCACATAATCCTTCTAGTTAGTGAAAACTACAGTATTCTTAAAATGATTATTGTCAGTGGCTATAGTTTTAGAAACATTCATCTAACACAAAAGAAATTTCTTGAATGTAGGTGCCTTTCTTTGCAACTGTCACCAGACACGCAAGTGCAGAAAACCAAACGTGCAAGTCCCTGTAATGATTTTCTGCAAATAGGAGACAAAGCCTCTCAGGACCAAGGACGTTAATCACTAAGTGGCAACTCCATCCAAGGGCTCTGCAGTAATTCTGTCATTATCGGGTTGGTGGTAGCAGCAGCAAGAAGCGGAGTTTCTGCCTTCGTGAACCACATCAGGAGGATATCAGGGAGAAATAAGATAGGAGTGTGTATGTGCGTCTTTGTGTGTGTGCCCTTGTGTGTTTGATTCAGCAGATAATTCCTAGACCTACAGAACTTGGCCTCCAAATGAGGATGATGTTCAGTAATGGTGAAAGTTGATGAAGATACCTCAAAACCTTCCAAGAGAAGAACAATAGGCTGGTTAAAATTTTAGACTTTCTTTTTTTAAATGAAAATAAGAAAATGGAATGTTCCCATCTAATTTCTCCCTAAAGTTGCATCCAACTTCCAGTTTTGTCTGTATTATGGAGCTATGTACAAAGAAGGTTTTCTCAATGAAGGCTGATATATCTGTCAAACTACCTGCCTACCTCTCTGGAATTCCATATGGAATCTTAGTAACTAAAACTAAGAGTGGGACAAGTATAATCTTGATCTCCTAACAGAATGAGTTTTGATGTATCTGTATAAGAAATATAGTCATTACTGTTATGTCAAGGATATTTCCATATCACCCTGAAAAACAGCTATGAATGAAAATTCTTCCAGATCTATTTCAATCAAGTAAGAAACATATTAGCACTAGTAACGCTGGTGTACAGTTGATTCAGGATGCCACTCTGAGGCTGGGGGGTTCAAGAGGGAGGATACATATGTATACCTAATGCCAGTACATGTTGATGTCCGGCAAAAACCATCACAAGACTGTAAAGTAACTATTCTCTAATAAAAAATATATAAAAAGACCACTCTGGGAGTATGGACCATTTCCTCCACCACAGTCTTATCTGTCTTATTCACATCTTAATAAGTATCATAACTTCTGGTAAAGGCAGATCAGAAAGAACATCAATTCAGAATTGGAATTCTAAATACATACAATGCAACTATATGTTGGTCTTAAATTTACTACTAAAAGTACTAAATCAGACTGACAAATATATCAGCATAATTTATTTTCCCCCAGATTTTAGTTCCTAAGAAGAATGACAGCCAAACAGATACTAAAACATCATTTATTTTTCTATTGTGGTAATTATCACCACCTCACAAAAGAAGGTTCCCATACCTTAACTTTACAGAGCATCAGTGATTTGATGAGTTCAGTCTTAGACATACTAACGAGTCAGAATGATGAAGTTTCAGCACCGGACACACAGAAGTTAGAAACAAATTCAGAAACAAAAGGGGGTGGAGAATCAACTGTGAAAGTTTGGATGCAAACAGAGAAGTAAAGAGAGCCCAGAGTGTATACAATATGATCGAGAAGAAGTTCCTCAGCAGGGCCATTTCCGAGTTGCAGGACGACTCCAGAACAGCCCCCACCCTCCGTCCCTTTCTTTCTACTCCTCTGAGGCACACGCTTCAGCGAATACTGCTTCAAATGCATTACTGTGGTTCACCCAGATTGTCAAGTTAAGTGCTCCTGGAGATAGTCAGCCAGGTACCAGTCAGGAAGTTGGCCCCTTCCTGTGTACCCATATCCTGGTAAGAAAGACACCCCCCTTTCCAGAAACCCCTAGCTGCTGTATCACTCAGGGCACCCGGGGAACCACCAGCGAGCTGCTCTGGGGGCCAGGTGACTTACAGGCAATTGAAGATGTTTATATTGCCCTCTGTGTTCTCTGAGTTAGTTTACAACTCTTTACTGTTTTACAATCTGTTTTATTCCTTGACTTATTCTCAGTATTAATCAGAGAGGGATGCTTTGATTTGATGCCCTATCTCTTCACATAGCCCCTCAAACCAGCAGAGAAAAAAAATGAAGACACATTTGAGTATAATGTAACCTATCAAGTTCCTTCTCCTTACAGATCAGTCTTCAGAGAAAGTGAAAAGACTCCTGAAAGCAATAAAAGGGTGGGACCTCTACAAATCCCTTTAATTCAACCATCTCAGCAAACTTTTCTTTATGACCAAGCTAATGAGGACACATTATTTACTTTATGCTTCTTCTAATCCCAGTCCAATGCCTAATGCTTTAGAGGGTTTATCTTGTTCATGCCTTGCAACATTATGAAGTACTTCTTCTAACAAAGCCCCCTTTTGCGGGTGAAGACACTGAAGCATATTTGTCCAAGGTCAGTGGGCTCTTTAGTAGCAGATCTAGGTTTGAATTTCAGGTCTGTCAAAAATTGGCGTGCTGTGATTCATGGGATCGCAAAGAGTCGGACACGACTGAGCGACTGAACTGAACTGAACTGAAGCTTGTGCTGGAGACTTTTATCATCAAGACTTTGCAATCAAGATCTGATAACAAGCAGAGAATCCATACAGATGAGGAAGAAGTGTAAGAAATCAATCAGAACATCAAAGAATGAAATGTGGAAGGCATAAAGTACGGCACACCAGCAGACAAGAAGGAAAATTAGTCATAGAAATTGAGCACTGGGAAGATGCAATTGTAGGAAGTGGATGCCTAGAGGGAGCACAAGATCTCTGTGGACCCTGAGGCGTAAGTGGATTCCTGCTGCGCTCAGCAAGCCCAGCCTGGCCCGGCATACCTGAGACGTATCGGTGAATGAAGTAGGATAGAAAGACTGACGGGTTTAAAATCATTGCTTAGTAGTTCTGCTAAATATGATCAACTCTCCTGCAGTCTTAAACTTAAAAAAAAAAAGGAGAGTGTAGAAGAAAGAAGAGAGTGAGGCACGGGAAGGAGGGAAAAATGAGACAAATGAAGATAAAGTAGGGGACAAGTGAAAATTATGGTCTCACAGCCAATATTAAAATGACTGCAGTTTGCGTCTGTGTGTATATGCGTGTGTGTGTGTGTGTGCGCATACTTCCGTTTCTGGGAAGATGTAATAGACATCCGTTTTGCTCTTCCTCCTGCTAAGGACAACTAGAGACTCCAGACAATTTATGTAAAACGAACACGAGAAGAATCTGAAAAGTGGAGAGAAGAAGTAGACGAGTAAGTGGCTGTAGGGTCTGAGGAATGACATGGTGATAAGCTTCCTGGGGGTCTTTTTGGCCCACCGATCCCAGACCAGGAGCGGAGGAAGCCAGTAACAGGTGCAGACAAGGAAAAGAAACAAAAACAAGAAAAACCTGTCTCTCGAGCTAAGGGATGAGGAAAAGATAAGAAGTAGACGAGTAAGTGGCTGTAGGGTCTGAGGAATGACATGGTGATAAGCTTCCTGGGGGTCTTTTTGGCCCACCGATCCCAGACCAGGAGCGGAGGAAGCCAGTAACAGGTGCAGACAAGGAAAAGAAACAAAAACAAGAAAAACCTGTCTCTCGAGCTAAGGGATGAGGAAAAGACAGACTAGCAAGACACACAACTTTTAGACAATACCCATTCTATTCCAAATGCTACAGAAAACAAACAATCTGTCACCAAAGTACTAGTAGGGAGCGCAGATTCCACCCTTGGGAGACTATCATCAGGTGCCCCCAACACCCCTGCCAAGGTGGTGTCAGGAAAGGTCAGGTGGAGAGCCAGGACTATTGTCTCTCTTCCAGCTCCTTGCTCATCTGTGTCCCCACACAGCCCCAGCACGAGACACTCAGGGTGTTGGAGGAACTGGCCTGCTGTTTTCAACCAGGGCATGCGTGTGTGCTAAGTTGCTTCAGACGTGCCTGACTCTTTGCAACCCTATGGACTGTAGCCCAGAAGGCTCCTCTGTCCATCCAGTTTCCCAGGCAAGAATCCTGGAGTGGGTTGCCATGCCCTCCTTCAGGGGATCTAGCCCCTGTCCCTTAGGTCTCCTGCATTGGCAGATGGGGTCTTTCCCACTGAGCCACCTGGGAATCCCCTGCCAGTTCCGGAAAAACTGCCACGGAGAAGGTGGGAGGTAGACAGCTGCTTTCTGAGAATCTCTGGGACATAGGGCCACTCTCCACATGCCTCTCCTGTTGCCTGCCTCCTTCCCTGAGGGGCACAGGTAACTGGTGGTACAGGTAGTGGAGGAGGGAAAAACAAGAAATACGCTGTTCTGGGTGGACCTGCTTGGTTATTACAGAGGGTCAGTAATAGCCAATCTGTCCTGACTGGGGAACTGGAGGTGCCATAGAGTCAGAAAGCTCCAGACTAAATATTGATTGCATGCATCCACAAGTTACCTTTTTGAAAAAATATTTATTTGTTTGGCTGTGTTGGGGCTTAGTTGCCTCACACGATGTCTTCGATCTTCATCACCACATGCAGGCTCTTTGGTTGTGGCATGTGGGATCTAGTCCTCCGAACAGGAATTGAACCTGGGCCCCTGCACTGAGAGCTCAAAGTCTTAGCCCCTGGATCACCAGTGAAACCCCGATGTGTTGCCTCTGAGTGTTGGACCTGTGTCCCCAGCAGACGGGACCATGACCCTCTTTCCATGTGGCAAATTGGGCAGCGGACCCAAAGACCCCTCGATGGGGCTTCAGTAGGGAGGTGGGGATAGGGTAAGTTCACATCAGCTCTCCCCGCCTGACCTGGCTCAAAGGCAAGCCTCCTTCCTGGCGGCTGCGCCTGGACTAAAGGACTCCCAAGGTTCCCGCCTGTTGTAGGATTCTGACTGATTTCCACAGCTCTCCTGGGCAATAAGAAAAATAAGTACAAGAAGTAATTTATTTACTAACATGACAGCACAGGATGGCAAGCCCGCCAGCTGCACAGAGAGCAGCTTTTGCCCCATCTCTGTCACAGGGCGCCCCAGCCTCCCTTTGCTACATTGTACCTCTCTCTTTGGCTACCTGATGTGAAGAGCCAACTCGTTGGAAAAGGTCCTGAGGCTGGGAAAGACTGAGGGCAGGAGAAGGGGGCGCCACAGGATGAGATGGTTGGATGGCATCACTGACTCGATGGGCATGAGTTTGAGTAAACTCTGGGAGCTGGTGAAGTATAGGGAAGCCTAGCGTGTTGAAGTCCTTGGAACTGCAGAGCTGCACACGTCCGAGCAACTGAGCAACAGCCTTTCCCTGTAGCTCCCCTGCATTATCAAGGCCACAGAATAAATTGACTTTGGGTTACTGAGCCCCACAGCCAGCAACTGCTCAATGAGTCTAAGATGTGTGGGGAGTGTGGGCTGCAAGGCTATCATGGAGTTCTCTCCTTTAGATGGCAGGATTTTGTGTCTCCAAAATGACCCTAATTTCCCATTGTTTTAAACTTTCTAACCACAAAAAATTTACGAGTTTCATACTGTCTCAGAGAAAATAGAAGTATGATTTATGCCTCACAGTTTATGGACCCAATTTCATAGCTATTTGGTAGTTCTAGCATATGTCTGACAGGTACATATTATTTTTTCCCCTAAGAAGTTGTCAAGTGCAGATAGAAACGGCTTAAACATGATAAAGCCTATTTCCTAAAGACTAAGATCAAACATTTTACGAAATGGAAAAATGCTGAAGTCATTTATGTTAATTCAAGAGCAAGATATAGTGTCTGCTGTTGCTACTATTGATCAACACAGGTTTGGACCTTTTTAACTAAGAGTAAAACAGGAAAATGGGGAGAGATATTGAAAATGGAGAGGAAATATCTTTATAGATAATAGGGAGTATACCTAGGCAGCTTAATAGATTTTAATAAGATTATAGTAAAATGAATAAGAGAACTTAATGAGGTAAATGGATAAATATATCAAGTTTTGATCTATGATAGCAATAAACATTTGGGAAGGGAAATGGAACAAATAGCCCATTCATAATAGCAACAAAAACTATAGCATTTCTAAGGGTGCATTAACAAGAAAAGATATGCCATGTATGCAAACAGAGTGATGAAATTGTATTGAAGGATATAAAACAGGGCCTCAACAAATGGAGATGTACATGACATGTTTCTGTGTGGAGAGACTTAATATTACAAGCATGCCAGAGCTTAGAAAAGTAACACATAAATTTGAACTCTGGGAAATAATGAAGGACAGGGAAGCCTGGCTTGCTGTGGTCCACGGAGTTGCAAAGAGCTGGACACAACTTAGTGACTGAATGACAACATAAATTCATGAGATTAATAAATCTCTTGATAAAATTGAAAATTTTATATGAAAAATATATGAAAAATATTTTATAAGAAAAATCCAGAAGCAAAATCAAAGAATGAGCAATTGACTATGAAAGGTATTTCCACTGGACTGACAAATGACAGATAGCTGGATGACTAGAAGGATGAAGGGTTAACATCTCTTGTGTTGAGTGCCTATAAATTAATTGTATTTTTTAAACATAGGTTAAAAAGAGTAAGAAGATGGTGAGGGAATACAAGCTTCCAGTTTGCAGAAGAATGAATCTGAGTCCATTGTATTGTACTTAGTTGCTCAGTTATGTCTAACTCTTTTGAAACCCCAGGGACTGTAGCCTGCCAGGCTCCTCTGTCCGTGGGATTTTCCAGGTTGGAATATGGGAATGGGTTGCCATTTCCTCCATCAGAGTATCTTCCCAACCCAGGGATGGAACCTGCATCTCTTACGTCTCCAACATTGGCAGGTGAATTCTTTAGCACTAGCACCAAACCTAGGAAGCCCCTCCCCCTTGCCAGAGTCCAGTAAATATGTAAAAAGAGGCCAACTTCATCAACTGTCAGAGAACAAATTCAACAGATGAGGAAATGGGGCCACCTAAGGTTTTAAGGTAACCAGCTTGTCCCAGTTTGCCTGGGACTTTCCCAGTTTTGAAACCCCTCAGTCTTGGGCAAATTGGTATGGTCGCTCTGAGAGAAGGAAGAAACCTGGAGAGACAGTTTGAATTTTGGATCAAACATTTGCTCAGTGAGATCCAGTTAACTGAAACAGGAAGAGAAAAACCTGTTTTTTCTGTGCTCATTCATTGCCTGCCTCCCAGTCCCCTCCAGTACTTGGTGGTTTGTAACATCCTGGCTGTGTCCATTCCCCTGGTGGACATGAATCCACTTTGAGTTATGGGGGCTGGAGAGGCCAAGAGCAAGACATTGTAGAGTATAATGAACTGTTCATGGGAAATAGATGAGGAAACAGTGGAAACAGTGTCATACTTTATTTTGGGGGGCTCCAAAATCACTGCAGAGGGTGATTGCAGCCATGAAATTAAAAGACGCTTACTCCTTGGAAGAAAAGTTATGATCAACCTAGATAGCATATTCAAAAGCAGAGACATTACTTTGCCAACAAAGGTCTGTCTAGTCAAGGCTATGGTTTTTCCAGTGGTCATGTATGGATGTGAGAGTTGGACTGTGAAGAAAGCTGAGCGCCGAAGAATTGATACTTTTGAGCTGTGGTGCTGGAGAAGACTCTTGAGAGTCCCTTGGACTGCAAGGAGATCCAACCAGTCCATTCTAAATGAGATCAGTCCTGGGTGTTCATTGGAAGGACTGGTGCTAAAGCTGAAACAGCAATACTTTGGCCACCTCATGCGAAGAGTTAACTCATTGGAAAAGACTTTGATGCTGGGAGGGATTGGGGGCAGGAAGAGAAGGGGACGACAGAGGATGAGATGGCTGGATGGCATCACCAACTCGATGGACATGAGTTTGAGTGAACTCCAGGAGTTGGTGATAGACAGGGAGGCCTGGTGTGCTGCAATTCATGGGGTGGCAAAGAGTCAGACAGCACTGAGCTACTGAAATGAACTGAACTGAACTGAAAGTCCACCTTTTGAAGCCCTAATCCCCAGTGTGATTAGTATTTGAAGGTGGGGCCTTTGGAAGATAATTAGGTTAAAAGAAGCCACAAAAGTGTGGCCTTCCTGATGGGTTCCTTTTAAGAAAAGACACCCAAGCTTTTTTCTTTCCCTGCCATGTGAGGACATGGCAAGAAGGTGGCTGTCTACAAGCAAGAACGAGGGCCCTCACCACAACCCAACCATGCTGGTACCCTGATCTCAGACATTTAACCTCTGGAACTATGTAGGGGGAAAGATATCTATTGTTTAAGCCACCTGCTGCTGCCAAGTTGCTTCAATCGTGTCTGACTCTGGGCAACCCCACAGACGGCAGCCCACCAGGCTCCCCCGTCCCTGGGATTCTCCAGGCAAGAACACTGGAGTGGGTTGCCATTTCCTTCTCCAATGCAGGAAAGTGAAAAGTGAAAGTGAAGTCGCTCAGTTGTGTCCGACTCTTAGTGACCCCATGGACTGCAGGCTCCTCCGTCCATGGGATTTTCCAGGCAAGAGTCCTGGAGTGGGGGTGCCATTGCCTTCTCCGTTAAGCCACCTCACCTGCAGCATCTTGTTAGGGCAGCCTGAGCAGTCCGAGAGACGGAAGGGAGAGGAGGTCAGGGAAATCAACTCCAAGTCCAAAGGAAGCATCTATTATTCAGATGCCTGGGCACACAGTGCCAGCCACACCTGGGAATTCGGGAGAAGAGCAAATTCTTGGCCTCACTCAGACCTCAGAATCAGACACCCTGGAGCTGAGCCCAGCAAAACAGCCTGCCAGGAGATTGCTGTGCACACACAAGTTGGAAAGCCACTGCTTTCGACTCTACCTGGTAAGGCTCAAGCTTGCCTCCCCAAGCTCTGCCATCTCTGGGGGACTGAAACATCGGGCTTTAAGGTTGACCATGAGCTGATGTTATAGGGACTGGAGGGCACCGAAGCCTGCTTCTCAGAGACAAGGTGGCATAGAAGCTTTGCACTCACAGGCAGGCAGAAAACATACAAGCCATCTTGCCAGCCTCCCCTCCCAAAGGCTAGTGAAGATGTATGGGAGGAATGGTGGGAAGGAGGGAATTCCAGCCCACTGGAATCCTCCCTGGTCTCCAGTTCCCCTCCCTCCCTCCC
>SJYX01015904.1:312407-329476 GCA_006410675.1 Oreotragus oreotragus
CCCTCCCTCCCATTCTGAGGTGATTAGAAGTTAGGACACCAACATAGGAACTTTGACAAAACACAATTCAACCCATCAGAGTAGCTGATGATGTAAATCAGGCATCTGGTTCTACACTTTACTTCTTTACCTCAGGTCATCTGCTGCAACTTTGTGAGAAAAGTGCTGTATTCTACCTCTTCATTATGAAGAATTGCAGACAAACTGCAAAGTGGAAAAAATTTTGCAGTGAAGATCCCTAGCTTGCATATGCCCACCACCTAGAAGCTAACATTAACATTTTGCTGTATTTGCATTGTCACATAATCTCGTCCAACTATTCACCCTTCTATCCGTCCATTAATCCACTTTATTTGTAGATGCATTTAAGACTAAATTGTGAACACCAGTACACTTCCCTCTAAATTCAGCGTGCAATCACTAACTAGAGTTCAGTATTTTTTTAAACAGATATTTCTTTTGAGATAAAATGTACCTACAATGAAATACTCAAGTCCAATTTCTTGAGTGGAAACCTAGCTATGTAATGCAAACCCCTATCAGGACCTAGAGTGAAAGTGAAAGTCATTCAGTCACGTCCAACTCTTTACAACCCCATGGAATTCTCCAGGCCATGATACTGGAGTGGGTAGCCTTTCCTTTCTCCAGGGGATCTTCCCAACCCAGGGATGGAACTCAGGTCTCCTGCACTGCAGGCAGATTTTTTAGCTAATCTGCCTGCAATGCAGGAGACCCCGGTTTGCTCCTGGGTTGGGAAGATCCCATGGAGAAGGGATAGGCTGCCCACTCCACTATTCTTGGGCTTCCCTGGTGGTTCAGTTGGTAAAGAATCCAAGTGCAATGCAGGAGATCCCGGTTTGATCCCTGGGTTGGGAAAATCCCCTGGAGAAGGGAAAGGCTGCCTCCTCTAGTATTCTGGCCTGGAGAATTCCACGGTCTATTTCATGGGGTTGAAAAGAGTCGGGCACAACTGAGCGACTTTCGCTTTCATTTTCACTTTCATCAGGACATAGAACATCACCATTATCTAGAAAGTTCCACATGCCCTCTTTCAGTCAGCCCTGGCCCCGTACTCCCCAGGGGTAACCACTGTTCTGATTTTTCTCCCATAGGTTACTTTTGCCTATTTCAGAAGTTCATATAAATGGAAAGAACACACTCTTTCACTTAAGGCTCCTTCCTCTGAGCAAGTTTTCAAGGCTTATCCACATTGAGTGAATGATGTTGCATGTGTCATTAGTCCATTCCTTTTTATTACAGGGGAGTAGTCACTGTGTGGCTATACCACACTCCACTCCATTGGTACTTGGGTTGTTTCCAGCATTTGACAACTTGGGATAATCATGGAGTCACACCTGCATTTTGCAGACGAGGAGAGTGGTGCTTAGGCTGTTTATGTGACTTGCTGAGGGAGACACAGCTGTGAGGGGCAGCACCAAGATCTGAACTCAGCCAGATGTGTCTGATGGCAGGGCCCCAAAAGGTAATTAGTATTAGTATGCTGTGATATCCTCTTTGGCTTTCCCTGGGCTGGGTAGCTTAGGAAATAAAGGATACTCTGGTATGTGTGTTTCTGCATCAGAGTTGGGCGGTCTGAAGAGTGGCTGTGAGTCTTGCTCTGCCTTTTACCATCTGGGTGCCCTTGATGGGACCTGCCTCTGCCTCTACTTTCCAATCTGTAAAATGGGTGATGACAGGATACCTTTACAAGGTTGCTGTGAGAGTTCAATGAGCTAATATATGTAAATACCTGGAACTGTGCCGGGCATATAGTAAGTGCTGTATCAATGTTCTTTGTTGCTAATGTGACAAGCATCTATTCAGCTTTGTCTCTAGGCCACGTCCCTGTGCTATCAGACTCCTCTTATCTGCTGCTCAGATACTTTGGACACACATTTTCCTCCAGCCACTGATGAGGCCATCTCACACAGGTCTACCTGTCAGCACCTTTCTCAGGACCCTGCCTGGCACTCACAGTGGGCAACCTGCATAAGTGACACTGTGAACAGCCCAGGGGACAACTCTGGGCCAGTGGAGCACAGGTGCCAATTCCATCACTGGGATTCCCAGGCACGTTTTCCTGGGCATCTCAGAGGGTCCCGGGGGGCGAGCTCCAGGTGCCCCCAGCAGTGACAGCTCAAGAGCAAACCCTGCCTCACCTCTCCCTCCTTCTGTGCTTCACTATTGTCAGGCCCAAACTCCTGCTGGTCTGCCGGCAGGTGATTCAAGGAGGTGATGGCAAGGCGTCATTTCCCCCAAATGAACCACCTGCAAATAAGCCCTTGTTTGGGGCTCTGCTTTTCAGGGAGAAGCTGGGCTGAGAAAGCTTGTTGTGGCTGACAGGCTGGCAGGGAAGGCAGGTGAAGCCAGTGCTGGGTCAGCCCAAAGGGTGGAAGCAACCCAGATGTCCACGAGTGAGCGGATGAGTGGATAAGCAAAATGCGGTCTAAACACACAACGGGATGTTATGTGGCTTTAAAAGAGAAGGGAATTCAGGCATGCTACCTGGATGATCCAGGAGGGCATTATGCTAAGTGAAATAAGCCAGACACAAAAGGACAAATGATGCATGATTCCACTTATTTGAGTTACCTAGAATAGCTAAATTCGTAGAGACAGATTGCCAGAAGCTGGGGTGAGGGGAGAATGAGGGAGTTACTGCCTAAGGAAGAGTTTTCAGCTTTGCAAGATGAAAGAGTTTGGGAGATGGATGGTGGTGATGGTTGCACTACAACGTGAAAGTACTTAGTGCGCTGAATTGTGCCTCCCCAAATCATTGAGATGGTAAAATTTCATGTCCTGTATGCATGCTCAGTCACTCAGTTGTGTCCGACTCTGTGACCTCATGGACTGCAGCCTGCCAGGCTCCTCTGTCCATGGAATTCTCCAGACAAGAATACTGGAGTGCGTAGCCATTCCCTTCTCCAGGGGATCTTCCTGACCCAGGGATCGAACTCTGGTCTCCCACTTTGCAGGCAGATTCTTTACCACCTCAGCCACCAAGGAAGTCCCCATGTTATGTATATTTTATCACGATTGAAGAGAAAAAAATACTTCTAAAAACTGTTCTAAATTTTAAAAAAGTCTGTGCTAATTTCTCGCTTCTGCTACTGACCCTGGTTGTGAACCTAAGTGGTTCTCTAATGTTGCAGATGACGCAGCCTCAGGGAGATGTTCTGGGGTGTGAGAACACATCTTACAGTCGATTTCTCTGCCTGTGGGTCTGGATGGCCCAGCAAGGGGAAGAATGAGTTTCCCCCAGCCTTTTTTCCTAGTCTGTGAGAAAGCAGGGAAGGAAGGACCAGGTAGAGGCAGCCCCTCCACCACGCGTGCCTTTCCAGGATGGCAGGGGTTCAGGTGTGGACTCCAAGCCCTCTGTTGCACCCGCTGCGGGTGTGCTTCCAGGCCTGAAACACTGTGTCTGTCAGGAAAGGACCGACAGGCTCAGACACTTGGGTCTAAGTCACTAGGGCTCTGGGGTCCTTGGATCACTGCATACAGGCTCCCCGTCAGGGCAATGGGGAGACACCTCCTTCTGGAGAGGACAGATTCCTCTTGGCTTGGTCATATGAAGTCTGAGTCAATCCCCAAAGCTCTCTATGGCAATTTACACAAACATCTGCTCTTTGTAATGAACCCTCAGAAATCATTCACTCAAAGAGCAGGCACTGCCTCCCAGGTGTCAGACACAGAGCTGAGCCCCAGAACAATACATATGATGGAGACAGACATGCCCTGCCTTCCAGCAGCTTCCAGAGCAGAGGACGGGGAGGACAGGAGACAGGAGGTGACAGAAAGCTGGGTGAAGCCTCTGATGGGGGCGGAGGGCTTTGGGCACAGCAGATAGGAAGGATGCTTAGTGATGCCTAAGTTGAGATTTGAAGTTTAAACTTAGCCAGGCAAAAAGAGAGAGAGGCAAGTGTGTTGCAGGCAGGGGAATGGCGTGCATGATACTCTGGAGTCCAGAGGCAGGATCCAAGCAAAGTGGAGTTTGGGAGAAACATGTGGTGTGATGGAAGAGGTGTGAAAGGTCCCTGGAGGCAGAGGCCCTGTTGGTTGTGTGAAGCAAACTGGGCCACTTTCCGAGGGTGGCAAGAGAGCCTGGAAGATCTGTGCAGGGACTGTGAGGTGGCTCTGCAGCTGGCAGGGAGGTTCCCCTCATTAGCGGAAGCAGCCACAGCTGCCAGGCTCTCAGCATCGCCCCCAGGCACCTGTCNGAGAGCCTGGAAGATCTGTGCAGGGACTGTGAGGTGGCTCTGCAGCTGGCGGGGAGGTTCCCCTCATTAGCGGAAGCAGCCACAGCTGCCAGGCTCTCAGCATCGCCCCCAGGCACCTGTCCAGCCTGCTGGCTCTCAATGTTGGCTTGCTCCGTGCCCAGCCAGCCTGGGAGTCAGAAGCCGATGAATTGCTTCTTCATCCAGGAGCCTGTGAGCACAGAGCAAGACCAGACCTCAGTCTCTGCAGTGGAGAACGTTAGTCCCTAAGTTGTGTCTGACTCTTGGTGAGCCCCACGGACTGTGTGGCCCACCAGGCTCCTCTCTCCATGGGATTCTCCAGGCAAGAATACTAGAGTGAGTTGCCATTCTCTTCTCCAGGGGATCTTCCTGACCCAGGGATCGAATCCAGGTCTCCTGCACTGCAGGTAGATTCTTTAATAGAAACAGGTGGAATTCTGAGGGTTCCAAATAAACCCACATCTGATTTTCTGAGTAAGTCTGCCCAAGGCAGTGTTCCCCGGGAGCAGTGTCCTTATAACCCAATAACCTTTTGGTCTTTGGGTTAAGACTGAAGGCTGATGTGGGGACTAGGTCTGTTCAACTGTGCCAGGACCACCCTGCAGCTCACCTTCATCTCCCCCTGTGTGTGCAGGAACACATGTACACATACACACACACACACATCATACACAGAGTCTTGGAAGGCAGGCCTGGCTGCTGTGCACCAAAGGCAAAGGGGATCCCTTCTGTGGACAGCAAATGGTCCTTTGATGGGAATTGCTGAGACTGGAGTCCTGGGGCCACGAGGGACCCCAGAGTTCATCTCTCTATTCCAGTAGTTCCCAAACTTTGCTCGATCATCATGCTCACCTTCTTTGAACATGCTTTATTTGTTGATATTTTTCTTTAAATTGATTCATTTGATTTTAAAAAAGAGAATGCATTATTATTGGCTAATGAAAAACTATTTTCACTTTCCATAAATAGATGTTTAAAAAATAAGAGCCTAAATATATGAAGAAGTTTGTCCATATACCATGTCAAATCATTTGGTGTTCCCCAGTAGGTAGGTGTTGGTAAAGAATCTGCCCGCAAGGCAGGAGACCCAGATTCGATGCCTGGAAGATCCTCTGGAGAAGGGAATGGCAACCCACTCCAGTATTCTTGCCTGAAGAATCCCAGGGACAGAGAAGCCTGGCGAGCTACAGTCCTTGGGGTCATGACTGAGCGACTAATGCTTAACTTCACTTCAGGTGTTAAGGTAGGTGTATCCCAGTTGGGGATTTTCTTTGGATCTGAGAGCAATTTTATTTTTTTTTTGAAGCTTTACATATCTTTAAATTTTTAAATTTTATTTTATTTTGGAGTATGCTACTACTACTGCTGCTGCTAAGTCACTTCAGTCGTGTCCGACTCTGTGCGACCCCATAGACGGCAGCCCACCAGGCTCCCCCATCCCTGGGATTCTCTAGGCAAGAATACTGGAGTGGGTTGCCATTTCCTTCTCCAATGCATGAAAGTGAAAAGTGAAAGTGAAGTCGCTCAGTCGTGTCCGACTCTTAGTGACCCCATGGACTGCAGCCTACCAGGCTCCTCCATCCATGGGATTTTCCAGGCAAGAGTACTGGAGTGGGGTGCCATTGCCTTCTCCAATTTTGGAGTATATTTGATTAATAAGCTTCAGGATCCTACTTGCTGCAATGAAGATGGAAGACCCGCATGCTGCAACTAAGTCCCGGCTCAGTCAAAAAAACCCCAGGGCTCTCACTGGATGAGCCAGCTTCCTGTTCCCTGAGGGGTAACACTGCCTTCCTCAACATGGCCATGAGGCCTCCACAGTAGGCAGCAGGTTCAGGGTCCCCGTTCCAGGCCTCTTGAACCCACTTTTCATCCCCCGCTCATGGCAGGCGGTGTCTGATTGCCTTTACTCAGTGCTTCTCTCCTGACTGGAGCGTTCTAAGGGCTGGCCGTGCCACTCATGTTGACCCCTGTCCCCAGGGGTCTCTCTCTATGTCTGGAACAAGGCAGGCACAGTACATGTTGTCAAATAAACCCCAGGCCATGGAGAGCTCATCAGAGTGAACGTAGCCCTTCATGCCCTCTCCTGCAGCTCTGGTGTCAGGCTTGCATCTCCCTGAGTGTCCCTGGGAACTAGACTGAGCCCCAGCCTTTGGAGGAATGACGCACCACCCAGGGGTTGCCAGTTCACGGGGATTTTTTGCCACGTTCAGCCCACTTAATTCTGACAGACTTGAATTCGAGCACAATGCAAGGCCTTCCTTGGTCAGGACCTCCCCTCACGTTCTGGGACCCTCGGATTCCACGAGTGGATGGAACAAGACAAAACAGCTCCTCTTTTCACTCTCTCCTCCCTTGCCCTCTGCAGACTGGGTGTCCTGCTTGACTTTCAAAACACTGCAAAGTTTGCTTTAACCATTTTACAATCTAGGAGGCTGGTCTACACCACCTCTAGCCCTTCCTGCTGACATCCAAGAGTTGACCTCCGCTTTCATCTCACCCCTGGAGTTTCTCTCAAGCCACAGAAGGACCCAGGGTGAGGGGCCCCTGAGCTGGCCTCACACTGCACCTGGCGACCTGGGGACCCAGCTAAGCCTAGTGCACCAGGGGGAAATTGCTCAGCTGACTCGGCATTCTTTCTCTAATACCATCACTCCCATTTCTCCATCGTCATTGCCCTTGGCTCCCAGACCTAACCAGGTAATCCTGGATATTAGAATCTGTGCTTTGCATCTCTTATGCCATATTATATTCCTTGTACTATGGAACTGGATTTGAGCCTCTGCAGATGGAGAGTGAAGGGACCCCCGGAGTCATGTGTTTGCCCCTTTCTTGTAGAGATGAGGAAACCGAGGCTCAATCTGGTGAACCAGGAGGAGTCATTTTTCCTGGCCACCCATCCTGTACTCTCTCCGGCGGCTCAGGCTGCCTCCCCAGCTCCTTGCTGGAGCACTCGACCTGCCCAGACCTGTGGGGTTGGGGGGAAGGAAATCAAGAGGGACACGGATGAGGGTGGACTCTGACCTCTGAGGAGGGCAACAAGGGAGGCTGTGTTTCTCCCCCACAGCGCTGCATCAGCTTTCAGAGAGGCAGCACTGGCTTGTCCACAAGGGGAAGTACTTGGCAGTGAATCCACCTCCCAGACTGGCTGGCAAGTGAGTCACAAAGAATGGAGCTGCCTTGATGATCAGACCTGGAAGAGAGAGGTGGACTGGAACGCAGAGCTGGTGGCCAAGGTGCCCTGTCTGTTTGCCATGAGATGCCCTGGGGTGTGGTGGATGGGGGCTCTTTTCTCTGCTATGATCCACCCTCTCTTGCCCACATATACCCGTCTGCCCTCCCTATTCTCCTCCTCCTGGCTTGCCCATCTCCTGACTCCCTCTCTGCTTTCTCTCTCATCCCCGCCCCCCATGCCCCGACCCCAGGGCCTCTCATGGCAAACAGACAGGGCACCTTGGCCACCAGCTCTGCGTTCCAGTCCACCTCTCTCTTCCAGGTCTGATCATCAAGGCAGCTCCATTNCATGCCCCGACCCCAGCCCCTCCACACACCTGGACTGTGCCCTCCACCAGCCCTGTCCTCTGGTGCTGCTCTCCAGAAAGTGTTTGCTTCCTCCTCCCGGGCACAGTCTGCACACAGGCTCTGCCCCTCCTTTGTCTGCGCAAGAAGCTCCAGTCGCCATGGGCTGGCCCTCCTCTCCTGAGGGTAGTGGGGGCCCTCTGGGTCCCTGTGCAACGTGAGAATGGGGAGGGAGGCCTAATGTCAGGGGAGGGAGGGAGGCCTTGGGACTGATGGGGAGAGGGAGCAGAGATATGAGGGTGATCTGGCAGGGCAGGGATGAATGCGACGGAGCAGGCCTGCTTTGGACTGTGCTGAGAAGGATCCTCTTGACAGCACCTGGAACAGAGGGCTCTCTGTGCTTGTTGAATGGCTGTCTGAGGGAAGGAAGGGCTGAAGGAGTGGAAGGAAGGTGATCAGAAGCCTGGGGCTCCTGGCACAGGTGCTCTGCCCTGTCCACCATCTCTGGGCTACCTGGCCAGACTCCAGGGGTTGCAGATCCTCCTGGGGTTCCTCCTTTGGGCACCACATCCCATGGCCTCTGTCCCAGAGAGCAAGGAGAGAGCTTGATTATGTTGACACTTCTACAGAAAGTCAGAAGCCCAGGGAGGCCCTGGCATTCCTGGGCAGAGATCTGGAAGCGGTCCACTGCACCCTTCAGTGGTCGTGGTGCCCATCCCTGCCCCTGTCGGAACCAGGAGCAGCATCACCTGGTCTGGTTTGGGCTGTATCTTTTACCACGAGAGGTCCTGGGTGCACGGTGGGCCTGGCGGGAGGAGGGAGGCTGTCCCTGCAGAGCTGGCATCAGAGTTGTCTGAGGGCAAAGAAGTGAACCCATGTCCTAAAAACATTGGCATGGACAAGTTAGAACTTCTCAAACCAGGGTTATGCGAACCAGAGGTTACCCTGTCTTACCCAACAGCTGCAGCTTCCAGTGTTTACTCTGTGCCAGGCATTGTTCTAAGCAATCTAGGTCATCATGGTATTTAATCCTGACAACAGACTACAAGGTACGTGCTGTTAGCAGCCTTTCTAACAGTTCTAAAAACCTGCTGCTTTTCAGGTGACAGATCTGAGGCTTCGATGTCAAAATATTGCCTGACTTTGCTTCTGTAACTGACAGAGCTGAAATGTAAACTCAGGTCTGCTGGCTTTCGATGCCCAGGAGTTTAAGAAGCAGATAGCGTTGCCCAGGTAGGGAAAGAGCTCTTCTTGGGATGGTACATGTAAGTGACAGAGGCAGGTCTTCTGGTTGCACCACATGATGCCTTTTGGTCAGTGAATAGTCAACTAAAGATGGTAGCAATGGGTAACAGGTAACAGCGCAGAGGAGCCCCAGGCTGAGTGGGGATGGGGCAGGCACAGCAAAGGCCAGAGGGGCAGTTCAGGCCATGGGAAAGTTCTTAAGTTTACATACACATTGGTTTTATTAGGTTTTTTAAAAAATTTTATGATTTAGGCTTATTATTACAATGTGTTCAGTCATGTCCAACTCTTTGCGACCCCATGGACCATAGCCAGCCCGGCTCCTCTGTCCATGGGATTTCCCCAGCAAGAATACTGGAGTGGTTGCCATGCCTTCCTCCATGGGATCTTCCTCATCCTGGGATAATCCTGGGATCGAACCCACATCTCATGTCACTTGCATTGCAGGTGGGTTCTTTACCTGCTGAATCACCAGGGAAGCCCCCAGTTTAGGCCCATAGAACGATTTACCTACTTACCCCAGAGTTGTTGGGAGAACTCAATGAGATAGCGGACATAGAAATACTGTGAAAATCTGATAACTCTACAAATATTAGCCTTTATTATCACTTTATTATCAGAGGCTGGCAGTCCTAACATCTGGGACTTAAGGAGACTGATAAAATGACAGAGTGGGAAGGGGTCGAAGAAGTCCCCCAGACACCTGGCTACCTCTCAGAGAGTCTTGGGCAGGGGGAGCCCAGAGTCTTTTGACCCTCTTGAAGAAAAAAGCAAAACTACAAATGTGATGCTAATACAAAAACGAATATTTATTTAGAATGAGAAATCACAACAAATTACACATTTCAAAAAGCTGACAACACAGACATCACCAAAACTGAGACACAAATAAGATATTTTATAAATCATTTTTATTGATCATCACTGTCACTCATCTAGAGTACTTTTATCCTACACATTTTGTCTGCATGTTCTTTGATCTCCTCTTCCTGGGATGATAATTGGCATTGTCATTTTCTACAGAGAGAATAAAAAGATAATTCTGTCTTTCCTGTATGCTTGGTTGATGTCAATTTGTTTTTATTGTTGATAGCTTGAAAACGCGCATCTTCTGGTTTCCCTGCTGGGTACTGGTGATGCTGCCTCTGAATTATTCTCCACCTGGGCTGCCCTGTGAGCCAGCTCCTGGTGGGGGCGTGCCCTCTGAGAGCCCCAGCCTGTGTCTGCAGCAGCTGCTTCAGCTGGGCCACCTTTGTCCAGCTCAGCACCCAGCAATCTCGGCTTCTGCTGATCTCGTCCTGGGTGGGGGCAGGGTGGCCAGGATGCCTGGGTCACAGTGGTCTCTGAATGGGAGGATGCTGCTGCTGCTGCTAAGTCACTTCAGTCATCCAACTTTGTGTGACCCCATAGACGGCAGCCCACCAGGCTCCCCTGTCCCTGGGATTCTCCAGGCAAGAACACTGGAGTGGGTTGCCATTTCCTTCTCCAATGCATGAAAGTGAAAAGTGAAAGTGAAGTCGCTCAGTCATGCCCGACTCTAGTGACCCCATGGACTGCAGCCCACCAGGCTCCTCCGTCCATGGGATTTTCCAGGCAAAAGTACTGGAGTGGGGTGCTATTGCCTTCTCCGGAATGGGAGGATGAGTGGCATCTTATTCTTCCTGGGATCAACATGTATGTGGCCTTGGTGAGGTGCCCCCAGAACAGGTGGGTGCCAGGCTCTAGGGGCAGAGCTGGATGGCAGTCCTGGGACCCTGCTGGGATGGCGTGGGAGCCCAGCTGGGGCAGCTTGCCCACCTCATCTTGATCTGCCATGGTCTCCTAGCTGCCCATAGGAAAACGTGTTGGGACCATCAAGGCCTGTATGAGTGCAAGGCTGTGACGTGTGGACTCTGTTGGCCATGGGAAGCCCAACATTGCCATTTCCAGAGTAAAAACTCTGAGCCATCCTTCAGTAGGGATGTCCAACAATTGGCTTAACAGAATGGTGTGCATTAGTCAATCAATTGTGTCTGATTCTATGCAACCCCTTGGACTATAGCCTGCCAGGTTCCTCTGTCCTTGGAAATTTCCAGGCAAGGATACTGAAGTGGGTAGCTATTCCCTTCTCCAGGGGATCTTCTGGACCCAAGCGTTAAACCCAAGTCTCCTGCACTGTAGGCAGATTCTTTAACATCTGAGCCATCAGGGAAGCCCCTTGCTTAACAGAACTTTGCCCCAATTTGACCTCAGAACCCATTTACCTAATATCTATTAGCATTCTCTATTTTGGGAAATGTTGCTGTATAGAGACTTTTTCAGAGAAAAGTGAGGTTAGTTCATGTTCAAGACCCTCCAAAGGGCCCCACAGCAGCCCCTGAAACTGGTTTCCCCACCAAGAAAGAGATGGGTCTGAGTACATCCTACAATTTCAGCAAAGGGTTGGAACCAGCCCTACACCTCCAGACAATTATCTTTGGGGTGGGGGTGGGAAAGCAAGATCCCACCATGCTAGACACACAGTGTGATATCTGAGGGTTATTTGAGGGTTCAGTGCTGTGACGCCTCAATGCCTGAGCACTCAATCAATGAGACTTTTCTTTATCCTGTTTTCATTATGCCTCTAGATTTCAGTAAGTTCAGGGTTAAGAGAGACTGGTCTCATGGCCTGAGATGTCACAAAGAAGACCCTCCAGGGTGCTGAGTGGGGAAGAGCAGGGACCCATGGGTGCCAAGGAGTGGCCGGGCCTGAAGGATGGAGGCTTGGGGTGGGGGTGGGGGTGGGGCTAAAACAGGAGTGGCAGGAACACACTGCTGCCTGTTGGAGGGTGCGGGGCTGACAGCCTTTGGTTGCTGTCTTAATATTTATTCATTCATTTGGCTGTGTCAGGGCTTAGTTGCGGCATGAGGTGTCTTTAATGTTCGTTGTGGCGTGTGAACTCTCAGTTGCGACATGTAGGATCTAGCTCCCTGACCAGGGATCGAACCTGGGCCCCCTGCATCAGGAGCGTGGCGTCTTAGCCACCGGGTCACCAGGGGAGTCCCTGGGGCTGACCATTTTGATTGCTTTACAGGACAGAAGGAGAAAGACTAGAGTCTTGAGAGCAGCTACAGGTTCAAGAGTTTGCTCAGTGCTGGGTGTTGTTCTAAGCAATCTAGGTCATCATGGTATTTAATCCTGACGGCAAACTATGAGGTGGGTGCCGTTGGGTGCCTCATTTTCCAGGTGACAGATCTGAGGCTTGAACGTCAAAATCTTGCCTGACTTTGCTTATGTAACTTACAGAGCTGATATGTAAACCCAGGTCTGTTGGCTTTAAACACCCAGGAGTTTAAGCAGCAGATAGCATTGCCCAGAGTCCACTCCAAGCACCCAGAAAGCACAGAACTGACCCTGCGAAACTGGCGTTAGGAGCCCATGTGGAACTGCGGAGGCTGGAACATCCCTGAGGCTAGAGATGCCCACCTGAGACAGTGTTTGGCCAAAATAGAGAAGACGGGGCTGGGCCCCACAGGCTTGTGAATTCAGTGTCAATGGTAGACAAGCACGGGGTTCAGTTACTAAACAGATGACTCGTCAGCCCTTAGATACGGAAGTGGCGGTGGATAGAAATCACTGTGAGAGCCGAAGTTAACAGAGGACAAGTCACGCCAGATCGACTGCATTCCTCATTCTGACTTTGCCCTGCCAGCCTGATTCCGTCCTTCCTTATGGCTTTGCCCTTCTGATGGTCTGCGGGTGGTGGAGGGGAACCTGCCGGGGGTGGCTTTCTTTGAGCCTCTGCTCCCATTTCTCCCCACAGTCATGAGGACACTTCTGGAAAATGAGCTGGATGATACCAGGGTGGGCTGCTTTCTGATGCACTGAAGACCTGAGCCCCAAGGGCCGCCTTTGGCCATGACAAGCTCAGGTATCCCCACTCCGGGAAACCTTCCCTGACCCCCCAGTNATTTCTCCCCACAGTCATGAGGACACTTCTGGAAAATGAGCTGGATGATACCAGGGTGGGCTGCTTTCTGATGCACTGAAGACCTGAGCCCCAAGGGCCGCCTTTGGCCATGACAAGCTCAGGTATCCCCACTCCGGGAAACCTTCCCTGACCCCCCAGTCTCAGGAGGGAAGTGGAGATGGTTCAAGAAACAAAGAGGAAAATGTCACCATGACCTGACTGAGGAGAAAGCAGACACCATCGAGTGGGCAGGTTTAATTCCATGTCTGGGATATCAGGGCAGGGAGCCAACGGTACTGTCTGGGTGAAACATCAATGGTAAGAGCGTCTCTTTGAGTGTGTGCTCCAGGTCAGGCATGATTTGAATCACTGTACTCATTATAACGAGCTTATGAAATAAGTCTTATTATTTTCCACGTTTAACACTTGGGGAAACTGAAGCAGAGAAAGGTCACGGTCAGCAGGCTGATGAGCTTGAATTAGACCAAGACCATCCTCTACGTTTGGGAAGAGCAGTTAGTGTGTGCACATAAAGATGACCCTCTGAGCTCCTATAACGAGCTTATGAAATAAGTCTTATTATTTTCCACGTTTAACACTTGGGGAAACTGAAGCAGAGAAAGGTCACGGTCAGCAGGCTGATGAGCTTGAATTAGACCAAGACCATCCTCTACGTTTGGGAAGAGCAGTTAGTGTGTGCACATAAAGATGACCCTCTGAGCTCCTATCCCCACTCCGGGAAACCTTCCCTGACCCCCCAGCTGGGACTGGGGGCCGCGCCACATACTTGCCAGGCTGCACGTCCACCTGCTTTATCATTTCCTGTGTGTACGTGTCATCTCGTCCATTTAGGGACCCTCAGGTGTAGCTCGGTAAGGTTTCAGGGCCCCCCCATTAATATTGATGAGGAGGTGGAAAGGACTTGAGAACGGAGGGCTGGAAAGAGCTACAAAGCAGGGAGGAAAGAAGGAAGTCCTGGGGTCCTGGAGCCTGAGCGTTGGCAAAGGTCTGCAGGGCACGTGGGCCCCAAAGTCAATGAAAGGCCGAAAGGATGAGTTGATGTAAGGAAGGTGTGGTCATCCCCCAGAATGTGGTCTTGAGGGAAGCTGTGGAACATTCTCTCTGAAGTCTTTGGGTGACCCAGGGAGGGGACCTGGTGATAGATTCCCTGGCCTCTTAACATTCTTCTCCAGCCCAAGAGCCAAGAAGCGCCTTTGAAGTTTCTAGTTGTGAAAAGCGGCTGCCTTCTTTGTCCTTTTAAAAGCACAGAGATCTAAAATACATAAAGGAGACTTACTTGCATATTTCTGAGTCTGCTAAGAAGAGAAGCTAGTCTGCTAAGGCTACCTACAGTATGATCCCAACCATGCGACATTCTGGGAAAGGTAAAACTATGTAGGCAATGTCAACAGAAAGATCAACGGCTGCCAAGGGTTCAGGGGAAGGAAGGATGAATAGGTGGCGCACAGGGGATGTTCAGGGCGGTGAAACTGCTCCGTGTGACACTGTCCGGGCGGACACAAGACATTGTGTATTTGTCCAAATCCAGAGAATGGATGACCCCCAAAGTGAACTCTGATGTAAACTATAGATTTTAGTTAACCTGGAATGTGAAGTCAAGTGGGCCTTATAAAGCATCACTATGAACAAAGCCAGTGGAGGTGATAGAATTCCAGTGGAGCTATTTCAAATCCTGAAAGATGATGCTGTGAAAGTGCTGCACTCAATATGCCAGCAAATTTGGAAAACTAAGCAGTGGCCACAGGACTGGAAAAGGTCAGTTTTCATTCCAATCCCAAAGAGAGGCAATGCCAAAGAATGCTCAAACTACCACACAATTGCACTCATCTTACAGGCTAGTAAAGTAATGCTCAAAATTCTCCAAGTCAGCTTTCAGCAATATGTGAACTGTGAACTTCCAGATGTGCAAGCTGGTTTTATAAAAGGCAAAGGAAACAGAGATCAAATTGCCAACATCCGCTGGCATCCGCTGCATCAAAAAAGCAAGAGAGTTCCAGAAAAACATTTATTTCTGCTTTATTGACTATGCCAAAGCCTTTGACTGTGTGGATCACAATAAACTGTGGAAAATTCTGAAAGAGATGGGAATACCAGACCACCTGACCTGCCTCTTGAGAAACCTATATGCAGGTCAGGAAGCAACAGTTAGAACTGGACATGGAACAACAGACTGGTTCCAAATAGGAAAAGGAGTACGTCAAGGCTGTATATTGTCACCCTGCTTATTTAACTTAGTACATCATGAGAAACGTGGGGCTGGAAGAAGCACAAGCTGGAATCAAGATTGCTGGGAGAAATATCAATAACCTCAGATATGCAGATGATACCACCCTTATGGCAGAAAGTGAAGAAGAACTAAAGAGCCTCTTGATGAAAGTGAAAGAGGAGAGTGAAAAAGTTGGCTTAAAGCTCAATATTCAGAAAACTAAGATCATGGCATCTGGTCCCATCACTTCATGGAAAATAGATGGGGAAACAGTGGAAAGAGTGGCTGACTTTATTTTTCTGGGCTCCAAAATCACTGCAGATGGTGATCACAGCCATGAAATTCAAAGATGCTTACTCCTTGGAAGGAAAGTTATGACTAACCTAGACAGCATATTAAAAAGCAGAGACATAAGTTTTCCCAAAATATGTCCATCTAGTCAAGGCTGTGGTTTTTCCAGTGGTCAGGTATGGATGTGAGATTTGGAGTATAAAGAAAGCTGAGCACTGAAGAATTGATGCTTTTGAACTGTGGTGTTGGAGAAGACTCTTGAGAGTCCCTTGGACTGCAAGGAGATCCAACCAGTCTGTCCTAAAGGAGATCAGTCCTGGGTGTTCATTGGAAGGTCTGATGTTGAAGTTGAAACTGCAATACTTTGGCCACCTGATGAGAAAAGCTGACTCATTTGAAAAGACCATGATGCTGGGAAAGATTGAGGGCAGGAGGAGAAGGGGACGACAGAGGATGAGATGGTTGGATGGCATCACCGACTCGATGGACATGGGTTTAGATGGACTCCAGGAGTTGGTGATGGACAGGGAGGCCTGGCGTGCTGCGGTTCACGGGGTCGCAAAGAGTCGGACACGACTGAGCGACTGAACTGAACTGAAGGTATCAGTTGTAGCATGCGGGGACTTCCTTGGTGGTCCAGTGGTTAACGCTCCCTGCTTCCACTGTAGAGGGCATGGTCCCATCTCTGGTTGGGGAATTAATATCCCATATGCTGAGTGACACAGCCAAAGGCATTGTGGCCAGCATATCACAGTAACACAGATGTTAATACCAGCAGAAACTGCCCTGAAAGAGGTGGGATATAGGAACTCTATACTTTCCATTCAACTTTTCTGTAAACCTTTGACAGCTCAAAGCAAATAAAGTCTATTAAAGAAAACACAGATCTCTGTCCACACCAGCCGCATAACCAGGAAATATTGGTGGTACATCCTTGTGGAGTCATGGGCATCTGAGAACTACTGGGAAGGGCAGCCTCATCACTGCTGGTGACAGATGGAAAAACAGGCCCAGCCAATGCGATCGTGGCTCATGTCTGCTTCCTTCCGACCCCCGCCCCCAAAGTGCGCAAAGGGTGAGCCTGCCTCTTGAATGGACAGTGCTACACAGGTGTAAAGAATTCGTGGGCGAAACCAATCTAATAGGTTTGTTTGGGCTTTTAGTTGCCTCAAGCCATCATAGCGAGATGGACTCCATGAAGGCACTGGCATCTGCTTCTGGCCAAGGGGTGCAGGCAACCACCCTCGGAGGTCAGAACTGTCACGGTTGTGTCTTGTTTCCCACCTTGACTGAGGAGGCTGCAGAGTTTCTACAGGGTGGACCCCCGCCTAAGGGGTTGTTGGGCTCCAGGTGCTCCAAGGCAGGAGGAGCTGGGATGGGATGGGACACTGTAGGTGGGGGAAGGGCAGGAGCGGGCGCTGCTAAGGGTGATCCCGGAATGGGGCTGGGTGACATTTGACTCTGAATTTTTTTTTAAAAGTCAGGAAAGAGAATTTCACCCTGTCACAGCTGGAAGGGCTTTTTGAGACCGCCGGCACCCTCTTAGGGTGCTGCTGAGGAGCTGAAGGGTGTTACCTGTCCACACCTGCAGCAAGGTGTTACCCTTCCCTCCCCCCCCATCCC